>VUYV01000251.1:558765-672621 GCA_008711295.1 Anarhynchus alexandrinus
CAGTTACGGGGTCACCTCTCATCTCACACCCACCAAAACTGAAGCACTCCACTCTCCACCTGCAGAAACCTGCCAATTAAAATTAGATAAAGAATGCCTGTGCTCTCATTCGGTCTTCCTGCAAACGTACCGTTTTCTGCAAATAACAACAAGCAGAATTGATTGCATTAGTCGTTATTCTGAATCCAGGGAATTAAGATCCCACATACCTTTCCTAACTGGAATGTGTAAGACCATTTATCAAAAGCAGCAGTTTCTAAGCACAGCGATGTTTCTCAGAAGTTATTTGAGGGAAATAGCAGGCCTCTAAAAGCGGCACTGTGTTTAGCAGCAGAGAGAAATCACTGCAGGTTACACATAATGATTTGTATAAAAATGAAATATTTCAAAGCAATGAAGGGCTGGTTTTACATGCAAGATCAAATAGAGCCCACATAAATCAAAATGACAGCTTCAAAGACTTGCAAAAAATAATAATATTTAAATTCATAAATATTCTGATTCTTTCTTTTTCAACTGCAAGGAAATGAAGCAGTGACACTGCAAAAAATCAGCTAAACCTTTTCAGATTCCTCCACTTTGTTATTGGTTTGGAAAGGTGGTGGTTGTGAATAAACGTAAATTTAAAAAAAAACAACAAAACTCTAGCAAACCCACTGCACAGATTACTTGCTGTGATAAAGATCGATAAATACAAAAGCCTTTCACGTACAGATACACTTACTTCAAATACAAATCAATTTGTCAGACTTGAGCTAAATGTGTGATTTATAGTTCATGGACTCGCTTGGAAACAACACCTGCACTAACCTCGAGGCCACCAGCAGATACGCAGTCCCCTCGAGCAGGGTCAGGTCCCCGGGCACGGGGCAACACTCCCCTCGGCTCCGCACCCCACAAGCCTGGCTTTCCCGCAGCCCCAGTAACGCAGCCGCACATCAGCCAGGTGTGAGAGACGTTAACGTCCCCACTTCCAGCAGGATTCTTCCTCACCCACATTGCTGCTGTCTGAGGCATGCCGGGTGGAAAGCAAGCCGCCCTTGCAGACCACCATCCACCCAACCCACCCAATACCCCCTCAGGATCGGGCTCTGCCAGTGCCTGTCCCCCCGCACCACCTGCGAGGGGCTGTTTTCTCTAGAGCCACATGGCAATGGCAGAATAGTTTCTAGAATATTTCTGACAGACATACAAGAATGTACACCCCAACATCAGACGCAGCCGGCTGTCCACCTGATCACCACCCTTTTCTTACTGATTCCATGTGATGGAAGCTGAGGACGCAGCTCTGCGCTAAGACCACGCTTCTCGAGAAGCTGGGTGTAATTCTGCTGCAGAGTGCAGCGATGTTTTAAACCTAGCCTGAGAGATGCACAAGAGGGGGACGTCAAAAAAAAAAGCCCACCCTGACACCTTCCACAGTCCAAGTGACTTCTGCGCTCCATCCTCAGAGACCACAAATTGCAGCCCATAGGGGAAATGTCCCGGTCAAGGCAATACATGGGATTTCTGTGAGGCAGGAGATGTCTCGGCACAAACATGCCCTTGAAGAACCCCGACTGCTTTGGCTTTGGTCTCCTCTGAGAGCTCGTCTGGTTGCACCTTCCCACCCTATTTTGCAACATAACAACTTTCAAAGGTTCAACTTGCAGAGTCGCAGCAGAAAGAACAGGAGCAGAGCCCTGAAGTCAACTTTAACTATGGCATTTTTGAGTAACTATGGCAATTATTTTTTCAATCATATCAAATTCCTGGTTAAAAGCGTGTGATGCACTTTGCTGCCACATACAAATGAGGATTATTTTAACCTTTCTGCTCTGCGCTTCTGGCTGTCATAATTAGCCCCACTATTCACCTCCAACTGCCCTTCTCAAGTCATACGGAAGTACACTACAGAATACAATTTCCGTCTGCATTTCCACTCTGGTTTATATCTTTCACAATGAAAAGCACTAGCATCTCTGCTTCTCTCACCTCTAATAGCCAAACACTCAAGAAAATCAGCAAAAGGTGGCCCTGCCTTCCCTTTTCCAAGTTTGTTCAGTTATTTCAAATGAGTGTTTCAGAGCACATCCATTGGTTAGCCATAGTGTGGCAGTCTAAACTACACGGTTAGCAAATTTGACTGCCCAAGCTTGCCAAAGATAGAGCTCAGGATTTCTGCAGCAGGGCGGGAGAACAAAATGTTTGCTTTTTTTGCCTTTTTTTAAAGAAAACCTTAAATGCATCTTTGCATGGTCCTGTTATAAGGTAAAAAAAAAGAATTGCTGTAGAAGGTTACCAGAAACAGAAGAGAAATAGAAAGACTGCAGACTAAGCATCTTTGCCTGTATTTACTGTTCAAAGTTCCGGCACTTTGGCTTGTGAGGATATTTTGGGTTCTTCCTTTGTAAGAGAATTTCACACACATGACAGTTTGGTTTTCAGTACAGGGCATGACACCACCACAGGGATCCAATTCCATTTTGAACTGAGCCACCAGAAAAAAAATTGGCAGTCAACTGAAACAAAACCACGCCGCCGCATCTTTTAGAGATTCACACATCTCATCAGTCATTTCCTCACGAGATGGACGCTGGAGACGAGAAGCTGACCCCACCGAGATCGCGTGCAGAAGCCTGGTGACTTCAGCAAGCCTAATGTCGTCTTTTACAAGCTTTCAGCAAACAGGAAACACTTGTTATTTCTTGGTAGAAGTGCAACGTATCGTCTTCCACTCCTACTCTAACCCGTAACCAATTCCGTTTTTAAGGATCTGACAATTTTTAATAAAAGGTTACTTAGCAAGAGGCATTCTCTGCCTCCCAGCACCCGGGATGACAGCAGTGGGAGCACGGCTGCATGCCGCAGGTCTTCGTGCCCCCGCCGATGAAATTAAGAGATGTTGGGACTGCCTCGGCTGCAGGCGAGCGCACGGGGCTCTGCTCCATCACTGCACCGGCCAGGGCTGCCCCGGGCACCTGCACCACAGCAGAACCGGGCAGGTTCAGCCCCAAGACACAGCCCCGCGTTCAGCCCACCTCTGCTGTGCGTCTGCCGCAGCACCGGGGCGCCAGAGCCGGCTGTGCGTCTCGCAAGCGGGGACACTCCGGGTTCCTCTCGGCACTGCCTTTGTCAAAGCCAGACCTCTGCTAAGAGGAGACGGAGAACTGGCAGCTGGCTGAGACAAAAAAATCCTTCCTTGTGTTTTACGTTGGTTGCATCAAGGATGAATTTAGCCCAAAGTCAACATTTGTTTAAACATCTTGTCCTGCTGAGAACATTCACAAACCCATGGGGTTTTGTGCCAAGGAAATGCCCTGCATTATACAGCTGCTCACTTCTATCGTTAATGTTTAAACACACCCGGCCAAAACAAATATAATGGAGTCAGCTCTATTCTTCACCTTGGCGTTCACAAAAACCAGTCACAGCTAGAGGGCAAAAGCCCGGCATCAGCTTGTAATAAAGATTAGAATTCATCCCTATTTCTGTGCCACTGTTCAAAGGGAAACGCCAACAAAAAAGGACAGTTTTGATGCACGGTTTGGAGCTTGGGCCTGAGAGACAACAGCGCTCAGAAGGAAAATTGCGCAGGATGCTGTTTTGCTGGGAGCAGAAGCAACACGGAAACGCTGTTTACCTGCCACCAGCCCAGCTTTCTGCCGCGGCAAAACATTTTCATTTTAAAGCCTACTTAAAAGTCGAATGATTGCTGCACTCCTAGGCCAAAAGCTGTGCTGCACCAGGCAGCGACGCAGGGGTTAGCGCTCTGCAAGGACAGAAAACCAGAATTCCTCCCTGCTGGCGCGGCTGTTCCTTCGAACAGACCCCAGCCGCCCGGGCAGAGCCCCCGGCGGGGCCGGAGCCGCCGTCCCGGCCGTGCGCATCCCCGGTGCCACGGGGCAGCCGTGCCCTGGTGCCGCCGGGGCCACCGCCTCTCACGGCGCCTGCGGAGCGGAGCCACCCGCAGCAGGTGGCATCTGGGGGCTTTGTTTACCGCACCGAAGTCCCTCCGGCACGGCCGGGGCTCTGCAAGCAGCGGTTGGGCCGCTTCTGGCCAAGAAGAAGGGCCACGCGCGCTCCACCACAGCCCGGGCACTGCCCGCCATGGCCACGGCACCTCGGCCAGGCTGCGGGCCCAGCGCCGGGGAGGCCGCTCTGCTCCGCCGGAGGGTACGCGGCAGGCACCTCGGGCACAGAAACGCGAGTTTTTCATCAAAGCGTGAAGTAAAAGCCGCGATAAGGAGGAATGCCGAGCTGTGGGCTGCAGGCGGGGCCCGCGGCGGGGGACGGCGGCGGCGCGGCGGTGTCCGCTCCCGGCCCCGCTCCGGCGCGCCCCCCACAAAGCGCCGCTTCTCCCTCCCACGAACGCGATTTACGGTTTTCCACAGAGCCTCCGCGCAAGCAGGAGCGAAAAATGGCTGTGGAAGAGAGAAGGGGGGGACGGGGGGGGACAGAGACCGAGGGGAACGCAGGAACGGGTTCAGCAGAGCGGCTCCGGGGCGGGCACACCCCGCCGCCGCCCTGAGGCCGGGGGGAAGGCGGGCCGGGGCGGCGCGGTCTGCCCGGTTACCTTGCGGAGGTAGCTGGCCACCACCTGCTCGAAGGGGTACCGGTACACGCGGTGCACCTCCACCGTCACCCCCATGGCGGGCTGCGGCCCGGCCCGGCCCCGCTCGGCCCCGCTTCCTGCCCGCCCCGCCCCGCCCCGCCACCATCTTGTGTGGTGGCCCCGGACGGGGGGGGGGTCCGCGGGCCGGGCCCCCTGGGCAGGGACACCTCCCACCATCCCGGGTTGCTCCGAGCCCCGTCCAGCCTGGCCTTGAACACCTCCAGGGATGGGGCAGCCACAGCTTCTCGGGGCAACCTGCGCCAGGGGCTCACCACCCTCACAGCCAAGAATTTCTTCTCAATATCTCACCTAAATCTCCCCTCTTTCAGTGTCAAACCGCTCCCCTTCATCCCATGGCTCCCCTCCCTGATCCAGGGTCCCTCCCCAGCTCTCCTGGCTGGGGAAGTCTCCTTTAGGCACTGGAAGGGGCTCTCAGGTCTCCCCGGAGCCTTCTCTTCTCCAGGCTGAACCCCCCCAACTCTCCCAGCCTGTCCTCCCAGCAGAGGGGCTCCAGCCCTCGCAGCATCTCCGGGGCCTCCTCTGGCCCCGCTCCAACAGCTCCGTGTCCTTCTGCTGTGGGGACCCCCCGAGCTGGAGGCAGCACTGCAGGGGGGTCTCCCCAGAGCAGAGGGGCACAATCCCCCCCCTCGCCCTGCTGGCCACGCTGCGGGGGATGCAGCCCGGGAATCAAGTCAGTGTATTACCAAAAATAAAGCGAGTGCACTTAAAGCGGGGTGGCAAATCCTCCCAGCGCTGCTCTGACCGCGTGGCTCACAGCCCGGCCCTCACGCCGCGCACGGACACGTCCTGCGGCCCCCGTGCACCGGGACTCGGGACTCCGTAAGGGAAGAGCACGGTCCTCGCTGCAGACATCGCCCCGGTGACGCGTCGGGATGAATGGGAATAGCTGACACAGCTGAGAGGAGTAATAGTGGTTGAGAAACATCGTAATTACCAAAGAACAATAAATATTGATTTTATAAATGCACATTTGCATCTAGTTTTATTGTAAACATTAAACTATCAGGCAACAATTTCTCCTGGTTGCTTTTTTGCTTATCTTAAACCGGCAAGCTTTTAAACAAGCCCAACACACTACGAGATCCAACAGGTCAAATTTGCGGGAAGTGATCCACTTGAGAACAATTTCGGATTTGTGAGGTCTCAGCTGCCATTAATGAGTACCCCAAGGACTACATTTTTTCATATTGCAGATCCTGATATGATAAATTAAGCCGATCAAGTATCTGCTATAGATTTATTCACTTTTTTGGAAAAAAATAAAGCCTCAGTACCCACTGAACAATTTCAGTGGGTGACATGGAAGTCTAAGAGCGAAAACGGCATTATTTCTAATCATTTAAGTATTGCAGAGAAATCTTACAGCCTACCATAGGAAAATAGAAACTTGGCCATAAATTACCGTGTCTAGGCTTGCAACCTCAGCGTGAAGTACACATGAGCAGTCTCTTAACTCATCTGAGTCTCAGAGGTAATAATGCGAGTTAAGCATGCTTTAACATTACTCGTGAATATAAAATGTAATAAGTTAATGCTTTGGGGAAAAATACTATTTCCCCTGTTTGCCTCAACCTCTTGAAGCTGTGTTCTGTGCCACCCGTGGCAGCCTGCAAAGTGCCCCACATCATTGCCTCACCTTAACTAATTAGAGTTTACCTTCTGCAGATTACAACATGGGATTAATATTAAGCAACAGAAATCCTGCTCACCACCAGCCTGATCCTGAAAAGTGCTGAGCATCGTACAGGGGAATTTTAGTTCAGCACTTCCTCATAAGTAGGCTAAAAACTTAATAACTTCTATTTATAATAATAAATTATTGTACATTTTTTATAGCTCCAGGTTTGGGAAGGGTTTTCAATTTCTTCCCATAAATCAGACCCCAAAGGAATCATTGTGTCTGCTAAAGCAGATGTGAGAACCGGCAAAATCTTCAGGAAATGCTTGTGACACTGCAGGACACGTACAGAGTTAACTACAAAAGACAGTGTCATTTTAAAACGTTCAGCAAGTTAAAACCTCGGGGAGGCACGGCTCTGCTGTTGTCGTACAAACAGACTCCCCACCCTGACGTGTTACCGACGTGCCCAAACTGCACCGACTTCTGCTGCTTTCAGTGGTGTTACCGGAGCGCCCGGTGTGCCGGGACCCCACTGTGCCGGGCACCGAACACCCAACCCCGGGGCAGTGGCAGCAAATTCAGGCTGACTTCCATACGCCAGAGACGTTTATGCGGGTGCTGCACTTCCGAATGCTGATGATTTCCTCTGGTGCCGGGGGTGCGTTGCCCCCGGCAGACGCGGGGGTCCGGGCTGATTCCAAAGCTAGAGAGGTGTGTGTCAGGCAGGAGGGACAGTCGGTGGCAGAGCTGCGGTATTCACGTTTACGGTGAGATATGTGTAATGGGCCTTTCCCATCTTTTAAAAACTCGTCATTATAGCGAGGCTGCTTGAAGGTTAAATAATTCCAAGTTTTCAACAAAACTTTGCTGTGGTGCTTATAGCCTGCTGCCGGGACGGCGGTGCTGATCAGGCGGCACAGATCTGGCAGGGCTGGAGGCCGCTTTCATTGCAAGCCGGGCATCGGAGAGCCCTGTAGGACTCTCTGAATCTGTTTGCCAGCATCGAAAACTTGCTTCCATGGCACAGTGAGCAAGGAGCAGAGCCTGACCCTTTACACCGGGAACAACCGCGTTCGGCATCGCCGTCCTGAAAGAGACAGATCGGGAAAAACATCGGTCACCGGATGTCAGACACCCAAGTCGGCAACACACGTGAAAGAGGGAAATTCTGTCTTCTGGTCTTTTAAGTAATTATCACTCCTGCACACCACCCTGCCGGTAACACTCAGTCCTCTACAGCAAGGTCTTCAAGAAAAAGGCTCCCGTATGTTTGGGGACAATTTGTGGATACTTCTAGAAAAGGAGAAGTCAATGTGACTGGGCTTATAACACAGTACTTCCAAATTCATCCTTCTCCTCCTGCCAGGGTCTGCATAGCTCTGTCCGTCTTCCCGTCATTTCTTAACACACCCGTCCCCTCAGCTCTGCATCCTCCGTTTTGAGCCACGCTTCATTTCTTCAGGCATTTCTCCCCGCTCTCTCCCCCCCGGGTCCCCCGTCACCGACACGCACAGCTACGTCCCAGCTGTCCCTTGTCCCCTAACCTCCCCAGGGTGCCAGGCAGCCTCTTTCAAACCCCAGCTTAAAATTCTGTGCTCCCACAGAGCCCAGAAATGATTAAATGTCTGCATTGGGAAGAATGTAGCACAGCACAGGTTCATTCTTTTGATGTCAGTCTGAATCACTCCTGTGCAGCGGTTCTACTTTACGTGGCTCTACAGAACCAGGTTTTAACTGAGATATGGGGAGCTGGTGCCAGGTACTGGTGCCTGCTTATGAATTTGTTAGTCCAAGTCAATTGAATTCTCAGAAGAATAACCGTCCTGTGGTTTGGTCATCTTTAAATGAATGTTCACGATAACATTGTATAGAAAGTCTGAAATTATTCTAAAAAAATCATAGTTTTAGGACCTTCAAGTTTTACTTTTTGTTCCCAAACATCAAGAACAGAAGCACTTTGCTGAGCTCTCCCAAGGTGAACAAATTTCCCTGGAGCAGTGCCTTACAGGAGCTGTTGTGGGTCTCCAAAGCGTGCTCCTGCAGCGAGGGTGACCGGAGGAAGGCAGTCGTTACCTTACGGAGGTCCTTTTCAACACACATTCCCACAAAGGCCAGGAGTGACTTTTTGCTGACTCAGGTGTCTGCCAGGAGAGGGGATGACCCTTGGCTTTTATGTTCCAGCCCTCGTTCTGAAAATCAAGTCTATTTCAAAACTGGCAAAGGCCAAAATTCCTGCCTGGTTTCTCAGGGCTGCCTGCAGTTTTCCCGGGTCTCTGTGCGAGTGAGCCGGGAGCAAGGCGGGGGGTGCGGAAGGACCAACGTCACCCGCACTCGGCACAGGTCGGTCTCAGGTCTGCAAAACTCGAACGCTGCGTATTTGCCTTCCACAACAACATTATGTTTTGTGGGATCAGATTATGGTCAGACTAATTGGGATTCTGACCAACAAAGACTAACCCGTGGGAAAACAAGTGGAAGGCACAATCTTAATTCAGCCGATATTAAAATTTTAGCCTCCGGCAGTCTCAACCACAGAGCAGCTGTGTTTAGCCTTGTCAGGCTGGAGAAACTCTGGCCCGCTCTTATTCCGCTGGGAGACGGTGACGAAGGACGGAGCTAAGCCAAACTGCATAAACATCAGTGATCTCCAGGGGAAGAATCGAGTGGGAGGCAGGAGCATCTGGAAGGAGAACAGCTGTCCCCAGAGCGCACACGGCAGTGCAGCGCTGATCGCTTATCTCCCGAGTGGAAAGAGGAACAAAGTGATGCTTTTAATCCGAATTTAGTTAAGTGCCAGATAGAGACGTTGATGGGGCTTGGGTGGGAATACTCAGTGGTCTGACCAGGGCCGTAAGACCCACACACCCTAGGGGGAAGAAAAGCACTTTCCATTTTCTCTTACCTGCACGTACTGGCTGCAGGCAACCTTTTTTTCCACATCTTTTTTATGTCCACCACCAAATCTTTCTTTCCTTTCCCGGTATATGAAGGCCCAGTCATTTATTCCCTCCGTCTGGATGACTCTTCTCATGAGCTCTTTCTGGTCCATTGGTGCACGGATGATTTTCAGATTATTAGTGTAGATGATGATCTTGCCAAAATCTAGAATTGGAGAAGCCTGGAGAAGGATTTTATCAGTGTCTCGCCTGTACAGATACACTCTACAAACACTGGTGATCGCTGGCCTTCCACAAGGACGTCCCCTCCGCCCGGTCATCTGCCGGGCTGGCCCTGCAGCACGAGCCAGCTCCCCCCACCACCCCGGGCACCGCGCGGCAGAGATGCCCTGACGGGCTGCGGCATCCGACCAGGACTTTGGGTCGAATCTTAGGAGCCTTTAATTGACTTTAATGCCGTGTTCTGGAGGGGGAAGCTTTCTGGGATGTAAATTCTCATTCCAACCCATATGCAAGAAAAAAAAGGCGGCACAATTCTAAGAGCAGCGGTGTTGGCATATACGGAAAAGCAACCTCTGCCCTGGGGCCTCACCTGCATTTCTTTGAAGGCTGCGTAGTTGGGGGCGGGGGGTGGACAGGGGTTTTCATATTTTTGGCCAGAAGTAGAAATTCCCCGTGATGATGACAACCTAGTCTGCAGCCTTTGATGGGTTTTTTTCCCAGATTTAAAAGGAAGCTTTTCTTTGTAATATATTAACGCTGGCAAAAGGGTCAGATGATAACAAAACCTCATTATCTGACACTAAATTGGGTTCCTAACAGCGAGGAGCCAGTCTAAATAACCGTCTCTGGGCACACTTGAATTTGTATTCTTTTCTAATGACTTTAAAGCTGAACTTGGTATGGTCCAGCATTTCTCTGAAAGCAGCATTTTGCTTACCTGGTCCCTTTTTCCCTTTGCACTGTGTATCATGTGGCAGTTACCGGAGCCTATTGTTTTACACAGTCTTCATATTTCGCTCTGTTTAAGTATCTGTGTCAAGAAGTGATGCAAAAGGAGATGTTCTCCTAAGAAAACAGCCTGCCAGAGTCGCGCCGGCTGAGGCGAGGAGGCGGATGGCTCTCCGGGCAATTGGGCACCTGCTTCTCCGTGGGAGCAGCGGGGAGGGGGAGGCAGGCGAGCACGGACCCTTACCTTTTCCAGAAGGCTTTAAAAGCCCCGTATTTGTGACACAGACGTGGTGTCTCCACACACCAAAAGCGTGTTGATACAAAACCAAACTGGTACTGCGTAGCGCGGTTACTCAGGGTATTTATGGTTAGGGAAAGTAGGGAATAGAGGTGAGCGCTGCCCAAGAATGCAGAACAAATTAATGGTGTGGATAAGATCACATTGGTGCTCTGTCTGCAGGCAGGAGAGATTCATCGTGGTTTGATATTTTCAGTTAAAGTAGGTGTCCAGCGCATCACCTGAACAGAGTGCAGATGTCAGCCATCTGGGTTTCCTACCTGCGACTTTGATTAGCGCCCAGAATTAACACTGTTACTGTACTCAAATCGAGGCCATAAAAAGCATTTTATACTTTTTGAAGCGCTTCAGTCTCTTTCGTTGTGTAAGTGCCAGTCCTCATTTACCCAAAGACCCCAAGGGCTGACGACACAACTCTCTCTCTGGTGGGGTTGGTGTGCTTGAGCGAGCTGCCCTTGCTCCGGGGGCTGCTGCCCCTCTGCAGAGCCGCGCAGCACCCCGGGCAGGCGCTGCAGGGCCGCCGCGCGCGAGGGGGGCGGACGACGGGCTGCCGCCTTCACTGCCCCGCGCCGCGCAGCATTCAGCCCCAGCGGGGTCGGCGCGAGCCGTCTCCCAGGGAAAGGCCCCCGCAGGGATTCCGCCCGCCGGCTTACCGCGCACGGCTCCCTTCTATCGTCTGTGCTCTGGACGGGCTCACCTGGAGATTTACAAGTCTGCTGGTTATATCAGCGTAACGTACTCCATTCGGAGTCTGCGTATCGGGGTGACGCGGCCGTGCTATCAATAGCGCCGACGCGCCATCGTTGTCATACAAATTGTTTAGTTGGTACACCTAGCTTTGATAAATCCAAACAGCAGTAAAAGATACATACATCTAATTCGACAGGGTAAGGAAATGAATGTAATCCCTGTGTATTAATCAATTTACCATATATTACACAAGTACTGGCCTTTTATTAGGACTAAAGAGACACTGATGTATCAATGGCATTAATTACACGTTAACAAGATATCCAGTGAAACTAAGCTGGGGTTTTAAAAGTAGCCGAAGGGAATTCTGACTTGCCAGAGGCTATGGGTGCCTCGCTTGGAGGCTCGCTGCTGCGCTGCTGGTGGCACTCATCCTTTTGCCAGCTGAAGTCATGCAACTTCAATGTTTTAAATATAACTAATTAAGATAATATCCGCCTTACATTTGACTGCTTTAGATGCATTAGGGTTGCTATGTATAGGTGTTGATATATATGGAAATGTTCTATCTTATTCTGCAAAATGGGCAGCTGCCGGCCAGCCCGGCGAGCAGGGGGGGCAGAGCTGGCAGACGCTGGCCTGGCCAACTGCGCTGCCCCGAAACTCGCGGCTCCGGCCCTTCGCAGAGTGAGCAGAACGCAGAATTTGTGGGGTAAAGGCTGAAGGTTTGCAATCACCCTTTTAAAATCTTGGGCTGATAAAACTGCGTTTTATCGTAACGAGGTTCCAGGTCGAGACTGCTGTTACCACATTAGTCCAAAAACAGTTTGAGAGCCCGAGGTGGGACATCACTTACCCTGCAGTGACTGTCGCTGGGCTGGTAGTCGCTGAGAAGAGGAGAGTTACTGGTGAGACTGTATTTCTTGTCCTCTTTGAATATGCTGATCCGCTGGGCAGTCAGCTTGGCTGGCGGGTAAAACCTGTTTTCTGGCATTTCTCCGGCCCCGCAGAAATGGTCCCCTGGCTCGAAGCTGTGGCGGAGAAAACGCCGCGAGTGCTCTTTGGCCGGGGGCTCGAGTTCCTGCCCGTCTTCGTAGACTTGTTTTAACACTCGACCGCTGTAAGCAGACGATATCTTGAACCTGACTTTGCGGGGCCTTCCTTCATGCCGCTGATTGAGTTTCTTCTGGTGCTCATCCATTGTTAGGATTTCAAGCTGCGGGTCCTGGAGATCAACTCCAAGAGCTTTGGGTCCAAAAGAAAACTCTCCCCAGCTTCCCCCAGCCACACAATGCATAATTCAAGGTTTCTAGTAGTTCCTCTCATCTTACAGCAAAACTGACACCGCTGTATTAAATATTGATAGATATTCACAAAGAGAAAATATCGATGGTAGTGCAATGTACGGCGGGTCGGTGAACGGCGGGCCGGCCGGCTTACCGCAAGAGGAAAGGAGTTAACTTGGGAAGGATTGGATTAAATAGGAAACTCTGCCCATGCTCTGAAACCATGGAAATGTTTCTGCTATGTGCTGCGATAAGAACTACCCCAAATACACCATCCCAGCAGCTTTTCACAATTTTCTGACAAGGTGAGAAGTTAAAAAGACAAGTTCACAGAAAAAGCAATCCAGCTTCACAAATAGCAAATGTGAATAATTCCTCTTCCATTCTTGCTCTGAAGCCCTGAGAGCACAAAGCTCCATTTCATTTTAATCCAAATGTGTTCCTCTACAGGTTGGTGGAGATCTAATTAAGATTTTCTCTCTCTTTAGCTTTCAATCCCTATTTGTAATTCTTGCTGCCTTTCAGGGCCTTTTGACCATTCTGGGTTTGCTTTTCATTTTTAAAAGACAGTCACCTCCCGAGACCCACCAGAGGCCCAATCCTCTGCTCATCTGCTGTCCCTTGCATGTGCTGGAGGAGCACAGAGAACACAGCTACTCCGATTCGGTCATTTTCTTTTCCAGTAGGCAAAGCTGAGGGTTGCAGAGGTGCAAAGCAGAGGGGGACAGGGCCCCAGGACCCACATTACCCTGGAAAGAAGAGAATCACAGAGTGGATTGGGTTGGAAGGGACTGTAAAGATCATCCAGTTCCACCCCCCTGCCCTGGGCAGGGACACCTCCCACCAGCCCAGGTTGCTCCAAGCCCCGTCCAACCTGGCCTTGAACACCTCCAGGGATGGGATGGGCACAACCTCTCTGGGCAATCTGTTCCAGTGTCTCATCACCCTCACAGTAAAGAATTTTTTCCTAATATCTAATTTAAATCTACCCTCGGACAGTTTAAAACCATCACCCCTCGTGCTATCACTACATTCCCTGGTAAAGAGTCCCTTCCCAGCTCTCCTGTAGGCCCCCTTTAGGTACTGGAAGGCCACTATAAGGTCTCCCCTGAGCCTTCTCCAGGCTGAACAACGCCAACTCTTTCAGCCTGTCTTCATAGGAGAGGTGCTGCAACCCTCTGATCATCTTCATGGCCCTCCTCTGGACCCACTCCAACAGGTCTCCATGTCCTTCGTATGCTGGGGGCTCCAGAGCTGGATGCAGTACTCCAGGTGGGGTCTCACCAGAGCAGAGTAGAGGAACAGAATCACCTCCCTCAACCTGCTGGCCACGCTTCTTTTGATGCAGCCCAGAATACAGCTGGCCTTCTGGGNATTGCCGGCTCATGGTGAGCTTCTCACCCACCAACCCCCCCAAGTCCTTCTCCTCAGGGCTGCTCTCCAGCCATTCTCTGCCCAGCCTGGAGTTGTGCTTGGGATTGCTCCAACCCACGTGCAGGACCTTGCACTTGGCCTTGTTGAACTTCACGAGGTTGGCATGGGCCACCTCTCCAGTCTGTCCAGGTCCCTCTGCATGGCATCCCTCCCCTCCAGCGTGTCAACCGCTCCACACAGCTTGGTGTCATCCAAGAGACATCAGCATCGGGCAGGGCTCTGCTCTGCACAGCAGCACCTCTGCAAGGCGCTGGGTACAGCCAGCCTCACTCAGCGTCTAACGGAGGGACTTTGATTCCTCAATGCTCATCACAGAATCACAGAGTGGTCAGGGTTGGAATGGACCTCTGGAGATCATCTAGTCCAACCCCCCTGCCAGAACAGGGTCACCCACTCTCTCAAGGTCCAAGATTTCAGTAAATTTGCACTGTTAAATGCAGTTTCAGTGAGTGGGACTTAAACTAAGCTTTTTGCCTATCTCCTGCCAAGGCTGTCTTCTTTTAATTCAAAACCAGAGCTTTTAAACCTTAATATTCTCAATAGATTGAGTCGTTATGTTTAGTTAAAGCTTGTTCATGAAATACCAGGGTAACAGTTTAGAAGGCTGTATACGGATAACACACAAAACGCACCTTCCAACCAACCGCACAGTCTTCCTGTGCTGGAAGCGGTTTCTGTCGTGACAGACATTGCCCTGGCAGTTCCTCGGGCCGCTGGACGCCGCAGCGCAGGTACCCGTGAAAGGCGCCTGTTCCGCCGAGAGAACGTGCGCGAGCACGCCCGGGAAGCACACAGCCACGGATACGCCCTTTTCACTTCCAAAACAGTATTGCAATGTTCCTGTCGGTCTCCCATCCTATCTCAAACAGGAGGATCTCGTGTTGTATGAAAACTTTGATTTGCATGAATCAAGCTCGGCTCTTGCTGCATTCACTCGAGCAGCCTGACCCACCCCTTTCCCTTGCAAGTCCTGTGTGACTCAGGGCGCAGCATCGCTGCTTTTCCAAAGCTACGCCAGCGGTCTTAATTGGACACAAATCGTACTTGGTAAGACACCTTAATTGGAGTTCACTTTCTTTTGATTAAGGGAACAATCGCACAGGAAGCGCAGTTCAAAGCGGCAATGAGAGAACAGAGCGGGAGCACCACCATCGCCGCCATCTGCGCTCGCGACTCCCATCCTGACAGTTACTTACAGGTGCTGCCAAAACACAACGAATCTGCCCTGGCCCTCTAGTTTCCACCTTGGAACAGTCCCGTCCTCTGCAGTGCTATCAGCTGGGTTTGCTGTTTACTCGAGCAGCCCGTGGCTGCCGTCGGGGGGAAACTCAGCCTTCTGCAGAGGTGCAGAGTCCTACAGCCACGCGTTCCCCGGGCGGACCCAAGGTCGGCACGCAGACACTGCTGTTCAGGTTTGCAGCAGAGGGGTTCCTCGCTCAGATACGTATGCACCACTTCTTCTGTCCCTGTACAGATAAATCCTGCAAAGAAAAGGTTTCTGAACCACCTTTCTGCCTTGCTTAGCTGTTCCGGACGACTCGGGCCAACCTTTCCGCACTGAATACCCCAAACTGGGACTTTTCCCGGTGGTGTTTTCTGAGGCCACCCCCAAAGCCGGGAGCATTGGGGCGTGCTGGGGACAGGCGGCGCGCCGCGGCGAGGCAGGCGAAGGACGGAGGGGCTGTGGCAGCCCGGCACCGCCTGCTGCAGCCCCGCTGCTCCCGCGGCAGCCTGGGCTCGTTTCCTGCAGCCAGCACACGGCTCACGGAAAATACAACAGTCCTCATTTTGCGTACAACAGTCAAATCATTAAGTTTCATCATCTAGAGCATCACCGGTTTACTTCAGACCCTTTTGCACTGTATTTTAATGATGACTGTCCAAGCACGAGGCCTCTCCGTGGCGCTCCCGTGGCAGCAGGCACGGCGTGACGGCCGGGCGCGCGCTGGCGGCTGCGCAGAGCCCCGGCAGCCCCTGCCCGCAGGAGCGTGACACGCGCGTTCGGATCTACTGCAACAGAGTGGGGCAGAAAGAAAAGCCGTGGTGAACCGGACTGCAGCGCTTTGAAGGCATGTCTCCACCTGCAAGTTTTGCTGAGAAATGTTTTGTTGCGTTTTGGTTCCTCAGCACGACCTCTGCCCACGGGGGACCACGAACCGGGATGGGAAGAGCCGTACGGTTTCAGCTGCAGCAGTGCCCGAACGCTTCAGTCCTGCCCCACCGCCCGCGTCACTCCGAGCACGCACGGCGCCTTGCTGCCCGGTCTGCGGGCAAGACAAAACGGGGATGGAGCCACCAGCATTGGGGACCCAAGGAAGGGCAGGAGGTCATGGGTAAGAGGGCAGGTCAGAGATGGAGGCAGCGAAGGAGCAAGGTGGAAGCTTGAAAGAGAGGACACGAGCAGTAAACTTGATTCGGGGGACGGGGGGGGGTGGCAGCAGAAAGGTTCAGACCAGTGGGTCAAGAAGACCATTTTAGCGGGTCATGTAAAGGAGTCGGAGCCGGCTGTGTGTGTGGAACAGGCCAGCAAGAAAAAGCAGGAGAGAACAGATTCTGCACGGAGCGACAAGCAGAGCTGCTTGCTGCTAAGGAAAGGGCTATATTTTGGATGTATGCAAGGAAAAACTCACTGACATTGAGACACCTGAAGAGAGAGAAGGGAAGGAGTCATCAGTAGTTGCAAGACTTAATGGTGGGGAAGATGGCAGCGTTACCATGGCAAACGTGGTGGTGCATACGAGGACCTGCCAGGAGTGCCACATTAACCATAACTGGCTGTCAGCAAAAGAAGGAAACTTTCCGCTCGTTGCTGTTCTCCTGGGTTTCCCCGCAGCAGGGGACAGCCCGTCCCTCGCGAGAGGAGCGGTGGGAGCAGCCCCGGCGCGGGCAGCGCTTGCGCCAGCCCTCTCCTCTGGGGCGAGTCACTGAGCACAAAGCCCTCCTTAGACCCGGGCTGTGCCTCCAGATCAGTTGATAGAAGACTCACCATCACCGCAGCACACGAGGCTGCATAGCTTCATCCTCGCACGGTCCCCAGGCAGCAGAGCGTACCGGTTCAGCATCGCCCCCTCTGCACTGGGGAGGTGGCAGCGTCGCGGTGCAGAGACTGCAGAGGAACGCAGGCAGCGATGTGGGGCACGGGCATGAGGTCTGCGAGACTACAGCCTCACGCCTCTGCTTACCCATGGTATCAGCAGACACTGGCATCTGCACCGAGAAGTATACCTTAGGAAATAAAAGTATTCTGCAAATTACTGCTCTGTATTTTCCTATTCAGCAGCATCAAGAAAGTCTTAGCTGCGATTGTTTTATAGTGGGGTCTCGCAAATCAGTCTACATGAGAAAGACAGGCAAAGGTCTGCTTCCAGCTGCCTCCCGTTTAGCTCTGAAAGCTGCTCACAACATTTCCAATCTTTTGTCTGACATTAAACATCACAATTTTTTTAAAGGAACAATTTTAAAAGTCTGAAGAATTTTCTAAACACGCGTTGCCCCAGCCAGGTCTGGCTGAACGGGCAGCTCGCATGGTGCTGGCTGTATAGCCTTTGTTATTTGATTTAGGATCACCACATAATTCAGGGTGGAAGTGACCCAAGGGGTGTCTAATCCCCCCTCCCCCTCCCCGCAGCCTGTGCAGCGTGCTCTCTTCCTACAGATATGCATAGCAGTGAATTTGTTTCATATCATTAGCAGAAAATAGGCACAGAAGAGCAACACACACGAACTGAAACGGGCGGTACCAGTGGAAGCAGCACTGAAACTAATTACCCTAACAACATGACTTCAAAATCATGGAAAACATTGCAAGATTTGCTCAGCCTTGAACACAGGTGTGAGCTCCAACGTTCAGAGTGGGAGGCACTAAGCTTCGTCTCCGTTCGGCGATGGCAAACGGCCTGGAGTCCACAGCCATCTTCACCCTCTGCCGGAGGTTGACATGAACACCCCCGAGCGCTGGGCAGACAGCGTCACTGCTGCTGTGGAATACAGGGGCGAGCACGGATCCTGCTGAAGGGTCCAAAGCAGAGGTTTCCCTCCAGGGCAGGTCATGTCCCTGCTCCTGCGGAGGGGTGGTGGGTGCAGCGCCGGCGCTGCCGCTCTCCCCTGGGCCGGGCTGCTCCCCCAAAGCACCCGTGCACTCGCTAACGAGCATGTGCATCGACGGGCCATCGGACACTGACCATTCACCGCCGGCCCTTGGCGAGCACCCCCCGCCGCGGGGTTCCCTAAGCATCTCTCCTCCTCATCCAGACTTCTTGCTCCAAAGAGGGCTGAAACCTGTTGTCAACACACCCCACATAGGCCGAGGGACTGGGACACAGCAGAAATGGAGCCATTGATATTGTGGAACAAAATGGTAGATTTATGCAGGTAGCAGCTAGAGAAAGGCTGATTTCATATGGATTTAGCTCATGGTTGGAGTCTCTGATGTCTGTTAAGATGCAAACATCCTCTCTTGTCTGGAGCACATTTAACATCTCTCTCCTGCGGGGAGTCATGAGCATCTAATTAGATTGGAAATAAGGTGTGAAGTCATGTTGCATCGTCTCCCTTCACGGAGGGGCTAACAGGGTTTCCTTCTTTGGTGAAAACAGGAGGCTGAGCACAAAAGTCACAGGATATTTAAAATTCCAGGTGCTTTCACTCTCTGCTAAACTGGATTCATAAGTCATGAGGGTGCACAGATAGAGCCACACATATACACTGAGTTCACAAGACTCCATTTTTCTAGGAAACCAAGCTAAGGTCTCCTTCTGCTGTCTGGCCTCACGCGAGGCAGGGCCGGCCGCGCATTCCTGGAGGCTGAGGTCAGTGGGAGTGGAGGACAGCCAGCTCCTCCAGGAGCGGCATGCGGGCGCCCCGATGAAAGCCAGCTTACCGCGCACCCACCTTAGCCCCGGAGACTCTTACCGGGGCAGGTAAGAGTCCTAAGTAAGCATAAAAATCTTGAAGTCACAAAGAAACAAAAACCAGGAAAAAGAGCTTCAAAGAGGGGAATTCCCAGGGGTTGAGCTTTACCTACCTCAGCTCCTCCTGAGAGGAACAGCGCAGCCTGAAACCGGAGCTCAGAAGAAGAGGTGCACAGGGTGGAGGGGAGCAGAGCAGGAGCCGCCATAGCAGGAAGGCGGCAGTGCCCTGCGAGCGCCTCGGAAACACATGGTGGCTGCAGCCAGGGAAGGGCTACAGACAGTGCTGTGATAAACCCCACTTTGCATCAGAGCACATGAGGGACACTGGTCTGTACCGCAGCTGAAGTACAGCTCCTGGGTGCCTGCAGACATGGGAACTGCTCTGCCACCGTGGAGTTACTCTGCCCCGAGACGCCAACCCCACTGTGCCCTTCCACCCCGCTCTTCGCCGGGCTCTCGAGCAGTGTGGCTCCCACTCTCCACACCTTCCCACAGGAGCGCTGCTCCGTAACCCGGAGCCGTTGGAGAAGCAACCTCAGACTGCCAGCGCCCACATCGCAACATGGTCACACAAAGCAGCAGGAAATAGCTGAACCTTGGCTCCCTAAAGCAGAGGTACATTGCAACAGGCTGATAAATACAGCCCCCTCCAGTGCCACAACCACCCCCTCCACACCTGGGCTGGAGCTTTCTGAGCGGTATTTATAACCTGGTTGGCTTTGCCCTGCTCTGGGCTGCGGCACTCGCTGTTGGCCAGAAGCACCTGGGAACACTCAGAGGTGATGTATCGTTGCAATCACTGTTGTTATTTGCATCTGTGTTTGATCAGGTAACTGAAGCCTGACATTTTCTACGGTCAGACCCGTGTGAAGAACAGCTGAGAAGTGCTCAAAGCGCTTTCAAAGGCCGCAGCTCAGGTCTATTGCTGCTTGGAAACCCTTATTTCTTCTTGTCTTAAAATACAGAAATTGCATCCCTGCAGATTCAGCCCTTATTGGGCAAAATTCAGTGGAGCGGGATTTAGTGCTTGGTGTCCTGTGGTTCTTCACGGCGCTGTGGGGAAAAGGGATGAATGTACCGGGGAGCGGGGAGAGCCGAGGCCGCGGCAGGAGCACGGGGCAGGGGCTGGCAGCAGCCACCTCTCCAGCCCGGCCCGGCTTTGGTGCCGGGGCGCCCGCGGCACGGTCTGCCGGAGCGGCCACGCTCCGCCCGCAGGTCTCGCAGGCAGCTTAAGGTCCAACCTGGGGCTGCCCAGTGCCCTTCCCTGCCCAGCAGGACCCCCCGGCACCAGGCCGTGCAGCAGCTCTCGCCTCCTCCTGCTGAAGCCCCGTCCCCCACGCAGACGGCGTTCGGGGCGTCTGTCCTCGGGGGGTGGCAGTGCCATCCCGTCGCCTGCCTGCTGCACCCGCTCGGGACCCGGTGCCCCAGCTCAGACCTCGCAGCTGCTAACTCAGAGGTGCCAAAGCCCATTCTGGGTCTGGCCCAAAATCTCACGAGCCTGCTGTCAGCTTTAATCACCTCCATTCCCCTCTCGGGCTGCCGCCACAGCCCTCGGTGCAGAGACCAGGCAGCAGCAGCAGGAGGAGGAGGAGGAGGAGGAGGAGGAGGAGGAGGTCCGGGTGACCTCCCCAGGCGCTGGGAGGACGATGCCCGTCTGCTCACTGCTGCTCAGCCCAGTTCCACTGCCGGCTAATGACACATCAACAAACACAATCTGTCTTAAAGAAAATCAGTGAATAAATTAAATTTTAAAATACTTCTCTATTTCTGGATAGGCACCACTCCGCTCCAGCTCCTTCAGAATCGGCTGAAGCCCTCGTGTTTCCCAACAGCAAGGCTGCACAAGGCTGTTGTGGGCAAAATACAGCATTCAGCTCTCCCTAAGATTAATAAACAGCTCTCTAAACCACGCTTCTTCCCTAAGTGTAGACGGCTTCTCAGTGTCTGGCTTTTGTCCACCGCCATGAAAGGGAAAAAGGTGAAAGAAAGAGGTGGCATCCAGCTGCCGGTGGGTTTGTCCCCGGTGTGAGCCCCTCCAGAGGGGGCGGCGGGAGCAGGGGTGAGAAGGGACGGGGGGGTGGGTTTGAGAGATGGAAGATTTTAGGGATGCTTTTGCTGTGCTGTCTGCGGGCCCCCGTGCTGTGCGCAGCCCTGCAGAGTCACGCTGGCCTGATTATGTCTTCAGGCAAACGCAATGTATTTACTAAATGTGCAGGCTTCGCTAAATTAGCACCAGACCACGTGTACAAAACCCACCGCTGCAGCTGTGCGCAGCCGCTCGCGGCCGCCGGTGGAGTGCTGGCCGCAGGGGAACCCCGCAGCAGAGCGACCCCAAGCCGGGGGGGACACACCGCTCCCTGCGCTGGCCCTCGGGGTCCGGAGGCACAGGCAGGACCTGCCCTTCGCCCCCCTTCAGCGGCACCACCGGGCGTTGTGTTTGTGGGTGGGTAGGAGGACAAGCTGTTAGCTCCAGATCTATAATTCGTAGCAGCTTGTAAGAGGCACCCCCTCTCCCTGCCCTCCAGGAGCTAAAAACAGCCTGAAAGGTCCCTCTTCCCCGGTGGAGGCGGCGGGTGGCATCCACTCCCGAGGAGCAGAGCAGCGGAGGCGTTTCATAGCCCCCTGGGAAGCGCTGCTGTGCCCCTGCCCTCTCCGGGCACACACGCGCCCCGTCCGCAGCAGTGTCGCAGCGTTCGTTGACCCACAGCCCGGTGCCACTGCGGCGCTCACGGGGGGCACCCGGTCCCCAATGCCTGCGGCGTCGGCCGCCCGGGCACTGGGTTGCGTGGTGGGATGAAGGATGGAGCGAGGAGCACGGTCCAGAGCACACGAGGCAAGGGCTAACGGAGGGAGGCTCCTCTCACTTGCTCACACTATTCACCATTGTTATTTCGAGCAGAGCCCAGAGGCACCCAGAAAGGAGAGCTGCCCCACCACCGCTGTGACAAAGGGGACTTCTTGGGAGCCCATCACCAGACCCGCGCGGGATGTGGGTTCTGCCGGAGAGCCATCGTGCGCAGCCGGCACGAGGACAGCCGGCCCGGAGGACGCAGCGTCCTGGAGGGGTGATGCTCCCACCGGAGCGACTCCCGAGAAGGAGTGGAGACTCAGGTGCTCTAACGTCTCCGTAGTTTCAGCCAGAAAACTTGAAGGTCGCAGAGCTCCGTGAGAGTCGTCCTCCTGGTGGGCCAAAGAAAACCTGTTTGGTTTGACAGAGCAGATGCTTAAAAATGACTTTGGCCTCATGGACCAGGTGTGTGTTTGCTTTGCCACAGCAGGGCTTCCACCGGCAGTTTTCCCATGTTTCGCTGCCCGTCAATAAAGAAACTGTATGATATGTGTGAAACGAGTTTTCCATTTCTTGTAACAATGCCTTATCTCCTGGTAACTCTGCCCAGGCAGCCATGGGAAGAGCGAGGAAATTAGTTTTCCTATTGTAAGGATCATCCCGGTGTGTCAGGCCACGAGAGAGGCAGAGCTGATCCCAGGGGTTATTTGATGCAGGCTCCTTCCCCACTCCACCACTGATTGCTTTTATGACCTTGAAGAGTCACCCCACCTCTGTTTTTCCCCCTCTTTAAATAGGAGTAATTATATCCAACTGGAGTCCTTTGTGATCTAAAGGTATTAAATGCAAAGCTTGTTTATACGTTAGAGTCTCGTAACCACCAGAACTGGCAATAGCCAACAATGTTAAAATAGGTGAAATCCAAAGCTGGTAAAAGGCAGTACTTTCTTCGCCAGTGTCTTTATGCGTTGGAAACTCACAGGAACTGGTGGTTAAAGTGGGAGGAGGAACTGTGCACACTCTGGTGAACACCGAAATCTGTCCGATTGTCTCCCAGCGAAAGCAAGTGGAGGAAGGTTCAGAGGAAGGTTTGGAGCGAGACTGGAGCTCTGCGCAGGCACCTCACGCTTCTCGCCACGGTACACCTTGCCAAGCCTCGGGAGTCGGCAGCAAGAAACGCCACCGTAACCCCCCCGTGCTCTCCGGGGTGACACAGTTGGTTTCCGATCGGGCGCCGTGTGCTGACAACCGCAAGCCATCTCCTCGGAGGAGCGCGTGGGCACGCTCAGCCTGTCCCCAGCGCTGGCGGTGGCCGGGTGGAGAGAAGCACCCGCTGGACAGCAAGGCTCCTGCGGGACGATGGGGACAAAGTGTATTTGCTGTTTGGATCCATTTGAGCTCTTTTCTGAGTCGACTTTGGAGGTGGGGAAGCCGAGGGACGCAGCTCCCCGGGGAGACACATCTGCGCAGCCACTCGGCACCGAAGGGAGGACAGGCACATCAGAGCAGAACAGCTATTTCTGCTCCCAACGTTGTTTCCCAATTTCCAGCTTCATGATAAACCACTTTGATTAAAAGAGTCTCGCAATCCGTATTTCGGCGGTTTCACCCCTTCGGCACAAGGCGTCCCTCCGCTGGTTCAGGGAAGAGGGCTCCTGCAGCCCAGCGGGACCGGGGCGGCAGCAGGCGACGCCGGCCGTGCCCAGTGCTGCCCGAGGAGCCGCGTCCTCCACACCAGCTCCCCGCTGCATCCAGCCTGGAGTTAATTACAACATCGGCATCAAACAGAGACTTTTTAAATGAAAGGGAAGGAGTAGCAGCTTTCTAGCTCTGCCTTTATATTTTAACCCCAATTACGAGACACGCTGCAAGGGAGAGGCGGTGGCAGATAATAAAGTTCAATGGGATGGTCTGAGCGTTAAGTGGAGAACCAGGAAAGCCTCACAGCCCCATCCCAAATTGGACATTGATATGCTGTGTGGCCTCGTCTCCTGGTTTCCTCCATGTAAAGTGGGGGTGATGCTTAGCCCGAGGGGCGTTCCACAGATGAATTAGCATTTGGAAAGTGCTTTGAAGATTTAAAGTGTTATATAAATGCTAAATGTTAGCATCATCGGCTTTTATATTGCAGCAGAACCCGGAGACTGCAATCAAGATCAGAGCCTCTCTGTACCAGGCAATTTAGGAACTCCTGGCTGGAAAAAGCCCCTGTCCCTGCCTCGGCCACCCGCGGCCTGCGTGCCCCCGGCAGGGAGAGGGTGGGCTGGAGCCGCTCTCAGCTTCAAGGGATAAGGTTGCTCAGAGCCTTCTCACCGGGTGGTGTTCTCAGGGGATGCACAGCACAGCACAGCATCCTTCCCCCGCCACACGGCACTGGGGAGGGGGAAGACCCAGCCCCTCAGGGACCCCAGAGAGCAACAGGCCGCCTTGCAGGCACGGGGCTCTCCGGACCCCCGGACCCCCCGAGTGCGCCCAGCAGCGCTGTGTCCCCCGGCCGGGCCCTCCCGAGGCGCCCCACGGGGCAGACGGGCGCTCGGGCAGCAGCCGCTGAGTTTCAGTCCCGCCCGTTGGTTTGACGGTACAGCTAAAGCAGAGTGGCCCTGAACGTCTAGGAAAAATTGAAGAAGTAGTCACAAACCAGATGGGATCGGAGATTAGCACTGACTGGCACCCACAAAACCAGGCGGCCAGCTTCATCTCCACCACTTGCCCACTGCAACGTATTTCATAACTCTGTTTCCTTTCCAACCAGATGGAAATCCAACAGGAGTGTTAATCACAGAGCACAAATAGGGAAGAATATGTAAAAAAGAAAAACAACCTTCAAAACCTTTGTTTTCAATATAGTTTATGTCACGCATTGCATTTGAAAAGGCCCGTAGATGAGACGATGCTCTTTGCAACATCATTCATTAAAAAGTGTGCACTCAGTCAGCCAAGCACAAATCAACATATGACAGACTACAAAGAAATACCAAAGTAAAAGGAAACTTCAGATGAAACAGAGTGAGGTCATTGGTTTCTTGCATTATCCTGAAGATGTTTGTCAACATTTTAATTTAGCCAAATGGCCACCATTTAAAAAAAAAAAAAAAAGAAAAACCTTTGTTTTGACAAAATTGGGGGGAAGGGGGCTGACTTCTGGAAAAAAAAACTACATTAACCATTTCCACTCCATTCTTCTGAACGAGTCCTCCTGGGAAAAGGGAAGGGACATACGTGCAGTCGGATGGCACTGTCTGTGAGAGGATCAAGTACAAACCATTCCTTCAGATTTGCAGACTTCTCCTCTAATATTTGTAGTGCTTGTAGGTTGTAAACACACGACTGAGATACGGCAGGGCTTGTAAGGAAAACTGTCCTGGATCTTCGCTACATCCACTGCTCTCTCCTGAGGCAATGCATCGGTGTGTGCGAGCAAGGCAGACCTGGAGATGGGAGCTCAGCTGATAAAGTGAATGCAAATTACCGGTACCATGAAATGCCGCCTGACCTTCCCCTGCCAGGGCCGGTGCCTCACTGGGGTGAGACGGTGCCCCTGTCAACCCCCCCACTGTTTTGGGGCTTGGGTCTCACTCAGCACATGGGCACGCTTCCCGCGGGGAGCGGTGCCGGGAGCTGGACGCGCTCGGCTCCCAGCTGTGGCCGTGTCACCCCAGCACAGCACCCACGGCCCCACCAGCCCGGGAGCGGGAGCAGCCGGGAGCTGCTGGAGCCCCTGGGGACGGCGCCGGAGGTCGCACGGGGAGTCAGCCCCGGCCCCGCTGACAAACACACGCTTTTCGGTGTTCCCCTCTTGTTGTACGGAGCGGTTGCTGTTGAGGTGAGCGTCCGCAGGAATGAGCGGCCGGAGCGGTCGCTCCCCGTTCCGAGCACTGGGCGCAGAAAGCCGAGGCCGGGTCGGGTCCGGCACATCCCAGCTCCCCGCGCGAAGGCTGCCTTTGGCCCCCGGCACGCGGCGGGTGCAGGGCCTCCTGTCTGCGCCGCGGGGCCGCGCGCCCGCCGCAAGTCTGGACTTGAATCCCGAGGTGGTGTGCGCTTCAGTCCCAGGCAGCGTGCGGCGCCGGGGGAGCTGAACAGGTTGAGTGACTTCAGGCTGTGGGAGGAATAATCGTCTTGGGTTGCTTCAGAGAGCTGAGGCAGCCAAACCGGGCGAGGATGGCACTGCGGAGCGCCTCGCGTCTCTGCCAGGTACCTCCGGAGAGTGTTTGTGTTTGGAGGACTTTTTATAGAACTGCTGTCAAAACGGGTAGAGAGCGAGCTTAATTGGGACCGATCTGAAAAACGAGGCGGCGCGTAGGTGTGCGAGGGCTGCGTGCAGCGAGCGGCTGCTTTCAGCCGGAGCCGAGCGTAAACAGGTCCAGCCTGATGTTTATCGGGGACTCTCATCTCCTGAGCTGGTAAATGTTTCACTGTCGTGTCAGTTGTGATCTGCAGCCCGGGGAGCGTTAGAGACAGCTTTGCGTAGCGCGTGAGTAAGGCGGAGCACGCCTGTCCTGCTGCAGCCAGTGCTGCCCCGGCCGAGCTGCGGCATCTGCCTGCCCGGCCAGCGGGACCCGGGGCTCCTGCCTCTGGCGTCAGCCCGAGCGCCGTCCCCTCGCCTGGACTGAGTCACAAGTGACTCACTTCAAACTTGGATGTGAGCGCAAAGTATACATTTGCAAATTGGCTGGTGAGGCACTGCTTTGCAATGTAGGTGGGATGTATTACATACTCCAGCAGTCAAGTTCTGCTCTTCTTCCCTCCTCCCTCTCGCTCCGTGCAGGATAGCTGTCTGAGCCCAGGATTTTGGTGTGGTTCTCGCAGGCGCAGGAAGGCGGCTCAGCCCGCTCCGGTGGATGTGGCGTGTGGATGGCTCCGGCTCCGCTCGTGACGGAGTTCTCCACTGAAGATGGATGATTTAGCTCTCCTCGACCTGTTGGAGTGTCCTGTGTGCTTTGAGAAGCTCGACGCCACAGCGAAGGTGCTGCCTTGCCAGCACACCTTCTGCAAGCCCTGCCTGCAGAGGATCCTGAAATCCCAGAAGGAGCTCAGGTGCCCCGAGTGCAGGACCCTCGTCCTCTGCAGCATCGAGCAGCTGCCCTCCAACCTGCTCCTCATTCGCCTCCTGGATGGAGTCAGGTGCGGACAAAACGTTACCAGGTTTGGCTCGATCCAGCGGTCGGGGGTCCTGTCCTCCCCCGCCTCCATCAGGAGAGTCCCCAGGGGGCTGCAACTTCATCAGCACCGGCTGGCGACAAACCCCAGGATCCACATGGAAGGGGTAAGGAGCGTCCACGTCCTTTACTCTGTCTGTGAGCATAGAAAGCTTTCTTCTTCTGTGCCAAGAGCTATGAAACTTTCCTGTTAGCAGTATTGCAGAAATGTTTGAAGTAAGAGAGATCGTTTTGTTTGCAAATCTGGCTGCTGTTTCCTTGTGGTATTTGACTATTTTGAGTTCATCACAACAGGGATCGCATTGACTCTCAGGCTGAGACAAAAGCAGCTTGCCCTTCTCCTTAGAAAAACTCCACAGCAGCTGTTTTCCTCAGGGGTTCCCAGGTGCTTCCTGACTTTTGGGGCACATTTCAGGCACTCTGATTTTCGGGCAATATACTGATTTTTGACTGATAGTTATTAAACCAGTAATTGCAAAGCCATAACTGTTAGAGGTGGAGAAAGGTGTTTCCCATCGCTGCACCTCAGTTTCCCCAGCCGCTGGAAAGGCAGGAGAGCGCCTAACGATGCTTATGTCCCTGGCAAAATACTTTGAGGTTCACTAATGAAAGATATTAAACTCGACTTACTTACTGACTGTATCTAGGGATGATTTACTAGGCTCATTTTAAAATTCTAAGTTGTTTCTGTCATTTTCTTTAACAGTACAAAAGCTTTTCTTAAATAATGAGGACACGATATTAGACCTGTTAAAGGATCTTGGCTCGGACTGAATTTGGGGTAGAGACTGACTTGTGGCTTCACCTTTCCTGCATTCTATTCCTGGATTTCCCTTTCTCCCACCTGAACTATTCTTCTCTACAATGTCTCTACAAACCTCTTCACGATATCCAAAAGCCTGGTTCGAATGGCTGTTAAACCTCAGAGCATTTTTCAGAATTGCAGAGCTGTAAATGTCCAGGCAGACACAGGACAGGTTTCCTCTCCTGTGTGCAGGAGGTACCTTCGTGCGGGTATTGTTGTACCCACCCCTGTGTCCTGTGGGTACAGGCTGGTGTGTGTATCCCAGGAATCTCTGTGGCCCCGCTAAGTCATTTTGGATGGATCACACATCAAAAGCAGCCATCTCTCAGGAGCTCCTCTCTCAGGTTTCCCCACTGCGAAGCGTGGCGGGGTGGCCCTGAGACGTACGAACCGGGTCCCTCTCTCAGGAGTCCGCCTGACCCGCAGCTTATCAGGCAGGCCGGCGTGCCTGCCCCTGCGCGGCGGCAGTGCCCGGGCCCGGGGGGCAGTGGAAGGGGCCGTCCACCCCTCCTGCATGCACAGAACACATAAAGAAATTATGCTTTAGATGAGATGAAACGTAGCTCAGTCCCCAAAGGCGCTGAGCGGTGCCGGGGGAGCGGGGCCCGGTGGGCGATGCTGTGGTCTCCCTTCTGCGGCACCCCGTGGGTGAGCGGGGGCCGGGTGGGACAGCGGAGCGGGGTGAAGGTGAGCGCGGTCCTCGGGCCCCTCCGCAGCGACCCGTGGGGCCCGGCAGCCTCCGCCGCGGCAGCCCTGCTCCGTCAGCGAGGCTGGCAGCTCCCGCCAGCAGCAGAGCCACGGTTCCCTCATGGGGAACCAGCTCCCCAGGGGGGCTGCGGGGGGTTCCTGGTGCCGTTCGTGCGAGGTACAAACCATCAGCAAGTGACAGTTTTCAGCCACTGCCATTACGGGCGGCATTTCAGCCGAAAATGAGAAGGTTTGTAGTTCCTCCAACTGGGGTCCCCCAGCCCCAGATAAAAAAGCACGGATGCGCTTGTCTGTTTTTCTTCTCTCTCGCGCGTTTCACATTTCTTTTACTAGTTCTCAGCGCAGGTAGGAACTTGTTGCTGATATTATATAATGGCAACACGCATCAGTCTGCAGCTCCCAAAAGCGTTTTAAGACCAAACAGTTGGGAATGGGCAGAAGCAGTGAGCGAGAGGGCTGCGGCTGCCGACCGGCTCCCTGCAGCACCGGGACAGCCCTCTGACTTCCCATGCCTCTTGATGAAGGGATATAAAAACACGTTACACCGAAATGCTCTTAGACTTAATTAGTTAATTAATTATAAAACACTTTGGAATCCTCGGCTGCAAGGTGGAGAATGCAACGAATTAGTCACGTTTTGGTTTTGGTGGTTTTAAATGCATGCGGACGGGACCAGTCATTACTTTAGGTGCCGCAGTGGGACGGTGGTGCCCGCGGACCCTGCCCCGAACGGGCTTCACCCGGCAGCGGCGGGGACTCACTGCCAGCGCCCGCGGTGCGCAGAAAGGGCAGTGATGAGGGGGACTGGTCGTTTCCCTACGCCGTGGAGCGCTCGAGCGCCAGGGGAGTCATCTGAAGTAACCTGCATGAGCAGAGGCCTCCAGACGATTTGAACCATAGCACAGAGGCGTTTCGTCAAGACTGACAGTGGGAACAGTGATTGTGCAATCTTGCTCCACCACAGTTAGTCCCACCACAGTTAGTCCCACCACAGTTAGTCCCACCACAGTTGCTTTCCTGGGCACGCTTAAGTGCAGTATTCATTTGCAGCTGCAATGGAAGGTCGTGTGCTCTCCAAAGAAAGACTGCCCCAATCTGCATAGGCTGCTAATTACTGCTAATACCATACACCACTCCGTGCTACAAAGCAAATAAAGTTAATGTGCACCATGCTGCACTGCAGCCAGATACGCCATCAAAAGCAGGATACAGGACGTGTTTTGTGTTTACCATAGAAGCCGTTCTAGAAATAAACTTCCTTTACTCCATGGAGCTGAGAAAATCACAAGTTTGATCAAAGTTTCTCTTCTCAGCAGAGATGTTTCCTTGCCAGCTTGTTCTCTTCGTCCTCATGAGCATCCATGAAGACAAACAAAATAAATCCCCTCGTCACCAAGCAAGCCAAGAACTCCTGTCATTCCGAGGGGGAAGTGCGAGCAGCCCCAGCAGAGCTGCTGAATTAGCAGTAACACAATACTCAGTTTTCAGTCAGGAATTTCACAGAGCCAGTCCTCAAAAAACAGGGAATTTTCTAGGTGCAGCCCATCCCAAGCTATTTCTCATTTGCTAGCATGTAAATCATTTTTGAACGCACGCGCTAACACGGGTGGGCCCAGTCTGGGTTTGTGCGTAGCTGTACCAGCTGTGCCTCTGCACGACCGGTGCTGCACAGGGGCCACGGGCACTGCCCGGTGCCTGCTCCCGGGACGTCTGGCCGGGTTTTAAGATCTTTAACATCTACGGAAAGAGGACAAGTCTTTGGATTTTCAGGCTCTCTGCATAATACACTGTCTGGAATTCAAGAATAAAAGGATTTGCTAGGAGGTGAATGCGTAAATAATCTACGCTGAAGCCTTTGAACTCTTAGGAACCGCCCCTGGCATGCGCCAGATGTGGTTAACGTCTTGTGCTGAAGCATCCTTCTTATCTGGCTTCAGCCCCAACGTACGCTAAACACGGCTTTGCCACTGGTGAGAGAACAGAAAGACCACGTGTGCTGAGGTATACACAAAGCTCCCGTACTCCTCTGATGAGTAGCAGACCTAAACTGTACCCTACACGCGGCAAAAATCCATCCAGGCCACTAAACAGCTACTTGGATGATGAACTTTGTCATGCAACAAATACAGGGCAGTGAGCCAGAGGAGAAAAATTCTGAGTATGACAGCTTGCCTTTGGAAAACACAGACCACACAAATTTAACTGTGACTTCGGCTATTTTCTCTTTGCATGAAGTGAGTGCTGTAACACCCCCCTCCAGCATTTCATGGGAGATAGACAGATAACACCTCTATTGGGATAAAAATACACTGCACTCCAACGTCGCCACCTTCACACGGACGTCTATATATAGTGCCTGTGTCTTGGTATTTTCTTCTCCTCCAGAAACATCTCCAACTCCTTTCTGAATTTGACAGACAGGACCTGGATTGCTGGATCTTTTTGAAACCTTATTCGAAACAACCTTCATGTTTGCACCCAGTGGAGGCAAACGTGTTTCCTGACCCACTCGCTGTGCAAACCACCCTCCCCACCCCCCAAAAAACCCCAACAGTTCCTGTGCCATCACAATAATGACCTCATAACATGTGTCATGTCACCTGGGGCTGGACAAGTGCTAAAGAGGCTCTGCAAACCCCGGGACTCTGGCACGTTGGCTCTGCCATAGGAGGCGGCACCAACCCCTTATCCCCGGGAGAGGGGAGCATCCTCTGGCCCAGCCGCTGCTGTGGGTGGCACTGCTTGTGCCACAGGGTCCCTCAGCTGGCAATGGAGCCGCTTTGCTTGGCCAAAAATTCTGTGTGGCCTCGTGACCTCCTGGGAGAAAGGGCTTGCCTCAATTGCCTCCACAGCCGCATCCCGTCAGGGTTTGTCTCATTCTAAAAACTGCTGAGTGTGACCCAAGGAACTGGTTCGGCAGAGCTGGCTCGCACCTTGTGCAGCATACCGTCATATGCCTTTTTTCTCCTTTGCACGTAGTTTTAGCACCTTTATCTACTGCAAAGAGAGAGTGAAGTCACCTCAATATAGATTGCCTGACAGTACACACCCCAGAAGCGGTGTGCGCAACAGGAGCAGATTCAAGAGCACAGAAGGAGAAAGCTTTGCAGTAGCTGCACCATGAGGAAGAGTCGATGTTACACACAGCCAGAGACCGAGCCATTCCTTCGTTCCTGTTGGAGAGGGGCGGAGGACAGAACCACAGCCTCGGCGTCAGGGGATGGGACTTATGTCAGGTTCCCTATGGAAAGCTTAAAAAGAAAACACTCTTTTGATGGGATGGGGGGTGAAACACCCAGTTGCACTGTAAATGGGAGGTGGCATCATCATACTCAAGCCGGGACAGGATGGTGTGACGGGCGGCTTTGCAGAGGGCTGGGGTGGGTGTGTGATTGTTCTACGACTGTTCAAGTCCGTTTCAGTTACCGGCAAACTCCCCTCTGCGCTTTCGATGGGTGAGCAAGGCTCCTCGCTAGGGCAAACGGCAGCGGGCATGGCAATTCCTGGCGATACCGCGGGGCATGGAAAGCCAAAGGACCTCCACGGCCAACATCAGGAGCCAGTTTCCCTGGTTTTACAAAATAAGGTACCAAGCTGCAAACACATAAAAGTGTTTTAATTTGTTACCAAGGCAATGAGTCAGGCTCAGATGGCAAGTCAGGAATAGAACAGCAGGGTTTCTCAGCGTGCGCGTTCACCTGCTCAGTATCGTGGTCAGCGAGGAGGCTGAAAGTCTGAGAGCCCTCTTCTGCTTGCAGAGTTTCCCCACTGGTGGGTCGCCACCATCCCCGGGTCCACAAAGCTGGGCATTGGCCTGAGATCGTAATTTTCCCCTCCGGAGGGAAAGGAGAGGAGGAGGAGGAGGCATGTTCACGTGCAGCTCTGCCGGTGCACCAGGGCTGGAGCTAAAAAACATCTCGGGAGCGGTGAGGCTGGGTCTCGGCAGGGAGAAGACCCATTCACTGCTGCCGTCCAAACCTCGTCGTGCTGTCCCTTACTTCGCCTCTGCCCTTCTCACAAGGAAACCTGCGGTGCTTGCTCTTAAATGCTGGGCTTTGTTCTGCTGTTATTAATTTTCGGGCATTCAAACTCCATTTAGCATCAGGACTCCACTGTGCAAGGCACTGTGTGAATGAATAGAGAATCATGACCTTTTTTTTAAGAAAAAACTTTTCCTTGTGATTTTGTAAGCGGATATTTGAGTTTACCCTGATGTAGGGTAAACTAATCCATTTCGTTTTGATGCCAGGGTAGGGGACACAATTTAGGAGGCAGTTTTTAAGAGACAAACGTGTCCCTTGGCAATCTCACCCCTTTAAAAGGGTTTTCTTTGGGGCCTGAATGACTGATGGGCCCGGGATTTCTCACTGGCTTTGCAGGGAGGAAAGCGCAAGCCTCGCCTGTTGGGAAACCGCGGTGGCCCACGTCTTGTGTAACTGGGCTGCAGTCGGTCGGTCTGCCCTGGGAAATGGAAATACAGAAAGGGGAGAGCGGCTCCTTTTGCCAGCCCCAAGGCAAGATGAGGACGCCCAAGACCGGGCGGACCGTCACCTCCCCGGTCTTGGCCAACGGCTGAGGCAAGGCCCAGCTGGTGGCCATCATTTCATGACAGTCATTAATTTGCCATCAAAATGGCTGCTAAGCGGCAGTGGCAGGCTAATGGAGAGACGTACCATCACTAATTACGCACTTTCCTGAAACAATGTGAGAACTAAATCCCAGGCTGTCAGGCAGTGGGAAGGCGCAGGGCCCTGGCAGCTTTGAACGGCGGTGGGGACGCAGCACAGACACCCGCCTTCTGCAGCCCTGCTGCCCTGGGGGTGACTGGTGCCGTCCCTCATCCCCTCATGGCCGCCAGCGCCGTCCCTCGTCCCCTCCCAGCCACCAGCGCCATGCCGGCTTGCGGAGCGGCCGGTGCCCCATGCCCAGGGCTGGGTGAGGGCGGCGTGGGCGCTGCTGCCCTTGCCGGCGCAGGGGGAGGGCTGGGGAGCAGCAGGAGCGGGCGCGGGACGCAGGTTTCCTCCCTGCCCCGTAAACAGCCACTTCTGAGAACAGCGGTGCTGAGGCAGAGCATCATGACCGGGCACGCCGAGGGCTGACACAGTTTGTTTTCCGTGCGGCTTAAAACCATGACACACAACTTAACCACTGCCCGAGATTGCTGACTGCAGCAGAGACACAAACATCTGATAGCAGCAACCACCAGTGGAAGAGGCGTGAAAGGGTTTCGTGCAGACGCTGCAGCTCGGGCGCGCTGGTCCCCGGCGTCGCCCTGCCATGCCCTGTGCCGGCCGCTGCCAGCCCCGCTCCTGGCACAGAACCGCTTGGCAGGCCCGGCCCCGCTCTGCCTGCGCCATGCCGCGCTGCCGGCACCCGCGACGGCCGCTGCGAGGCAAAGCCAGGCCCAGGCCCCGCTCTGCCTGCGCCATGCCACGCTGCCGGCACCCGCGACGGCCGCTGCGAGGCAAAGCCAGGCCCAGGCCCCGCTCTGCCTGCGCCATGCTGCGCTGCTGGCACCCGCGACAGCCGCTGCGAGGCAAAGCCAGGCCCAAGCTCCTGCCTTGCCTGCGCCCGCGCGCTCCTCCTGCCCGCCTAAATTGCTCCTGTGGCTTCACACAGGCAAGGCAAAGCCTGATCCGGCACTGTGCTCCTCCGGAGCCGTGGGGACGTTACCAACAGGCAGCCGGGCACTCCCCTGGGGCTCAGCCATCACTGGCACAGCCTCTCCCTCATGGAAGCTGCTGTGTGTTTTCTTTAATCGTTTTCCCCATTTTCCATTGCACCTCTGCAGTACACAGCCAGAATTACAATAGGCAAAGCTCAGAAGCATGGTGAGGCTCAGTGCGGAGGGCTGTCAAAGGGGTGTTCGTTAGCAGATGGTGTAAGTGCTCCCGTTCACCCCTGCCATCGCCCAGCAGCGGCTGTGGATGCACAGACACCAGCACCAGCAGTCCCAGCAACAGACTCCAGTACCTACTGCTGCAGGCTCCTTCGGTTGCTTTTCAGCTCTTCAGTCTGTAAATCACACCCACTTACACCTGTAACGGTGTTTTCCATACCCAGCTGAATCCATTCGGTTCCCATCCCCACTCCCCCCATGAAGACCTCCTGGTCCCGGTGCTGGTGGCCACCAGCTTCAGCCCCGACCAGCGCTGGCCTTGTGTCCCGGCAAAGCCAGGAGGGAATGGGCGGAGGTGGTGAGCCCCGGTACCGACCTGAGCTCTCCCTGGTGCACACAGTCTGCCTCTGCTCGGAAGATGGGAGCAATCCTCCTCAGGGGAGAAATAATGCAGAAACCACCCAACTGTCTGAATCCTCAGAATATAATTATATGAAGAGATTGAAATGACAAGTTCACTTTTGATGGTTTTGTTCTCTGTGACAAGGCTGAAGTTATCTCCTCTGCCGAAAAGCAGAAAAACAGAATTGTAATGGCAATTAATTTACATTCAAATAGCTCTTTTCATCCAACTGGATCCTAAAGAGCCCTGAAACTGCGCTGGCTGAGCACACAAAGGAGACGACGTGGGGCTCATTCATCCCATCGAAATGCGGGCAGTTGGTGGCAGGATGCTGAAGGCGGCTTGCAGAAAGTTAGTAATCAGAATGGATGGCAGTTGCTATTGATTATCTCTCTTTATGAAAAGCCAGCATGTCCTTTGGCGTCAGTATGTAGATAGCAACCAGCTCTCCATTCACAGTGTGTAAATCACTGCTCGTCAAGAGCGTGGCTGTGGCCAGGGTTGTGCCATCAGGTCTGTCTGCCTCCGGAGGAGTCATTCTCACTCCCCCGGTGCTATCCCCACGGGTAAAGCAGGGATCATATTTGCACCGCCACCCCACCCTTCACCTGCGCCGTCTCTTTGGATTGCCCGCTCTCCGGGCAGGAGTCACTGCTGCGCTTGCCCAGCACCCGGCACAGCATCCGCCTCGAGTAACACGTACCGTCCCTGAGAGCAGGGACCACTGGCCGTCTCACCCTCGCCACCCTCCCCGCTGGCGCAACAGGGTCAGGACACAAGCTTCCCATTTCCTACACACATCGAATATTCTGGATATTTCCATGTGTGAGGTGGAAGAGCCTGTCCCTGCGCTGTGGGGGTCCCTGCACTGAAGATGCAGCATCCCTGTGCAGAGATGGACAGGTCACAGTTGAGAGCAGAGATACTCTAACATTTCTTCAGCCACCCTGGTACACCTCTCGTGCTCACCTGTGGACCTGGGGCAAGGAAATGGGCCCTCACCCATTGCATACCACCTTTTCACACCATGCAGTTCTTTAAAGAAAAGGAGACAGGGTTGGTAGGAAGAGCTTCCTCCATCCCTTGGTATTGACCCTTCTTTGCTCCCCAGTGGTGTTTTTCTGGTTGGGAGGTTCTTTCGAGCACCTCAGTACAGTGAAATATTTAGGCTGTGCTTGGACTGCTGCTGCCCAGGCATAGAGCCGGCGCGATGGAGTTTAGAGGCTCACAGGATCTAATTCAACATGTGTCCCTGAAGAGCAAGTCCTGGCGAATCCTGGCTCCGGCACAGCCGCTGCCCCGTGCAGCGCACCCGGGTGCCAGTTCCCTCCCACCGACACCAGTCCCACTCCAAATGGCTCCAAAATAAAAAGTAATCAAAAACCCCTTGCAAACTGAACCCGCAATACCCAGTGGGAGAAAAATCAAACTGGAAGACATCCAGCACTGGATTTCTCTTCTTCCTGGCACTATCCTAGAAATAAACTGTTCCTCTCAAGGAGGCTGTTATGTGTTACAGAAATCGTGTATCTACAGGAATATCGCTGCCTCTGCACAGCACGGATATTTAGCTCTTCTGCACAAATAGCGTGGTGCCGGGGGTGGGAGGGGAAGGCAGAGCTCGCGCAGAGCACCGGGCTGCATCTCCCCCCTGCACCATCTCTGTCCCCTCGGCCTTTGGAGGTGACACAGCTGGGGCTGGCCTGGCTTCTCACAGCTCATTTGCAGTGTCCCGGGTCCATTTCTGCTCCGCCGGCTCCGTCCCAGGTGGGACAGCCCCGGCAGTGCCGCCGCCGCCCCGGCTCGGGGGGCTGGGGCTCCCCTGACACCCCGCACCCAAGCCGGTTCTCCTGCGCGAGGTCCTGGGGAGCGACTGCCGCCCTGCACGTGGGGCGACACCCATGAAACCCAGATCAGGATCAGACCCTCAGTATCTACTGCAAAGACATCCAGCCGGTGGGGGAGGAGACCGCATGCTTGGGGTGGCTGTCTGCCTTCGAGGGACGAGGCGCAGCGGATAGCGACTCCAGGGCATTCCCTGTGCCGAGTTATGAAAATCAGAGCTGGGAAACCACCCGGGTGCAGGTCCAGACCCGTCTGAGGCCATTCCTGATCCATCTGCCAGCAGCCTCCGCAGCCCCACGGGTCTGGCTCCGCCGCTGGAGTCAGCAGGGCGCCCGCTGAGGTTTGGGGGGACGGGTCCAATGCTGCTGCGGGGCAGTGGTGCAGGAACGGGGATGTCTGCTCCTGGGGCTCGCTCCTGCCCAAACAGCTCCTGCTGTCCTCCCCTTGGCATGCAGTAAATCAGAAGGAAGCACCCCTGGACGTCAACGGCAATAATTAGGATTAATTTGTCACTCATCCCATGTGTTCATCTAACACAGTCGTGGATGTTGGTGAAGTCAGAGCATCTGGGAGACGAGAGGATCCCATCTGAGGCCATTAGCTGGGTCTCGCTGAAGTCGTTCACAGTGAGCCTTGCTTGGAAACGGGTGAAGGAGTAAGTGAAGCCCAGGTGGGTGCAGGGACATTTATGGCCCCATCCTCATGCTCACCCCGGGGTATCACAGGCAGCAGCTCGGTGTCACCATGGGGCCATGCTGCTCCCCAGGGAGCCTGAGACAAGGTTTATGGGCGATCACAGCCTCCATCAGAAAACTGTCCTCTTCGCTGCACTCTCTGGCTTGGCTTTCTTCCTTTCTTAGCAATTTTTAATGTTTCTCCCTGGTGACCCCCACCCCAGCCAGCCTCACACACTACTTCTTTTTCTTCTCTTTTTTTTTAAATACCAGTGCTATGAGTGTGTGGTCTTACATTAATCCACTGCCAATAATGAGGAAGTTATAACTAGCTCATTTAAGATAATTATAGTGTGCATTTCTCCCAGCTATGAAGAGATGCTTTGAATTGCTTCCTCACATGTACATATTTTTAATTTGCTTCTTTGTTTTGTACGGAGGGAGACTCAGATGTATTGGATGGCTGCCCTAGCACAGCTGATGCCAAATGCCAAAAATAGTATTAAAAAAAAAATCTTTTCTCCCTTATCAGCCTCAAATCCATTAAGAATAGGGACAAGGCGTTGAAGTGCATCCGCCACGACCATCCCTGCTGGCTGAGTGGCCAAGGAGAGAAAAGTGTCTCGCCTAGAGACCGGGCACCGTGTTGCACTGATGTGAGAGGGAGTTTCTGGCTCCACAGCCCGGAGCTCTCCCGACGGCTCTGCAGGCAGCCCCGCGGCAAGGGGGGCACCTGGGGTCTCCAGCCGCTCCGAGAGCCTGAAATACCTCCTGGGGGCATGGCAATAGCAGGGTCATGTCTCACTCAGGCATAACGGAGAAAACAGAGGGGGGAAAAATCAGAAAAAATGAGACAGCGTTGAAAATAGTTACAACCACCCATAAAACAGAGGGAGGGAAAGGCTTCTCTGGGAGAGGGCAGGCTCTCTGCAGCAGTCAAAGGCACCTCAGGCTGAGAAAAAGCTTTTCCTCAGCACCGAAACCCACACAGCTTTGGGTTCATGAGCACTGACTGCCCTTGGCCCAAAGGTCTTGGCAAACATCCCGTTGGTCCCTGTCTGAGTGATATGCTGAGTATCAGTGGGCAATTTGATGTGCTGCGGCATTCCCTTCCTCTACTCAGCTTCCCGCTGACTTTAGAGGCTTTCAGATAGGAGAACATGAAAGACTCTCCTCTCTCTCTTTTATTTATTTAATTTAGCATTACTACTGTAGCTGCAGTATTGCATGGCATCACGGGAAAAAAGCCTTTTCCGTTCTTGTCTAGACCATCTTGTCTAGACCGTGCTTTTGCCAAGAAAGGTTGGACCAGAAGATCCTTGAGGTCCCTTCCAACCTGGGATTCTGGGATTCTAATGGTTCACCAGTGATGTTTCTTCTTTGTATTTGCTGCCTTTGTGCTACTGGGCAGCAAATTTCTACACAAATTTTCAACAACCTTTAGTTGAGTTTTTCACAGAGCTTCTCATAGGGTTTTCCCAACTGAATTTAACGACAGACGCTGAGCCCTGCAGCTAGGGAGCGTGCCAATATTGGCAATATTTGGCTGAATATTTTGCTGCCACTGCCACCCCACTGAATTAAAATGCTGCCTCGGATTAACAAAAAGCAACTGGACATGCTAACGGGAGAAAAATCCATCAAAACAAACCGGGTCCCTCCTCACCCCACGCCCGGGACCACATCCTTGCCCGGGAAAGCCTTTCGCTCTGCCCTCAGCCCGGAGCGAGCTACCTGCAGGCACACCTTGTCTTTATCGCCGGGTTTAATTAGCACCCCAGTTTCTGCCATTGCAATTAACCTACTTTAAATAAAGCGAAACAAATGCCTTGCAGAGGATCTTATACATCCAAGACTGGACAGAAACCAGCCAAAGCCTGAGAAAGAAATCAGATTCGAGATACGCCCACAGCTGCCTGTGCTTTAGCACCGGGAGGAATAATAAGCACTGAGATCGGCTGCCCATGGAGGGTTTCTGCTGCTTCCCCCAGCCCCGGCCGGGTGGTGTGCTGCAGGGTGGCTTGGTTGCTTTTCTTTGTCTTTCCTGCATCTCATGAACACGTTAAAAAATGGTGACCCTGTTGTACATCTTTCTGAAAACTTCAGCTTGAGGATTTATTTTGTGAAAGGCCTGCAAAGCAGGAGAGCACCCTGTACGGTGAAAACCACATTGGTTGCTCCGTGTGGGTAGATAAAGGCTTGGTTTATATCCTAAATAAAGTTGGGAAATCAATGTGATATTTTTGGCTTGCTATCTGAACAGACAAACAAAATTTAAAAAAAAAAAACAAAACAACAAAGGCAGACTTTGGAAAAAATGACTTGGGCCTTAAAAATTACTGGAATTGAACGATTTTTTTTTATTAAGTGAAGATCTTGAAAAAGTTAAATTCAAGTTAATTTCAGTTGGTTCCAAAACAAAACGCTTTGTACTGCTATGGCTTTTTTTAACACTTCTCTTTGTTAACAGACTATTAAATGTTAGAAAAAATATTTTGGCAGTTACAAAGGCCATATGATTCTGAAAACTTCAGCCATCAAGTGCTGAAACAGTCCCGCGTGATTACAGTTTCTCCTTGTTATACAACCGGGAACGCACACCCAGTCCAACGTCCCTTTGTAACACCACCGGTCCCTTTGAAGCGCTTAGTACTGAGCTGGTTTTAATTGAGGCTTGTGACAAACAAGGACCTCTGTCCTTGCCCTCATCCCTCCCCAGGGCAGGCGGGACGCATGGGGGTCCTGTGCCCCGTGCTGACCACGAGCCTGTCCCAGGCTGGAGGCTCCTGTCTTCCCCTAGTCCCCACCCCGAGTACGTAGAATCATGGAATGGTTTGGGTTGGAAGGGACCTCAAAGACCATCCAGTTCCACCCTCTGCCCTGGGCAGGGACACCTCCCACCAGCCCAGGTTGCTCCAAGCCCCGTCCAACCTGGCCTTGAAGCCAGGGGAGCCGCAGAGCCCTTCCCTGGCGTACAGGGAGCTTCAGTGGGGAATAAGTGGTACAGCTCAAAGCCCCACCAACATTATAATAATTCCTTGGCAAAACATCCATGAAGGAATACACCAATGTTACCTTGTGAGTGTTCAAGATGAATAGCAAGCCCCAAAAGAGCAAAATTGGGAATATTTTTTGGATGCTGAAGAAGCATGCAAGCGTTAATATTAACTGTGATTCACTTAGATCCGTGAAAGTTTCGCAACAAATTTCAATGAGTGGCTGCAAGTGCTCTGCTCTGTAAAGTGAGGGGTGGCATTATGTCAACGGTCACTGCCAGCTCCAGGAGACAGCGATGGGAAAGGGAACCAGGCTTAGAGGGACACTTGAAAACAGATGGGCTGTGAGATTTGGAAAGGTGTGGAAGTGGGAGGAAAGGGTTAAAGAGGAGGTGAAGAAATGAAGGTTCTGACCAGGGTTCGAGGAAGAAACAGCCCATCCACCCAAGCGCAGAGGGGTGAGTTTCAGCCAGCCCTAATGTCACAAACTGGCCTGTCCTACCAAGCTTTCGGTTATATGTTCTGTCCTGCCCACCTGTCTCATCCTGTTTCTTGCTGAAGAAAGAATATTCCAGACTCTCAGCACCCATTGCTTGTTCACTTTTCCCAGTTAGTAATAGGCATGCATTTCATTTCAGAGTTTCTCTTATTTTTAATATATTTCCATAACTCGTTCTTAATGCCTTTTATGTTTTGCTTTATTTTCCTGTGCAACCATTCTCTCATCACCCCCGTACGTTTGTGCTCCTGCTTTACAAGCCCTGTTTTCGCAGTTTGCATGAGTTTTGTTTGTTTTCTGGTCGCTCCTGAGGCAATCAAAGGTCTCTCTTTCTGTGCTCCTTGTCCTTGGCTGACACCAGAAAGTCTGTCACTGAGTCTTTCTGAAGGAGAACTGGCGCTCCCGTAATCCTCTATTCCCACACTCTGTTCTTCTGCATGAGAAAGCGCGTCCGTCCCGGCAGGCGTTTGCAGGGAGAGTTTCTGTGGTCCTGGCACTGACGCGCTCCCTATTTCCCGTACGAGCTGGGGGGACTGGTGGAGACCAAAGCTGGCCCGAGTCTCACTTTCATCATCTTCTTTGTTTCCAGCAGTGTACCTTCAGTGTCACTAAGCCAAGTGCATGTGTTTACTGTTAGCACAAATTAACAGGCAAAATGAGTTAAGTAGAACTAAACATTAAACTAATTGCTTCCTGTTTCAAATGCTTTGAAGTAAATGCAGAACATAAAATTTTTCTCTTCTTGGTTCCTTTTTCCTACCAAGCATCGGTGTTTGGGAGTGCTGGGATATTTTCTCTTCCCAAAACCTAAGTAATTTCCATGGAAAGTTTGATCTTTTCCACACTCCAGAAAACTAACATCGAGTTTCTCTCTTCCACCTTCCGACCTCCCAGAAAAGGCTGATGGGGGGTGACCTCCGCAGAAATCTTGCCTGAGTCCTGGGCACTGACATGGGTGGATTTGGGGAAATGGGTGTATCTCCCTCCATGGAAAAAGGCAGGAAAAGCCTGAATGGGTCACTGGTACAAAAGTGCTGTCTCCTGCGAGGTCAGCAGGGGTTTGGTGACTATGGCTTGGAAAAACAGCAATGCAAGGTCCTACTCACAAGGCCACAGCACTTGGCAGCCGACGGGGGGCAAAAAAATCCACATTTTGTCCACAGGAGATGCAGAGCCAGCAGCCCTAAATCCCATTGCCCCACCAGCATGCTGCCCTTCGCACCCGCGCAGCTGAGCTCTCGTGGGGTGGGACCCTGCTCCCCACGCTGGTCCACACATCTTGGCCAACGGACCAGAGCTGAAGAGGTGCTGGGTTTGAAGCACGCGGCCGTGGATGGAGCTCCTCTGCCAGTCTGCAGTTCCCACACATGATGTTACAAATCCTAAAAAGTGGAGAAGGACAATCTAGATCTGCAGAGACTGTGACAGAAGAAGCTGAAAAGCCTCTTGTCCCTGGCTGTCCCTGGCTGTCCCTGGCTCCAGGACCTCTGCTTAAAACTCATCAAGGCTCTAGAGCTGGGGACAATCCTAGCTTGCCCTTTTCTCAGCATGTAGCTCATGCAGCTGTGCTACCAGCTAGGAGGCTAAAAATGGAGCTCAGCTTTTTTTTCCCCCTTAAAATTTAGGGCTGCATTGAGTCCGGGAGCCATCACTGCGGGCGAGGACAGGCAGCCCTACGGCAGAGCACAGACTCCTACGCTGCAGAGGCACAGAGCTGTGGCTGCCTCCACTGGAGGTGCCCAGGAGGCACTCATTGGGGGTTTTATCTCAGCTACCAGCACTGGAGGGTCCCAAATTCAAAGATTCCCCTCTTGGTCCAAGGAATCATTTGAAGGAGACAGTGCCATGTCTAGGAGAGCAGACAGAAACCAGAAAATGGATCTGTTCCATATTTCCAGATTCCTGCCAATTGCAGTGAAGCCCCCACAGACAGAAACAGCAGAACAGTCAGTCAAAAGGGATTAAAGAAAATGAACCACAGTGCAAGATATTAGTGAAGCCAAGAATCTGGTGCGACTCAGGGAAAGAGCGATATCTGCAGCTCTAACAGTTCGGCTAATAGCTTAGAATATATACAGCTGCCTTACTTCATGCCAAAAACAATCACTGTTTGCCTCAAGCAAAGAAGAAATCTCTCCCAGAGGTCCACTGTTGCAGCAGAGATGAGCACTTCGTGTTGGTCGCAGCTTCCAGTTGGATGTGAGACTGGATGGTCCACTCATCCAGTACGGGATGGAAACGCTGCGTACTGGCAAGAGCCTGGGCTAGAACAGCATCCTGAAGTGATTGAGGCTTCACGAACACACACAGATATTTGTTCTTACAACTTTTATTTCTAACTTGTCTGCAGAGAAGATGGGACAGGGGATCTGCTGGCAACCTGTCCTGTGAAGGAAGCACACCTCCTCACAGCAGTCAAACACATCAAACAGAATGGAACGGAATAGAATAGAATAGAATAGAATAGAATAGAATAGAATAGAATCATTTCGGCTGGAAGAGACCTACAATGATCATCTGGTTCAACTGCCTGACCACTTCAGGGCTGACCAGAAATTAAAGGAGCAGCATTCATGTCCAGCTGAAGGAGCAGCAGAAGGACAGAGCTTAAGATTCAGTGTTTTGCATTTCATACACATCTGTGGTGTTGCAGATGGCAATAAACACAAACAAACACAGGTTGCTTATTCGTTCTAGGATGCAGTAGAGTGGGAGGCAGCACTCTGGTCCAACAGATGTGCCAAAGGTGTCTCCATCCCGTCTTTAACACAAGGATGTACAGATTGGGCCTTTCCGTATTGCTGATTTCCAACGTACGGGACCCCCCAGATGCGTATCCAGAACATCTACAGAGAGCACAGAAAACATCGGTGTATCTGCACTCCTCCCAAGAAGAGCACCCCTCAGGCTGCCCGCACGTTGTACTGCATGGGTTCACAGCACCCGGGCCAGGGACACCTCTGGGTTTATTCAGCCGTCTAAATGATCTGTTGCATTGTGTATTAAACTGAGTTTTCTACTATAGATAAGGGTCAGTAAAGCAGTTATTTTAAGTGAACTTTGTAGTTTCATTTTGATGAGAGTCATGGTGGTAAAGTTCCCTCATCTCTTCTGGTTTTGGTCTGTCTCTTCTGTCTCATATTATACTGCAACAACAACGACATTAAGAAGCCTCTCTTCCTGTAACCCACATTAAAGACTGAAATAAAATCCCGGTCACACGGTGTTAAAGCAGGGAGATAACCACAGGAGAGCAGTGACCTGCACTCACCTTGCTTTTGTTGCGTTCTAGACATGCACAGTTGGCCACGGCAGGTGACGGCCACCAGGTCAGCTGGACGGCGGCTGCGACCTCCTGTCATTCTAAAATAGAAATACCCGGGTTCATAAAAATAGACGTTGTATTAGAGGAGACCTTATAGCAGGCAATAAGATCCCATGGGAAGACTAGTTTAAGGCATTAATTGTTTCTTAATATTCTTAAACAAGTTCAGCCTGCTTTTCATCTTGATACAAATTTAGCATAAGTATTTTGGAGCTTGTCTTCATTAGAAAAAGACATCAAGAAAGGATGTGGGTAGTTAATCCCAATAAATGCATGCTTAAGCCTTAGACCTCTAAATTTTTCCCAGTAATTACAAATGCTTTTGGGGAATTCTGCCTATGTTAAGCATCGCTGTGACAGACAAACGGCAAGGGCTGTTTCTCATCCCCCAGGTCCCGCGAGCCAAGGCGCTGTACACCTACCGAGGGCACAACCCCGGGGAGCTGAGGTTCAATAAGGGGGACATCATCGTGCTGCTGCGACAACTGGATGAGAACTGGTACCTGGGGGAGGTCAACGGGATCAGCGGCGTGTTCCCCGCCAGCTCCGTGCAAGTCATCAAGCACCTGCCCTTGCCACCGCCCCTCGGCAGAGCGCTCTACAGCTTCGACCTGAGGAGCAGGGATAAGGCCGAGAACAAGGACTGCCTGACGCTCCATAAGGTAACACCACCCCGCGGCAGCCAGCGGCCGGGCGGTTTTCTTCTCCAGGCTGCGTGGTGTTCTGCTACTCCCCAGCTCCATAGGAGCTCCCATTTGGAAAGCAGTAAGGTTCCCAAGCCCCCTCAGACACTGCCGCCAGCGCTTAAACCCCCTCGACTGCCCCACAGGGGCACTGCCCCTGCCCACTGCCCACCCAGGGGTATGGGCAGGACAGGGGGCATCCAGAGAGGGACGCAAGTGCCCGCCACGAGCAGCGACTGCAGTCCCTCGGCTCAGCTTCTCGCCCACGCTGCTGTCGCGGATGAGGAGTGGCTGATGGTGGTAGTCTGCTCTCAGGACCAGGACACCCCAGGGAGATCTCTAAACGACACCTACCGACATAGTAAAGAGAAGTGCTTGCAGGCCCGGGGTGCACCGCTTACGCAGGCTGAACGTACCCAGCCTACGGGAGCCGTGCATTCGCAGAGCAATACCGGAACTTTTACTGTCTTTGCCTGTGTTCCCCAGAGGCTCCAGAGCTTGTGTTTCCTCTGTTAGAGGACTCGCTCTTCTGAGTAAGTGCACCTCCCAGCAAAGTCAACTGTCCCTGCAGTGTCAAAATGAGGTGAGGCATGGCAGAGCAGGACAGAAAGCACTGCCCGGAGGCATCAGTGTCCTCGCAGAGAAGTCACCTCTCTCTCCGTCCAGCTGGCAGCACAGATGCCACGCTCTCCTCGCTCCCCGGGTGGGAAGAGGGGGCAGGAGGAGGCGGCTGTGGCCCAGGTCAGGTGTCCCCAGGGAGTCGGAGCTGGATGTGGGGTGGCTGGCAGGGGGCAAGCGAAATCAAGCGGTTGAGAGCCAGCTGTGGTTTCTGACTAAAGGGAGGAACTGCAAGAGAAAAATCAGTTCAGAGCAGCGCACACATCACCAGCAGCTCCGTAAAATGCGGGCTTTCAGCTTGCTAGTGCAGATGCAGAGAGGCTGGGCAGGCAGAATCCTCCCTTTGTCAGTAGGATTCACTTATTAGCAGGAGGCGCCTTCCTCGGCTTTCTGCCATCTGCGTTTGTTTTTTCTCATTCACTCTATTTGCCTTTGTTTCACGGCTTACTCACGCTGTTTATTTGCGTTAGGAGGCTGCGCTCATCTCCACTCCCGCAGCAAAGTTCACACGTGGGGAGTTAGCGCACATCTAACACAAACACGCTTCTGCAGAGAGGGGGGAGCACCCTCCCGTCCCCCTGCCTTGTGACAGCGGTCGGTTGTTACTGCGTGGAACGACAAAGATTGGAGCGGTCACCTCAGTCACTCCCTTCTGCAGTAACCTCGCGGCAGCGCCGGTGCCGTGTCCTGCTCCAGCTGGGCAGAGCATGGGGGGACTGGCCAGCCGAGGAGGGCACCTGGAGAGTGCCATCTCGCTGCACACCACCGCCAAGAGATGATGTGCTCCTCCAGGAGCCCGAGCAGGCAGGGGAACCTCAGCACGGGGATGCCGGAGCCTCGGGTGGGTGAGACAGGAGTTGCATTTGCCCAGCACAGCCTGGCTTTAGAGCAAAGCGCTGCCGGCAGCTTCATCTCATTTTTTCAAAAATACCAACAAATCCAACACAAAGCCCTGCAGCTGCCTTCACAAGCACCTTCTCTCCCCCACCGGCCTGGATGGGGTACCCCCCCCGGGCCCTCGCCCTCCCTTGGGAGAAGGTGGAGGGTCATTTGGCAACAAGCCCACCTGGGAATTTGTCCAGAGATTCACGTGCAATACCACACAGCAATCTCTTCTTATTCTTCAGGGCAGTAGGCAGCAGGTAACGTTCAGACACGCAAACGAAAGCTGAGAGTCACTTACTGCGAGATTAATACAAAATTTCCACCAATCCAGATGGAAACTTTATGCACGTACACTGCACGGGTGTCAATGTTTTGGCCAGCGGGAAACAGCTTTCTCTGACCCCTTCGACCCTGGAGTCATTAAAATTTTAACCCCAAACTTTGCGCATTAGCTCAGAAGAAAGAAAAACATAATTTTGTTTCTGTAAAACTCTCCTTACTTCTCCCCACACACGTGGCAGGGATCATTAAAAAGATGAAAACAAAACATCTTAAAAGTTAACAAGATTTAATTCTGCCGGGTTGCTCAGAAAGGGAGGCCTTTGCCAAGAGATGCAGCTATCAGTCAATGCAAATGAGCTTTTTTCCTCCGGAGTACTTCAAACACTCCAGCAATGTCAGGTTATTTCAGCTCCTGAAATAGCGATCTGAGCTCCATGGCAGTGTGACACCAGTTACCTCGACACTTACAGAGGGGTTTTTTACTTGGTTCGTAGCTAAAATGCCATTTCCATTGTTAGCTGTGCGCGTGGCAATGACAGAGGCATTTCCACGCGGTGGAACCCCTCCAGCAAGTCAAAGGCTTTTCATGTCCTCTCCATCAGACTCATGTCCACGGTCCCGATTCAGCCACACTCGCACCTTTAAATTAAAAACAAGTTTGAGCATTGTGCTGAGTAAGGCCAGACAAGCTGGCGTTTCGGAACACAGACGTCGCAGAAGCCGTCCCGGAGGACTGGACGGGGCCGCACCACCGCGGCTGTTGAGGACTCTGCTATCAAAATTGCATTTTTAAGGGGTTCGGTCGTAAGCGGCTCTCGTGTAGCTCCGTTTGGTGCCCCCTGAGCCCCCCAGCTGCTTTCCTGGGGCTGCGGGGGGGGCCGGTGGCGGTGGCCCCCAGCCATCCCCAGCGCCAGCTCAGCGCGTCGCAGGCGGCGCTCCCGGCGCTCCGGCTCCGCGGCCCTTTAAGCCGCCCGCTCCCGGACGGTATTTTGTTAGCGCTGGTCTAGACATTAATTGTATTCCTGCAGTTTAGCTTGAGATGTAGGGTGTAAATGGCACCAACAAGAATTCCTAGAAATAAAATTAATACTTGTAATCATCATAATTACAGCAAGCACTTCTTTGTGGCTATTTTATAAAAGGACACCAGTAAAACATCTTATTTGAAGCTCTAATATATTTTGTAAAATGTCTTTTCATTTAATGAAATCATTTTAGCTTCAGTAATTACTTATTTAAGTCTGGCGTTAACAGAAATAAGTTAGTTAGGGCCACATAAAGCCACCGAGGAATTAGAAATTAATTATGGAGAAGGCAAAGGTAGGTCTGTTTTGGGAGATGCAAGGCTTTCCGTGGCTTCGACGCTTGGGTTTGTGCCCCATTTTATCACGTCCCCCCGTGTTTAGAGAGGGCAGGAAAATGTTTCCTGTTTAGGCTAAAGTTTAATTACACATAGAAATGACAGTATTGCCCTCTCATATGTGTACATATGCACACACTATTGTTCTTAAACCTCGCTTTAAGGAGTGAGGAGGAGGGAGATGTGAAAACAATCCCTGCTTTAAAGTGATAATGCTTGAGAGACACCTGCACCTCTCCCGCGTTAGAGTCATCCCTGTTCAGCCCAGGAGCCGCGCGCATTGCCTCACATGAGTGGGTGAGAATCTCAAAGTTTTGCAATTCGTTAATGTCAGCAGTAAATCATGATTAATTCCTCTGGCAGTCATCGTGGTAAAAAACACTGTCACCACATGCCCTTTGCTATTAATACTGTGTGATCAGCAGTTTCCAAGAAATACTGTTTGAACATTGCCCATATGCAAACTCAGGGCCTGACTCTTCCCTCATTAAACCCACTGGTTAACGAGCCAGGCCTTTTCAATGGAAGCAGGATCAAGTCATGAATGTTCTGGCCCTCAGAGAGGTAACTGGGTGGATCTAATTCTGCTGGGAGAGCCACGGTCCGTGAGGGCTTCTCCAAGCTCCTGCCTCAAAGTCAGCTGCAGAGCTTCGTCGTCCTGCTGCGAGGCGCACCCAGGCGTGCCAGGGAGAGGGAGAGGTGCCCAAACATCCCTTCGCATTTAGACTTAAATTTATTATAACGCTGCGAGAGAGCCAGCCGGCTCTCCTCACACCTCTGCGAGCCAAAGGCTTTGACAAGAAATGAAGCTTGCGGTAAAGCTTTGGGGGGAGCACTCAGCCTCAGTGACTTGTTGTCTCAGCAATAAGTTTTTCAAACCGATTTTAATTTTGCTGTCAGCTTTGCATCAGTAATTTTGCATCCGGGATTTGTCACTGGAAATGTATCAGGGGAATGACTGAGCCACAAGTTTTTAAAGATCACCTGTAACATCATCTGAGATCTGCCCGCAGCTCTGCTGACAGGCAGGAAAAGAGAGGAAAAAGGGAACACTGGGCTGTGCCAGGCATATCTTCTGAGACGTACCGTCACGTCTGCCTTTGTCTCTTCCAGCCAAACACCACTGCGAGGCAACTCCTGCAGACCAGCAAAAGCCACTGGTCCCCTCAGTTCAAGTGCGCGTCCCTGCGAGCGGCGTCTCCCAAAGCAAAGGGCGCGGATTCGCCGCCTTTCCCCAAGGTGCCCGACTCCAGGCGGAAAAGCCTGCGGCAGTTCTCCATCACCACCGCCCTGAACACCCTCAACCGGATGGTCCACGCTCCCACCGAGCGGCAGGCGCTGGAGATCAGCTCCCCCGTCCTCATCAGCTCCAGCAACCCCACCGTGGCCACCCAGAGCAGCGAGAAAGCGGAGTTTCCCTACAGCACCCCTCTCCAGGTAAGGAAGCGGCGTGGATGCTGTAGGAGCAGTATGAGTCCAAAATGCACATCCTGGGCAGAAACACTCAATGCACGGGCAGCAATTGGAAAAGCTAAAGCACAAACGTGCACAGACAAAGCAGCCATGCTAATGGCGTCAGTAAGACATCATCCTCATCAGGCTGCCTGCGATTTTTTCCCCTTCTTTTGAATTGGAAAGGGCTGTCTTCAGAGTTCAGGGACCCAAGGGAATTCATAAAAAGAGAAATTAAGTTATCAGAGTAACTAAACATGGATAAAGCACACTCCCATCCCAATTTCTGCCCTGCTGCAGTGAGCTCCAGGTGCAGAGTGGGAGAAAACAGAGAGCTTAACTTGCAAAACAAAATATTTTTCATTTTAGAGAGTAGTAAGGAACACGAATTCCCAAGGGAGCTCCCTGAGCCCAGCTCATTCACAGCCATGCGTGTGTGCGCGCGTGCCTGAATTCACACTGCAAGCAAACATCTGGTTTGCAGTATAACGATGTAGATCAAAAATAGGCAGTTCTCAACATTTGCAAAATTAAAGCTAAAACCAGCCATCGGTCACGCTCACCTGCGTTACTTTGGCGATGAGCCTTTCTGAGCTCCTCTCACAGAATTAAGCTGCAGCAGCACGGCAGGACCTGCCGAATCAGGCCCTGAATTCTGAGCAAATGCAAGCCCAGTGAGACCAGTGAGGAAGCTGCACCGCACTGAGCAGGTCTGGACTGCCGGTCACTGCTTTAACAGCCTGTTCATCTAACCCCCGTATTAAAAGGAAAGTAGAAACCTGCTCTTTTTATTAATTGGTGTTTCAATTTTTCTGATGTCTCAAGCGTACGGGGAGTCCCCAGCATCCCCAATGCTTAGCCTCAATGATAAGCATTGGGCTTAATTGAAAAACTTGATTAAGCCCAAAATCTCATCACAGGAGATCACCCGTTTGGGTGCCTCTAAGCACAACCTTTGCTCTGCCCGCCGGGGCACACGCAGGTACCGTGGAAGCCGGAGCTCCATTACCGTACCCAAATCCACCAAGTTTTCCCCAAAGGCAAACTGCCTACAGGACAGGCTTCCTCACAAAACGCCGCTTCGGCGGTGTTATAACAGCTACAGAAATAACGAAGCAGCCTCCTGCTTCTGCTAAGCAGGCTGTCAGCCCTTCTGGAAAGCAATCGGGGTCTTTGCCCTGCCGTGAATCAGTGCTCTGCCCCCGTCCGTCCACGGCCAGATGAATGGTTTCTGCCAGGGGAGGGCAATTACGGGAGTCCTTGTCGCTCTGCAGTCTAAACCGGGACTATGCTGAGAGAAGCTGAATTTGGGGCTGAGATAATAAACACAGACTGACCTCTCAGACTATATGCGCTCTTTATTTCAGGAGGCAAAAGACTCTCATTCCTTCTTTGCACTCTGACTAAAGATCTCAATACAGAATCTTCACAGATCATCTGAAGTGGGAGAAAAAAGGCTTTGTTTAGATTTCTGTGACATCTTTCATATTCAAGGCTGCTCTAACGTTTTATAAAGCAATAAGCCAGCCCCTGGTAGTTCGGTGCCTGTGCAATAAAACCCAGCAGGTATTTTGTACTTAGCAATAGCCTGGAAAGAGCCTTGGATGTTAGATCCTGTTTTATGGGAGAGGAAATGAAGCCTTACAATAGAGCTATAATTCAATTGAAATGGTATCATGTCTCACGAACCCAATATAATTTTACCCAAAATGTCTCAGTGTGAACTACTGTCAACAGCAGAAGCAGCAGAGTGGCTGTGTTAACGCGTTGCCTGGGAAGGGTTGGAATTTCCTTTCTTCTAAACAACAGGTTTGCTCCCGGAGGTTTGCAGGAGGCTCTGCGTTGTTCACGGGGCCACACAGGTTGCAGCTTTTCCTTTTTCCATCTCTGGGTTTGGGTTGCGATGACTGACCTGCAAAGTCCAGATTCTTTTGCAAGCCCAGGTACGCACTGCCAGGCCGGACCACGTCGGCCATACCCCACTGAGGTCTCTCGGCCTTTTTCCTAGTGTTAATGCGATGGAAAAGCTGCGGGGTGAATTTGTCGCTAAGGCAGCCCTCGTGATCAGAACGAAGTTGCAGGACTGAGGGGTAATGGGAGAGCCGAGAGCGGGGGCTGACCCCAGGGGTCGGTCTGCCCCACTCCGCAGCGTCTGGTGGAAGTTCAGCTTTGGGAGTAAGTGCTGAGACTTTGGGAAGACAGCAGCGCATCTCCGAAGTGCGGTTGTTCCACGGCAATTGATTTTATATACATGACATTACTTGGAAGGAAAAGATCTGTGTTTCTTGATTTAAGCTACTCCAGGTAACGTAGAAGTTCAGAAGTAATGAACAGTTGCGTGCCTACTGCCAGCCCTGCAAGCTCAGCCCCGGAGCACAAGTATCAAGCTGGGGTCTTCTGTTATTAGCAATATAGCAAAGAAAAGAGTGGGTTGAATCACATCCTTAATTGCTTCCGTGCGTTTTGGTGCTCCCTCGTAAGCCTGCAGAGGTTGTGCAGCCGGGATCGTCGTGGGTGGTCACAAATACGGTGCAGCAGATGGAGCTGAGCCTACAGCTGAGCTCAGCCTTCCCGACGGCGGGCAGAGGTCCTGCCCAGGGTCCGCCCGGGCGCCGGGGAGCCGCGCTGGCACGCGGCCGCGCTGGGTAAGGAGCAGCGATGGCAGCGCTTGAACCACCCGGGAGCCAGCCCCAAACAGCACAGCCTCTCGGGAGGAGTTTCTGAGACCTGGTGGGCAAGACCGAACAGTTTATGAGAATGAAGTAGGCGAGGATTTAACCGGTTAAGTGGGAACTGTCCCGGGAGACACAGCCCAGGGCTGGATGACCTTAGCTGGCCGGCCGGGGTGAGGCATGTGGGGTAGGCTGGGCAAGGCGAGAGGCGAAGGTGCCCCCTGCCCAGGCCAGCGCCGGTGCCCTCCTCCGCCGAGCAGCGGGCTGGCACGGGGGGGAGCAGGCATCTGCCGAAGATGGGGAGCGGCGGGCAAAGCCGCGGAGTCTGCGCGGGGTTAGCGGGTGAATCACTGGCAGGAGGAATGCGCACCGCAGCATCCGCCCTCCTTGGGAGCCAGGGAAAGTCCGCCTCCCCATACGGGGCTCCGTGCGGAGCCCAGAGAAGTCCGAGAGCACGGCCCCCGGGCTCTACGCCCAAACACCAGAGCTCTTCTCCCTCCGAGAAAGGAACTGCCCCACCGGCAGCACCCGGTCCCCCGCTCACGCTGGGCCGGCACTCGCTTGCCGGGAGCGCGCTCTCCACGGAGTGCTCGGAGCTGCTGTTCTCCTTTCAGAAAGTGACCCAGTTTCATTCCCTGCCCGAGATAGGGACGTAAGGCCCCGTGAGACCGGCTGGAAGGAAAGGAGCTGTGCTGCAACCAGGTTTGACACGAGCGAGGGTTGGGACCACAGGAGGGGGGTCCTGGCATCAGCCACCACGCGGGGATGGGGCAGCAGAGCAACCTGGGCAATCACACTGGGAACCACGTGGCCCTGTTACTATCCAAGCCCTGACATCCCTCTCCTCTGCAAGGACTGGCATCCAGACAGATACTGAATATACACTTGGATATAGTAATCTAAAAAAAAAATCCATGTGTTTTGAATGGATGTGTTCATTGCTTTCCTTGGGGTGGGGGTCAAAAAAAGTGGGAATTCTCCAGGAGGTTGTAGTTCCATGACACTTGCCCTGAGCCATGAGACTACATACGTTTGAGGGAGACAAAGAGGAGCATTAGTATCCCCCGCCACACCCTGGGCACGAGATGTCCTCGATGGAGTCACCTCTCCAGTGATGCTGGCGCTTGGCGGGGGGAGAGGGGGCCGGAGGGGCTGTGCCGCGGGTACACGCAGAACAACGCGACGGTGAAGAGGCTGTGCTGGGTGTTCGCAGGGCTTCCCTGCACGCTCTGCCCGCCTGGCATTTCCACCACCAAGCATCAGGTCGGACTCATTTCAGCCCATAAAAGGGAATAACCGGCAGCGGCTGGCACTGCCGCCCGCCCTCCTCCTGCTCTTCCTTCCCCGTCGTGGTGCCAAGGGGCTCAGGCGGGAGCCAGAACCAGTTTGCAGGGCTTGTGGCGCACCGTGTCTGTGCATGTGCCTGTTGTGCAAGCGGCTGCAGCGCGGCGTTGCGGCACTGCGCCCGCCCTCTCCGCTCCCAGCAGAAAGCACCAGCAGCGGCACGAACCTCTTCCCAGTCACAACTGGGCTTATTCCCCCGCTCTGGCGGTACGCGGGTCAGGAAACATCTGGCTAAGAGCTGCTGCTACCCTTTGCCGCTCGTCCAAGTGAGCTGATAAACCTGACATCAGCCGCCAAGTACATTTGGCTTTTCTATGTGATAAATGATGGGAAATTTGCGGGACCCAACTTCCAGTAGCACCGACTGCCCCACGATGGAAGGGGAAAAACCCCCTCCCCACGAGGTGTCTCGTGAACACTCTCGACAGAGCAGTGCCCGTGTCGGCAGCGCGCTGCGGAGAGGAGCCAAGCCAGAAATCACGCTGGCGACACGCTGGATAGGGAGATGGAGTAAGAGAGGGCTTTAAGGAGAGGCAGGAAATGAAACTCTTTGTACTTATAAGGGCTTGCAAGGTACTCGCAGGAGATCAGCAAAAGTGAATGCTGAAATCAATTATACGTGGCTGGAAAATATTTCATTCAATCTTTTTTCCTCTCTGTTGAAAACACAAAACCAGCTTTGATGCAGGCTCTGAAAGGATCCATGCAGAGGGGGAACAGAGAGAGATAAAAAACATTAAGCTGTCCATCCAGAAGCAGACATTTCAACACAGGTCCATCAGGAAAACCAGCAAAAGGTTGTCATTTTGCTCCAATGCAGGAAAAAGAAACTCCAAATCCACAAATTTCAAAGGTCAATGATCAAAATTATTAAAACAGAATTGTAATTTCAAATCAATTTTATATGAGAGCCCGGTCTGACCCTACCTGGACTAGAAAACGAGGAATGCAAAGACGGTTTGAAGCTTACCTGCCACTCCGGGTCCAGAGGCAGCAGCTACAGTTGCTGGGTTTTTTAATTAACTTGATTTACTGGAGAGCAACAGAGCTGGTGAGTCACTTCTTTTTTTCCCTCGGTCCTCGCTAAGCCAGTGCCCCAGCACCGCGTTACAGACGTGACCACTAGAAATTAGATTTGAAATGAATAGGAGATTAAAGCCCTGACAACTTGCATCGTTAAAGATCCTGTGGTCTTCGCCGGAGAGCATGACTGCCGGCCACATCCCGGCCCGGTGACTTCCCGCTGGCCGAGGTTCCGCAGGGACGCGGCTGCAGCCGCCCTGCCTCGCCGGGAGCTGTTCCACCTCCCGAGAGCGGCCGCGCTCCCGCAGCCGCACAACGCGGCTCACGCCTCCACGCGCCCAGCGCCGGGCGTCAATCGGGGGTGACCCGCTTGCTCACGGCAGTTCCCCCCGGGATACGTTGTTGTGCTTTAGCAGGGCTAGATCAGCAGAAGAGGGCATCCCGAGGATGCTGCCTTGAACGCTGCCATCCTTTCCTCCCGCGCCGCGGGCCCAGCCCGCGCAGCGCTGAGCGCGCCCCCGTCACCTCCCGGCCCCGCCGTTTGCCGCACTGCCGGCACAGGAACAAGCGGAAAAGCAAAGTTCAGGGTAGAAACCGAACGGAGGAGGAGGAGTGTGCACGGTGGGCACAGACCAGCGGGTTTGGTAACTGGGACCTTCCTGAGCCGGGCTCGGCCGCACCGCCTGTCCTCACCATTTTCAGAGACAAACAGTGCCGGTGAGAGGTGGCAGATGGATACGGCCGAGGACACCGTCCCGGCCCCAAGCCGGCGGTGCCAGGGGTGGCAGCGCTGCTCCCTCCATCCCTGCGACAGAGCTCGGCCCTCCCGCCTGTGAAGCGGAGATAACAAACCCTCCCTGCCTCCGCGGGGCTGGAGGGACCGCGCTAATCTCCTAATGCTTCTTGGAGAGCCTCCAAAGCACGGCAGGACGGCAGCACAGGGTATTACTGCCGTGGCTCCAGCCCCCGCCGGGAGGGACCACCTCTGGAGGAGAGAGATGCTGTTGTCCTTGTTCCAGCTAATCCTCTGCCTCGCCGCTGGGCATGTAAACAAGGCGGCCAGCTAGGACTGGTCAAGAAGTTCAGCTTAAATTGTTCTGCTTTTGCCATTTGAAAGATAGCTTTGCAACCAGCAAGGAAAATATTTCCCTTAAAGCGTGCTGTCATGGAGCTCCCAGCGGGATCTAGCCCAGCACCTTCCCTGTCTGGCATGGCAGGAATTCCCTGAGCAGATAACCCTCCCGCACTGCACGTCTCCTGACCCAGGGGGAAGACACCAATATGTGGTCCAGGAGACGCGGCCCCAGCGGAGGGGAAAAGAGCGGAGGCAGCGCTTAGACCTCCGCCTCCGCCAAGCACTTCAGTAGCATTTCTTAGTGGAAGTACCTTGTGTAGTTGGCCCATATACTTTAGGGGCTTTAGCTGCATGTTCATCAGACGGTTTTGGAAAAGGATTAACATTTCCCATATCTAATAGTTCTAGTACTGATTTTTGACTGCTCATTCAATCAGCCAGCCATGAAATGCTAACCCACTTTGGACCGGCAACCAAGTGAAACATCTCCACGCCTTCTTCGTGGCATCTGGAACTCCCTCCGGCCCGCAGAGCTCGCTGGAGGTGGAGGTGCAGAGTTTGTCAGCCTCAGGGAGGTCATCCTATTTACTCCTCCATCTGCAGGGCGTGCGAGCAGGACTGCTCTTATTTGAGAAGCTGGCATTTATAGAAACTTCTTCTATTCTTCCTACTGGATGGCCTTCACCCTTTCAGCAACAGCTCCATCTCCTCTCAGCCCCCTCGTGGAGCTGGAGCCTCTGCAGGGATCAGTGCCACGTGAGGGGGGACAGCTGCCCATGGTGGGACCATGCCTGAGCCCAGTGAGCACCAACGACACGTAACCAAAACCAAACTCGGAAGAACAGAAGCCGCTGGCAGGCAGGTTCTGGCGTTGGGGGTAGCAGCCAGACACTCCGCAGGACACCGGACAGAGGGCCCCCACCTCAGAAACCCCCTAAGTGGGTGGATGTCACTCAACCTGCGAGACGTGGAGGGACAGAGGAAAGGCAACAGCCCAGCACGCTGCCCGCGTCCTCACCAGGTCAGCAAGGAGCCCCAAGGAGCCATCTCCTCGCCTTCGGCGGGCGGCAGCAGGGACAGGCACTCGCCCCGCAGCAGCAGGTCCGGCACAGTGTGTCCAGGGCAGTTACCCTGACAGCAGAGTGGGGCTGAGGGGCCCCCCTGCGACATGAAAGACCCCTAGGAGAGGACAGAGGGGGCATTACGGTGGCTGGTAGCTCTCCCTCGACGCAAAATGATGGTGGGGAAAGAGCCACCCCAAACCAAAGGCAAACCCAAACAAGGCGCCTCTGCCGGCGCTGCCAGTGCGGCAGTCAGCTACCCCCTACCCGGCACCGCGGCACCGCGCGTCCGCACGGGGCTGTGGAGCTCCTCGGGACGCCACAGACGTGGTAAATAGCTTTAATAATAGTTATTAAAAGATCACTGGGGCAAGGGCTGTATTATTTAGGGTTTAGACAATGCCAATACTCCCAGCTGGAGCTAAATAAATAACAAGGGAAACAGCAATGATTACACCAGTCCTGACCTGGCAGACGCGACGGTCTCCTCCTGGTTAGCAAAGCCTGGGATTGAGATGCTGCTTTCCCAAACCCCTTTTCCTTCCTGACGCAGGCACCGGCGATGGTGAGTGAATCAATCAAAGGCGCTCACCTTTTCAGGGCCAAGCGAAAAGGGGTGAGAAAACACTGAACGCGAGGAGAGAGGCGAAGGAGAGTTTCCCCCCTCGAGTGGATCTCAGATCTATGAGATTAGCAGCAATTACAGGTTTAGGGCTCAAACTTGGAAGTCACGGCTGTTCGGTTAGGTTTATCCTGTTTCATCGTTGCTCTGAGCGCCTCCTCACACAGCAGGTTAGCTGTCCCAACAAGTTCCGCGTTTACAGGACGGGATGAGCACCGTCAGAGCAGCCGAGCCATACCCTAGAGAGCGTCTCGGTGTTGAAGTCAGTCTTCCTCTTACTGCCTGGACTTTTTTTTTTTGTTAAATGCTCCAAACTTATTTCTCCTGAAATGTCTTGTTTTGGTTTGGGGTTTTTTTTGAAGGGTGGTCAAAGCCTGTCAAATGTTTTTAGCTGCTCTTCCGGTGGCTAAAATAAGCCTATATTCAGATTAATATATTGTTTTCTTTTCTTTCTTTCTCCCTGCAGGTCAGTGCATCTTACTACCCTGCACCGGGATCACTGGGGCACTCAGCAGCCATCGTCACTCTTCCCCATCTGCAGCACCACGTATCAGCTTATATGTACGTAAGGAAACGGGAATACCTTGGGGGGTCGTGGGATTTTCTGTCCCTTCAGCTGAGGCTCGTCCAGGCAAAGGTTCTTGCGAGCCGGGAGGTAGAGGCAGACCAGAGCGTGGCTCCGTGTGCTCCGATCCCCGCAGGGATGGACTTGGCTGCTCTGAGCAGGGGGTCGCAGAGACTTAGTATCACAGTTGAATTATTATATTCCCGGCAGGTGATCCACCCTTGCACCTTACCACCTTACTTCAGTATTTATAGATACATAGTTCTGCCTATTTGCCATCAGTATATTTTGCATTTTTTAAATATAAAGAAACTAATTAATCCTTTAGTGCCTCCAGTTATTTATTTTAAAACAGTGAAGGTCACTGGTGTTTTGAGTGATCCAATCTTTCAAAACTTTCCCAGAGTTAAAATTTGCAGATAATATATTGTAATGATTTGTTTTCCTCTCGATAAGATTCATCAGCCTGGCACTGTAATAAGCTGCCTAATAACAACAAAATAGCAACACGCTGTCTACACGGTAATTAGCACCTCCACAGTATGGAGCCGGACCTGTGGAACACCAGTACACATGAGCAACATCTATAAATCTGTACCACGCTCGTGTTATTTGAGACTTCCATGCATTAGCATAGGTCATCCAAGACTACTGCACACACTTAATCCTAAGCACCAGAAAACTCCTAAAACCTTAAAATAATTCGCAGGATGAGGATTGCGCTAAAGTGTTCGATCAGCTGCCTTGTTTGCACAGCTCCTTTTTCAACCCTACAAAATACCAAACCAGTATCTGCCTGTCCTGCCCTTCAAGGTGAATCCTGCACAAAGTAATAAACCACTGCAGAATTAGAACACCCTTTCACTGACCCGTCGCCTGGTCTGTGCAAGTAACAGAAGGAAAAGTCACTTTATAAAGACAGGCATTTCAAGTCAAACTTTCAAGTGATTGCTCCAAACAACAGCGAGAGAGAAACATTTTTAAAAGTTATGGGAGAGTCCTCGACTAGCTAGACAAGTAGTCTGCTCTTTCTGGTTTTTAAATAACATCTGATAATTGCTGTATTGGTCTGTAACTCTGCAATATTTGGGAGCAGATCACACTCCCCTTAAAAAAAACCCAACAATGCAATTAACTTAAATGGGTTACACTGGAGACAAACGAAAGTTCTTTAAAGAGCAAATAGGGGACAGTTTTGCAAAATACGCTTTTCTTTTGCTGCTGTTTTGGTGTGTGGTCACACACGGTTCACTGCGGAGAACAAAGCTTCATCACCTCGTCGCACTCCCAGAATCACACCAGAAAGGTCTAGAGGGGATCTCAAATTAATTTCTAGTCCAGTTTCCTCGCGAGCCCAGAGCAGAGCCACGTACCTCCTCCTCTGTCCACTTTATTCTCAAAGGGCCCCAGTGGCAGCGACTGCGGTCCCAGCGTTAGTGTCCGCAGGGGCCCGGTGGCAGGAGGAGGAGGAGAGGGAGGAGGACGGGTGGCAGGCGCGTTGCTGTACCAGCAGTGCCCCGCTCGCCTCCGAACCCCTCCAGATGATGCTCAAGGCAAGCAGATGCAAGGCCTCTAGCTCACCGCATAGTTCAAAGGCAGAACGTATTCTTGATGCTATCGCTCGGACAGAGCACCGTACCTGCATTCTTTCATGCTGCTTTGCCTTAGGACAGGTACACCTCAGCCCTTCATCAGTTATTTCAATGGGGCGCTCAGGTGAGGTGCACAACAGCAGCTTTCTCCTCCCTAAGGCTTGTCGCCCTCGGCCGGCTTGGCTGGCACTTCTGGGACAGAAACCATCGATGGGATCTGCTTTGTTCTCCACTCCTGTTGGCTCTTCTTTTATTCATATCCCCTTTGGCCTGAAGTTACAGGCAGTTTCTTCCCTGCACAGCTCTCTCCACAATAACAGCAGCACCCAAATACTTGATGCGAGTGCTGGTTGAGGAGGCTTCAGGCAACGAGCCGTGGCTCACCCAAAGCCAGCAGCGTCGGTTCTCCAGCACAGTTAAACCCAGGAGGTGCAGGACGCGCTCCTGCAGGGGGGCAGTTACTGCCCTCCCTGCCCTCCCCCCCTCTCTCCCCAGGTGCGTGGCTCTCCATCCCTACGTGGCTCACGGACCGGAGGAGCTGGAGCTGCAGAAGGGAGAAGGGGTCCGCGTCTTTGGGAAAGACCACGACGGCTGGCTGCGGGGCATGTCCCTCGTCACGGGGAGAGTGGGGATCTTCCCCAGCAACTACGTCGCTCCCCTCTTCAGGTCTGGTTCTCCTTACATGAAACAATAACATGCGGAGAGGGGAGCGGGTAACACGTGGGATTTGGGGTCGTCCGTTCCCGCAGAGAAACCACCGCAGGGGATTCCTGCAGTGCGACCAGGGGCCAGGCATTCCTCACCCGGGCGGGACGACACCCGGCAGCTCTCACGCGTTTTATTCCTCCGTGCACCGACTCGGCCGCACGCACCATGTGGGAATCGCACCTCCCTCCAAGAGCCGGCTCTCGCGGCAGGGAGAAGGCAGGGAGCGGAGGGGGCTGGCAGTGTTCCCCTCGGAGGGGCACACGGTCCGGGTGAGTGAACAGCGCAACGTCGGCCTCCGTCCACTTGTGTGGCACCTGCGATGTCCACAGAGACATCAGCAGCTTCTCCCATGACTGTTTAATTCAGTCCAGGAGCTTTGGCAAAGACCAAAGGTGAGACAACCGGCACAGTGTGATGAGTTAGTCTGGGAGCCAGGGTGAACGGCAGCGTGTCTCTGCTCGGACTCGCCTTTATTCCTTTTGGATGACTCCGGTCTTTTTTTTTGTTTCCTGCCAGAAGGGAAACCACAAGCTGAAGGCTCTTCTAGAGTCAAAAATACTGTCTTTAGAGCAGGCACTTAATCACTGGACGCCATTGATCTAGCTAAGCAAACATGCATTAGAAACAGCAATAATTAAAATACACAATTCAGGAGAGAGAAAAACCTGCCTGTGCCCTTAGTTCCCCTGAGATCTGCTCAGGTTAGGCAGAGAAACGACGAACAGCTTAGAAATGTAGTGCTCTGCTTCTGCAAATAGAAAGCGGGGTAAGTCAGGGCGCCTCTCCCGGGACTGCGATTTCATTATTTGGAGGGGGTTTCCATGCCTGCAAACCCGCTGCCATGGTCCGGCCCCCACGGCGGGAGTGGGGACGGGGACGGGGACGCGGGGAGCTCTGCCCATGGGGGCGGCTGTGTCCTCCTGCCGCCGTTTGGTTTCCCTCTCCCTCGCTGCGCTTTCCCTGCCGGTGCCTTGTGCTGGCAGCTCGCTGGGCTCAGGCCGGAGGTCCCAGTGCTGCTTTAATCCCAGTGCCACCCCTCTGCGCCCTCCCCACATTCGGGAGCGCTGGTGATGAGCCTTCATCCCTCCGGCTCGTTTCTTCACCATGTAGCCGCCGATAACACTGCCGCCCCACCTCACCGATAAACAGAGCAAACAAATAACGCACAGTCACCCTAAATAGCCTCATAAAGTGCTTCAACCATAAGCGCTGGTCTTGGAGCTGCTGTTCTGTCCTCCTTAGGAAATTTCTTCATAATAAATTGATGCCCGAGTTATCTGACGAATCACCGCTCAGTCATTAAACCATAAATCATTGTTCCACCCCCAAGAAAGGTAAAGAAGAATCAGAGGAATGGGTTTTCCTTCCTTTAAGGGGTTAACAAAAGGACTTCATTGAGGAATTTGGAGCGATATTTGGCCAGTGTGCTGGTGGGGAAGGTATTTTGGCAATTCAGTGGCCTCATGTGAAAGCACGAAGATGAGCTCTCTAGGGAAGGCAGAGGAGGAGGAGGATAACCCGAGGCAGCTGCTGCGCATGCAGAGCTGCCCAAACGGCGGAGGGGAAGCTCGAGGCAGACGACGGAGCACAGATAATGCCTCTGCCCGCTCCAGCCCTGCCCCTGCGCCGGGGGTGCCTCGTACCGCTCCGGGTGAAGGTGGCATCCATCACGCTGCCGTGCGGGGAAGGGGGAGGGTAGGGGCAGGAGGGAGCGCGTCTGGGCAAATTACAGAGGGAGAGCTGGTGTCTGGAGGTCCCTTCTGCAACGCCATGGGGTCACTGTAACAAATCCTAACCCTATTTGGGAATCATTTCTTATAAAGCAGGTGCAGAAAGATGAAAGCCCGTGTTATAATGGCATCAGAAACCTGAACTAACTGCATCATGCACAGTGTTTCCCACCAAAGCCCTGACTTGGGAGCAGTGGAGGCGCATTAAAGCCATTGAGTTCTCCTTTGGGCAAACTCCTGCTTTCCTTACAAAAGTGCAAGTCCAGTCTCAGCTTACTTTCTTTTTCATTTCAAACAGGAAATCTAATCTCTCTGACTCGAAGATGCCTTCCCTGTACGCCTCATGGACGCTATCGACCTCCTCGCTCTCCTCCCAAGGGAGCATCTCGGAAAACGGCCCCAGGCAGAGCAGACCCCTGAAGCCGGCGCTGCTGCCCGTGCCCGTCACCTCGCCCGGGAGGAGCGCGGCCGCGGCGGCCTCGGGACAGGCATCGCTGCGGCGCGGACGTGGCAGCACGAGGAAGAGTAAGTGCTCTGGGGGGTCTCTGGGAGGGAGAAGCCAGACACGTCCCCCGCAGACCATACTGGCTGCCTGCAATTAGCACCCGAGCCGTAAAAGAGAAGTGAACGTGAGCAGGAGAACGGCAGCTCTCCCACGCGGTCCCTGCCGGGGCTGAGCTCCTCTCGGGCTGAGCACACGAGCAGGGACCGGCCGTTCCCCGGGGCACTCGCAGCATCTCCCCACGGTGTGAGCTGGGGGCACGGGTGTCCCCGGCTGACACACGGGGTTTTCAGACACGGAGTGACCGTGCTGTCACGCTGCTGCATCCCCCTTGTGAAACCGGCTCGTGGGAAGGGTCTTTCCAAGGGGCCTCGTTACAGCCGGGCGGAGTGCCAGGGACAGGCAGCGTTATCCTGCCGCTGGGCAAGGGGCTGCACGCGAAGGAAAATGCGGTCTCTTAGGCTGAGCGCAGCAAAGCCTTCCGCCAGCTCTGCGGATTAACCCTCCGGGCTGGCAGGGGAGGGGGCGAAGTGCCCGGGGGGGTTAATCCCCTGCAAAGGTGGAAAGGAAGAGGTGGGGGCAATGCCGGCTGGCGCACCCGGACCACCACTCAAATGTGGCTGAAAATACATCGGTTAACCAAAACTATTTAAACAATGGAGTAAGGGGGGGGCATTAGACATAGAAGTATCCTCATGCGGCAAAGAAAATGAAATACAAACTCCAGCAAGGTAAACGTGAACTGTCCCGAGACAGTATTATCCGTCTCTAAAAGGGACTTCTGCGGTGATCTTGGAAAACATAAATCAGCAAACCCAACCTTTGAAATCCGCAACACCCAGCAACGGGGCAGTAAAACGGGAGCTGAAATGTCGATACACAGATACGGGGAGAAATAATCCCTAATTATACACACACAACTTTGGGCCCTAAATTAGCTTTTATCAGTCTGGAGAAAGGTTTTGGAATTGTCTCCGACAGCTCTTTGAGAGCTCCAAGCTCCATGCTCAGGAGCAATTTTAAAAAGGTTACTTTAGAGTATTATTAGGGATTATTAAGAAAGGAACCCAGAACAAGAGAGTAAAACTCAGCTGTGCCATTGGGGGAGTTCTGGTGAACTCATATCCCGAACACTTCATGTATTTCTGATAACTCAAAGAGCATATAGCAAAATCAGGAAAAGAATGCAGGAGTATGATGAAGAGAATAGAATAATTTCTATTTCAGGAGAAAAAAATTTCAGCTTGGAAATATCCTAGATGCATAAAATCATGAATAGCCTGAAGGTGAGAAAGGATACTTCACAAAAAAAAGCAGCAGGAGTTACCCAGTGAAATTGTGAAGTCAAAAGCCTTGATGTAGCAGAGTGCTAGAGGGAAAAAACCTCCGTATCAGCTCTGGTTTTCTTCTCCTCCTCCGCAAAGACCCACTACGCGCCGCTCACTTGTGCACGCCCGGGGCTGTCGGAGACACCCTCCTGGGGACGGAGGGCAGGAGCGGGAGCCTGAGCGAACCCCTCCGGCCAGGCTGGCAGCGTGGCCGGGCTCCCTCTCCACTGGCTTCCCCAGCTACGCTTATTTTGGTCATTTCAGGGTTTTTTGACTCAGCACAGAAAAACTCTTTGCGAAGGCTTATGCAGAGCCCAGTCGGTTGTGTCCTGCCCAGCGAGCAGGGCAAGCTTTACCTTCAGCCCATACATGCTGCTTCGGACCACGTTTCCCAGTGTGTTTGGGCAACGAGCAGCACATCGTCCAGTGCTGGCGCGGAGCTGCTGCCGGCGGCCGGCAGTGCCCTGGCACGGGGGGCGCGTTGGCCACGGGCAGTGTCTTTACACTCAAAATCGGATTTATCTTAAGAGTTCTCATACCATAAAGGACTCATTCCCGTGGTGGCTCTGTTTAAAAAAATCAACCTTGTGAATAGCAAAAAACTGCAGAAGAAATACAGTGTGTGACTTCCCGCGCGGCAGACGGGGAGGCAGCTATGGGATGGAGCAGCCAAGCAGGACCTGCGGCCGGCAGGAGGGCTCGGGAGTGGGGCTCTGCTGGCAGCTCCCGCGGCGGCAACCAGCCCGGGCGGGAGGAGGGCAGGGAGCACCCCGGGCCCCACGAGGACCCGTCACTGGGGGTGTTCCCCAGGGGAGGTTTCTGCTCAGGGGGGCAATTTCTGTGCCCCTGCAGCACATGCGGGTGGCAGATGTCCTATGTCACCCAACGCGGTCAACCCCTCACCCCTGTGTCGCCCCCCTCAGCCCAGGGGGGCTGTGCCTGGTCCTACCCGCACCCCCAGCGCTCCCCCCGGGCAGCCACGGCTCCTCGGTGCTGTACCTGGGCAGGAAAACCCAACTGTGTCCCGCTGAGGCTGTGCAACCCGGTGTCTGGGGTTAATGTGTCTCCGTGTTTGCACCAGGAGCGTTTGCACCCGGGAGAAGGCAGGGCCGGCTCCGGAAACCAGATCGGTCCCATCCAAGACAGAAGAATTCCTGTGGCATGAGTTGTTGTGCAAATACAGGGGCTGAGGGTTTGGGTTTGTTGGCCTCAGCAGTGTTGAGGCAGGCCACAGAGGCCAACGGTGTGACTGCACGCCGGTCCCGGTGCACGGCGGTCCCCGGGAGCTGCGGCCCCACAGCATTCAAGGCCAGGCTGGAGGTGGCCTTGGGCAGCCTGGGCTGGTGGGAGGTGTCCCTGCCTATGGCAGGGGGGTTGGAACTCGATGATCTTCAAGGTCCTTTCCAACCTAAACCATTCTATGATTCTATGATCCCTGTGAGCCGGGCTGGCAGCGCAGGGCTGCAACCGCTGCTCGCTTCTGCCTCTGGCTTTGTCTGTACCACTTTGGATTCCTGCTGACTTACCTCCTTCCAACTGTTCTTGCTCCCCAGACGGATCCCTGCAGAGGCCGGGGCAGGCAGGGACCCCCGTGCACGTTGCCGGCTCCCTCAGGCGTCCTTCCATGGCTGCGGCGCGACCTCAGCAGTTCCAGGTGTACCAGCACGCCAGCCCCCAGCCGCACAGCGTCCCGCCTGGCGCTGGCATGGCCGAGGCAGGAACGAGACCAAACTTCTCCCACGACGCTTCACCGGCACTTGTGGTCAGGGGAGGGGAAAGCAGAACTCCCTCTGTGTGCAGCTCCGTGATCCTGGATGCCAAAGACCCTCCAGCGAAGAGCGAGGCAGCTCCAAAGCCACCTGCGTCAGCGCCGCCATCCATCCTGGTGAAACCAGACACGTCCCGCAACAGCGCCGAGAAGGTACGGGCAGAGGTTACCGCTGCTCCAGAGGGTCCCCCGTCCAGTGGGACTGGCACTCAGCCTCAGCCCAGTGCTGCCCGGGGCCAAAGCCCTTGAGGGCTTCGCTCCGTTCTTGCCAGGTTTTCTTCTGATAGAAATTACTGGGATCGGTACCTGCACATTTGTGTTGCTGACTGCTGTTCAGACTAAGCCCTTAAGAATTATTGCCTTAAGAAAGGCAAGATGCTGCAGGGACTCTTTCAGCGTAAACCAATGTTCAGTCACCACCAAATCTTGAGACTTTTCTGAGGTCTTAAATTAGGCAAAAATCCCACCAGGGTCCCTGAGAGTTTGGGAGGGAATGGGCGAACGCCACAGAGCCGGGTGTTAGACCACGCGTCAGGCTGGGCTCTGCAGACCTCCCCCCTCTCCCTCGCGTCGCTTTGGCTGAGCCATTTGGAACGGCAATTTCTCTCCCCTCTGGCAGCCAGAGGGAAATTTCATAAAGATAGAATCGTTCTGCAAATTGCCCTAGTGACGACTTTCCCTTCCCGTGGCACCCAAAGAGTAAATCGTTCCACAAGCCCCTGAGTGCCCGAGTGACCTCAGAGCTCCCGGGAGGAACATCGTCAGCTGGAGAGGAACCGCGGGCTCTGCGCGAGGGGCACGGCAGGACGGGCCACCCTCCGTCCTCGCGTCGTGCCGCCACCTGCTCTTCCCCTCCGCTCCCTCCGCTCCCTGGGGTGATGGCTCCTGGACCGACTCTCCTCGGCTCGGTCTCTGTGGTAGCTGTGGCACTGCTGCACCACGCCGGGCGTCCCCCGGGGCTCTCTTCCCCTGCGATCGGCGGCACTTCCCACTGGGCTTCTCCGCAGGCACCCTCTGCCCCTGGGAAGGAGCCAGCCGCCCCCTCAGCTCATCCCCCCGTTCCCCAGGGCAGATCCCCGCAGGGGCGGCGGGTGGCTGCTTATCCACCGTGACTCTGGTCCCTTTCTCGTTGCAGCAAGTGAAGACGGTGAGGTTCCAGAACCACAGCCCGCCGCCGCCCAAGCGGCACAGCCTGCAGCCCTCCCCGAGCCTGCCGCGCGGCAGGACGGAGCCGGCGGCCGCGGTGGAGGCTCTCCTGCCAGAAGGCAGCCTGCCGGGCCCCGAGCTGGCGCTGCTCTACTCGCCCAGGACCAGCTCCAGCCCCCTGCACCAGCGCCGGGCGCTGCACCCGAAGGCGCTGTCGCTGGACCTCTCCGGGCAGCTGACCTTCCCCGTCAAGAAGAACTACAGCAGCATTTCTGCAAACTGACGGGGTAACTCCTCCGCTCGCTCTCCTTCACGCCTGCGCCTCCCCTCCCTCCTGCGAGGGGCGAGCGCCCCGGACCCCCGCCAGCCTGCCGCCTCCGCCGCTCCCCCTCCCGTGGCGAGGGGCAGGAGTCCCCCGCGTCCCCACGCCTCCACGCCGCTGGCACCCCCGGCACCTGCAGGTCTGGGGCTTGCGGAGGACTGGGGGAGATCCCAGGGGAGCGGGACGGGACAGGACAGCACCGATCCCCCCGCGGGACAGTCCTGTCCTGGCCCCCGCTGCGCCCAGCGCGGCTGGAGGAGCCCCACGGCCCCAGGGGCTGCTGCGAGATGTGAACAGGGTTTGTGGCATCCACAAAACTGATGTTCCTGGGTGCCGTGTGAGGCTGCCCGTACGGTACTGGAGAAGGAGCGGGAGGGGGAAGAAGGCGTGCAGGTATCAGAAATAGTTAAGCTTGTTTTGATCTCCTCACTGCTGCGGGAAAGCCCACAGAGATCAAAACACTGGTTCATTACTTTCCTGCTTCTGCAGGATAAAGAAACCATAAATCAAAATCAGTCAGTTCCTCGCTGACGGTTCGTGCTGCCTTTTGAGGGGGTTCGCTCAGATTTTTGTGTTCGGTTGGTTGCTTGCTTGCTTTTCTGTTTGGTTCTAGTCCAGGAGTTTTAACACAGAATATAGTTTAAAAGGTGATTTGGAGAGGAAAGGGACAATGGAAAGGGACGTGCCATTACCGCAGTCACTCAGACTCTGCAGACAGGGGTATTGAATCGCAGCTCTCCTCATTGCTTGGTTTCCCCTAATTACCTGTCACGTACCTCCTCGCAGTCCACGAGCTCACTCCAACTCCTTCCCACCGCCCACCCTTTCAGATAGTGCTTTTGTAAATACCCTAAGTGGAATTCACGGGTTTAGGTCTATGTTAAGATGCATGACACATTGTCTACGTAACAGAAAGCCGAATTCAGCACTCACCGTGCCGCAGACCGCCCCCCCGTGCGGCAGCACCGGCTCTGGCGTTCAGCAGAGCCCCGGGTCCCTCCCGTGAGCCCACGGGGCAGCAGGCACAGCCCGAGCTGGGACCGCTCGCCACCAAACCCGTGCACAACAGCTTTTGGTTTTCATACTTTGTTTTTATTGCTGGTTTATAGACCAGCAATTCCCATCCTACCCACAACCACCGACCGCTACATCTCCCAACAGCGGTAGCTGTGCTTCTTCCAAAACTGCTGTAAAATCACATCCTTGGTTAACGGCACACAAAAGCCATGAGATTAACTCCACTGGTCAATGGAAACTCTCCGAGGCACAGCCACAGCCACAGAGGACATTTTCTTCTGGAACTAAGAAAAGGGAATGGATAAAATCATTTACTACTCTACAGCCCCTTTTCTTGTAGTCTTTCAGACTTCTTCTGTTTGCGAGCGGGGTCTGGCGTCTGCCCGCAGGGATTTTCAACAGCACAGAAACCACCAATGGCACAGATAAGTTCTTCACCTTATGCTCTCCGTCCCTATTTAAGCTCCTGCAGAAAAATCCTGACAAGCTGAAGATGCGCAGCTTGCCCAGGTACGCAATTTGCACCCAGGTGGTGCAGCTGCAAATAAGAGGGTGCACATGACTCTCAGCAATGCCACCTCAAAGGCAGTTGAACACCTCAGAGGAGACATGCCGGCTCTTTGCTGACGCTGCCTCTCATCCCTTTAAAACCAAACCAGAAAACTTCATAAGCTGTCTCTATAACCAAGAAGACCTCCACTTCTCCCAAGCACGTTCAGAAATAAATAGAATTGCATTAGGCATGTCCAGGAGCAGCTTGGGTAGTAATTTGTAGTGTTGGTTTGGAGGGGAAGGAGGGGCTGCCGGCTCACGCCGGGCTCCAGCCGATCCCTTTCTGGGCACTAATGAAAGGACAGAGGGCTCGGTACCACCTGAGCTGTAACCCGCTGACGAGGCACCGAATGCACTGCAACAGCGCACCTCCCGAGGGACTCACAGAAGACGGCGGCAGGGGTGGCTGGAGCTACACGAGAATTAATTCTGCAGACGGAAATGCTGGCGAAGGAGGAGCAGTAGGAAGCGTGAAGCCCAGCTGGATACTTGGCAGGGTCGGGGTGTGTAGGGAAGGAAGGGGAATTCTGCGTTTTACTGCCCCCAAACACCGGTGTCCTCGTGTCACGCCAGTACAACTGAGCCAAGGTCTCCCGGGACTGCCGTGGTCCCGCGGTTTGCTGAGCAGGACGACAGCCGCGGCCGGGAGCAGACCGGGCTGTGCCCGGGAGGGGGACGGCCGATCCCGGCGCAGCGACCGCGGCTGGTGCCGATCCCCGGCTTTTACACTCTGCAGCGAGAGGCAGCCGAGAGATCCCCGGCTGCGGCACAGCTCAGTGTCCCTGGAGAGCGGGAACAAGGTGATGGGCCAGGGACTCTGCGGCAGCTCCAGTCAAAGATCTTCCCTTGTTATCAGCAATTAGCCCTGCCCGGCAAGACCCCGGCGCCCCTTTCATCAGGAGCTCAGAAGGAGCGTTCTCCAGACCAGGAGCACATCAATAACTGCTGACGCTCATGCGGGAGCTGAGCGCAATCTGCATGCACAGAGGCCTCTGAAGATGAGGAGCAACAAGAAAACAGCAACCCATAACTCACCGGGGGCTTCAGACAGATGTGCACTGAAGTCACCTTGTACATTTAATCTCCAAGTGGGGCAGGCCTCCCCAGGGGAGGCAGGCGTGGAGGCCGGGCAGCAAGGACGAATTTAAAGTTCGGTTTAGGGCTGCAAAATGAAAAGCTCAGAGAGAACAGACAGAAGTGACTGCAGCTCCGCTCCTCACGCCCCGGTCCTGCCACCAAAGCCCCGATATGAGGAAAGACAGCGTCTCCTTTGGTTTGACTTACCAGACGCGCTAAGCTTCAGGGGACACCAAGAGCTTCAGGAAAAGCCAAAGGTGCTCAGCACGCCTTAAGACTTAATAAGCCATAAGGTTTTTCTGCGCATCTGGGCTCACAACAGCTGGACACCGCTCATATTATCACTTCAGAATATTGCCTTTCATGGAACAGACCCACCCTTTTACCCTCTCATATCAAGACAAACAGCAGTAAGGTTTCCCAGCGCCCACGCACGCAGGGAAGCCTGCAAAATTGTTCAGCCCCTTACATGATACTGAAGACTTAAGACAAACACACCAAAAAGCACCATAAGTCTCTCCTGGACTTGACCCTTAACCCACCGCGTTACAACAAGTGACAGCACCGGGCTGACAGGGACAGAGGAGGCTCCGACACTGGTGCACGCGCAGTCCCGGGCAGCGGCAGCGAAGGGACACACTGACAGCAAAATTGGTGCTTTGGTAAAAGAGCAGGCAGCTATTTTGGAAGAGATCTTTCAGAGTTCCTTGCACAGATATTTCAGTGCTTTGATGCTATGGTGATAAATGCCCTAAATATATTCAAAATATGTAGGGAGAGAGAACTGAAAACAGGACATATTTTAACACAACAGGTCTAATAAGCACCTTCTTCCCGTAGACATTCCTGCCCACTGGTTCATGCTGCAGCCCACTGCGCAAAGTCCTTCAGTGCTCCTCATCTTCCCCGCTCCCCCCGCCAACACCTGGGAGGAGGCATCTGGGCTGCGTTACTTCACCGAGGAGCATCCCAAGCGAGAGGGACCAGAACTGAGACCTCTCTCTGCCAGACGCCCAGGCTAAAGCAGGACCTCCCGCAGGAGCTGACCCGGAGCTTTGCCACGAGCCCCGAGCGAGGCAGCGCCCGACACCCGGCCCTCGTCTACACGGAGAAGCTGATCGTGCCGGGGAGGACATCGACTGGGTCTGTCGGGGAGCAGTTCTCTAAGGGCACCGGACTAAAAACGTCTGTCCTGGAACGGTTACTCCACCGGCCTTTACCCTGCAAGCAGAACAACCACACCGCGTTCCTGGAGCGTGAGCAAATGGCATTTTCAGTTTCACTCTGGGCTGCTGACCTGAAGCACTCTGCACCTTCAGTGAAGATCTGCTCCAAACCCCTGTCCATCTCTGGCTGTTGTCATCCAATTTTTATTTTTTTTTAATCAGTAGCAATGAAAGGGAGGCATCACATGTTGGTAGGAGGGCGGTAGCTTTACATGGAGGTGGGCGAGCTCGTCAAGGGTTTCTGTTCTTTTTATAAATATATTTGACTTCCCGCCTCTCTTCCCATCCTCCAGACTCTCTTCAGCCCCATTTCTTCAGGGAAGAGAGGTTAGACATCAGTATTGGGACCCCGTTTTGTCATTCCCGAGTTGGCCAGGAGGGTCCGCAGGGGAAGGCCACCCCTTTCCCCCGCAGGGCTGTCTCCCTCTGCGCTCTCAATGGCACGGAGAGGCTGGTCCGAGCCCGGACCCCGCTGAGCCACCACCTCTGCACACGTCTGTTTTACCACAAACCACTACACGAAGCACAGAGTGCGGAGAAGACAACGTTAGGACAGGCAAAATACAGTTGCAGGTGTACCGCAGCGTAACGTGTCTCTGCAACGGAAACACCCCGTTCTCCGCCTGCCCGGCTGACGGCGCAGCGGGCTGAGCCGCGCTCGCACCCCCCGGAGCATCGCCTCCGTCAGCAGAGCGGGGAAGGAGCTCCGGAAGGGCGCGTGGAGCAGCGCAGGGGCACGGAGGGACCGGTAATGAACCTCTCGCAAGTTCTTGAATCGGGCTTATTTTCTGTCTGCTCGTTTCTTATGATTAGTTAATGAATTGGAGCCCGAATCAGATCATTCATCAGCTCAGCTTTAATTGCCTGCCTGGCCTGGCAGGAACCTCGGAGTGCTTCAGTAAGTAACCTCCCCCCACAGCGTGAACTGCAGTCGTGTCTCCTGATAAATTACGAGCAGAGGCAGCAGAGGTAAGAAAACATACCATTAACTAATTCTCTCCGCGTCCTTCCCGGGGGGATGCCTCCCTGCCCCAGCCAGAAGCAACTCGTCTCAGAGCCTCCCACCCCGGTCCGCCCGACAGCGGAGCGCTGGGCCCAACGGGGACTCCCCCACTGCTGCCCACAAGGAAGGTCAAAGCGATGATGTTCAGCCTCAGGAGGGAATTCTGCAAAGCTCTCTCAGACGGCAACCGGCACCGCTGGCAGAGTGCTCTCCCAGGAGCCCGAGACCCATAGCCAGGCTGGGGTCCATGGAAAGTCCCCGGGGATGAGTCCCCTCTCTGATAGAGGATCTAATGATCCCCTGGTCAGAGAAGATGAGTCGTACAAGAGGATGCTGTGGTCACGCAAAGCATTTGGCATCACGTCTGGTCGGGTGCCACCAGCAACGGCACTGCCCGCAGCAGGGGACGGCTGGAGGCTTCGCGGGCTGGATCCGGGCACGGGCAGCTCCCGACACCCACAAAGAGGAGCAGTCCCAGGGGGGCAGCCCAGTAACCCCGGGGGAGCCCCTGCCTGGCTCTGGTTTCCATTCGTCTTCCAGTTGCTGAGCCTCTGACAGTCATTCTCAAGCGTCTTTCCTACAGCCACAAGGGCTCATCTTTTTACACACAGATTTGGTTTTTTACCATGACCACGATTCCACAGAACCAGGGGCTTTAGGAAAAAAGTACCCCAATCCTGATGAGTTAGTGAAAGAGCACAGTGTGCGGGACACCACACACTCGCTTCTTTCCCTCTCCCANGGTACCCCAATCCTGATGAGTTAGGCACCACACACTCGCTTCTTTCCCTCTCCCACCAACCCTGCTCTCCCCTTGGGAAAGGTCCATCTTCTAATCCCCGCTATATTCTTAGTCACTGGGTGTTTTAATGAATGCTTATTTCCAAGCATTTTATTTCTTGACTTCATCCTGTTCAATTTTTCATAAGCCACCAAAGCAAAACAAGAGCTGTTAAAACACCACGCATCTCCTCCAGATTCAGAAAACCCGACAAATTAGCTTGAGAAAAAAAATACCCGAGAGAACAGGCAGCCTTGACCGAAGAGCCCCCGTCCTCTCCAGCTCTCCTGGGCCGGTGGCTGTGCCGCGGCGGCGGCGCTGAGCCCTCCTGGCCGCAGCAGAGCGCGGGCGTGCAGCGGCGTGACCCCTCGCCCCGGCCCCCTCCGGCCCCAGCTGCGGCAACGGGGAACGCGAACGCCGGCCCCGAGGCGAAGTGGGAGACAGCGGAGCAGCCCAGGAATGTGTAAATTCATGTGTACATTTGTTGTTATTTCAGGAGGTTTGTTCGTTGCCCAATAGTTATTGCAGTTCATTTGTGCAACTACATGTTTTAAGTGTAATAATAGCTATAGACTTTAAGTTTTTCAGGTTTTTTGCCTTAAGTCTCAGTATTTGCCCCGTTTAAAAAGTAACATTTCAAAATATTCATCAGATCAGTGTTTAGAACCCAAAACCGTCCAGGTGAAGCGATGGGGACGCAGCAGTGAGGTCAGCGGGAGCTGGCGCGAGCCCATCACCGTGCGCCTGTTCCCAGCGGGACGTGGGGGCGGCTCAGGACCCGCCCGGGGCTGGCGCAGGAGGTACCCAACGGTACGCTCAGGCAGGTGAAGACTCTGCGTGTGATATAACTGGAAAAAAGACCTATTTATACCAAAGTTCCGACCGAAAGAAATTTTAAAGGCAGTAGGGACCAACAAACGGTAGTTTACCTCCATCCCCTGCGTAACAGAGCGGGGAATTTTGTTGTCTTCTTTCTGCGCTGAGCCCAGGAAACATTATAACGAAATGTTACAGCCACGTTACTATAAATGAGAAAACAGAAATTACTATTTTTACATGTATATGCTTAGAAACAGTAGGATATATAATCTTCTCTTATTTGGTGACGGGTAGGAGGAATAAATAAAATACATGCATTTAGTTTATTGTTCAGAGACACTTGTACAAATTCAGTGATGCTTAATATTTTTCCATGATGTGAAGTTCATTTTTTAAAAAGGCTTTTTCAATTTAACATACTATTAGGGAGAAGAGAGAAGTCAATAAACAAAAAGATATTAGTTTGCTGTTTTGTATTAATCTTCAAGATATTTATTTTGTATTTCTGTAACTGAAAAACAATGGTTTAAAAACATTTTAAGTTTTCAGAAGTTTATTCATCTAAGTTTATAGCACTAATGTTTAGATCCGTAGCCTGTAGATTAATTAAATTAATTGGAGCCAAATGGATTACGGCACCGTACAGCCTGGAGGCGTGAGTGGCGGACCGGAGGGCGGTGGGGGTGGCCGGGGGGGGACACAGGGCTGGGGACAGCTTGCAGCGCCCGACGCGTGCGGTACTCCGTCCCCTGGAAGCTACTGTCTTACCATTAAAATTTTTTGCATGAAAAAAACAGGAATGTTTATTTTCACTTTCTTATTTGGGGTTGCTGTTTCGCCAGTGGGGAGCAAATGAGCAGCCGGTCTCAGCTCCAGCTCCTGCTTCCCATTTTTGACGCTCTTTGCCCCCAGCAGGAACCTACATGCAAATATAAGGACAATATTTAGCATTCCTTGATTTTTTTTCCCCTTTTTAAAGTGCTTTGGAATGTCTGGCCCAGAGGAGAGCGCAGCACTTTACTCCATTTTACGTGGCTGGACGCGGGTCCCCGGGGCAGGGACAGTCAGAGCGCTGGGATGGGACCCCGGTGTCACCCCTTGTGACGCTCAGTGTCACTGCCCCTTCGCTATAAACCCTTCAGCTGCGGGACGAGCGCGTCACTGCCGCTCTCCCGAGAACAGCGAATAAAACCAAGTTTTCAGATCACAAGTCCCAGCTGCAGACGGCAATTTAGGGTCACACTCTCAAAGCCGGTGCTGGATCAGGAACCTGCTGAGATATGACGATCTGGTGGAAGGAGCGGGTTATTGGGCACTATGTCCAGGTTTAATGTTATGGGGGTTATTGGGTGCTATGTCCAGGTTTAACATACCACAGGGGACAAGAGACAGCAGAGAGAGACTGCTGTAAAACACTCATGCGTTTTATTTTTAAAAACAAGGCATTTTGCATGGTGGGTGGTGAGGGAGAGGGACTGGATGGATAGAGAGAATCATGACTCAGGCTCCCTCGCCGGAAGGTTTTTTAACTAGGACACCCTCGGCTAAGCGGCAGCGTTCGGGCAGGGGCTGGTGGCAGCCCACGCGCCAGCTCTCGGGCCACCGGACGGGCAGCAGGTGGCCAACAGCTCAGAGCGCGGCCCCGTCTCCATTGAGGGCCCCCTGGAAGGATGAGCAGGTTTTACTCAGGCAGCACAACCAAGGACCAACCTCTCCACCTCATCCGGCACATCCTACCGAGGTCACTCCATGGGCCAGATCCAGACCTGGCCCAGAGAACAGCCCTGCGCTCGGCCACGGGGGTAGCTCGTTTCAGCCCATCACCCGGAAGCCTCTGCCCGGTAGACCTTCAACAAAGGTTTTGAGGGGTGCTGGACACCCACAGGTTTCACTAAAAGCAGGACGTGAGGCTGCTCGGTGGGTGCAAGCCCGTGGCTGAGGCTCCCCCTTGGCTTGAGGGTGCTCCTTGCTTCTGCCACCCGATCACACGGCGATGGGTGTTGTACACTGTCCGCTCCGACCATGCGATTCTGCAGCAGCCACAGACACACACAATGCTGCTCTTACAGAGTCCTTCAAACACATGAGGAGTTGCCGTTCCATTATAAAACAAATGCTTTTTTTGCCTTCGCACAGGAGACAGGGCAATGCCTTAGATTTAATGCATTAGTTCTGCTTTAAAAATGCACAGAACAGATTTTCAGCTCAAAAAGGAATTTGGCTGCAGAGGGCTGGAGCCCCTCTGCTGGGAGGACAGGCTGGGAATGCTGGAGGGGTTCAGCCTGGAGAAGAGAAGGCTCCGGGGAGACCTCAAAGCCCCTTCCAGTGCCTAAAGGGGCTCCAGGAGAGCTGGGGAGGGACTCTGGATCAGGGAGGGGAGCCATGGGATGAGGGGGAAGGGTTTGACACTGAAAGAGGGGAGATTTAAGTGAGGTATTAAGAAGAAAGTCTTTCCTGTGCAGGCGGTGAGCCCCTGGCGCAGGTTGCCCCGAGAAGCTGTGGCTGCCCCATCCCTGGAGGTGTTCAAGGCCAGGTTGGACAGGGCTTGGAGCAACCTGGGCTGGTGGGAGGTGTCCCTGCCCAGGGCAGGGGGTGGAACGAGATGAGCTTTAAGGTCCCTTCCAACCCAAACCATTCCATGATTCCATGATCCTGCACACACCAGTGCAAACAGGCCGGGGGGGGTACAATGGTGGGTGGGATCCACCTTCCCCAGGACTGAACCCCAAATGAATTTTTGATATTTGCATCATTTTAATGAGATCACTCGCTATTCAGGTCCCCGGGATGCTGATCCCGGCTGCGAGCACTGAGCTGCAGCGGCGCCTCCAGGGAAGGGGCACCCGGAGGATCAAACCCCCCCCGGGAGGGTGCCTCGGGCTGTGCGAAGGGACCCTGGAGGCGGTGCGGGGCGCAGGGCTGGAGCCGGAGCTGTGCCCCCAGTTTTAAGCAATTAGCACTTGCAGCACGGTCTCATGGCCCAACTGATGCAGCCAAGACAGAAACCAGAAAAGAATCAACTGGGAAAACCGGATCAAAGGCCTGGGTTTGCCTTCTCCTCGCCAGCTCCCGGCGCAGGGCAGGGTGCGTGGCCGGAGCTGCTGCAGAGCGGGGTCCAGCACCAACGCTTCATCCCCCCCACCGTGGTCTCGTCTCCCACGTACTCAGCCAAGGAGCTCCCCAAACCTCCCTCCACCAAATATGCAGCCCAGCTTTGAGAGTGGTGTCAGAACAAAACCCGAAGAACTATTTTCAGACAGCACTGCTGAAGTGCTCCGTGCCTTTGAATCTAACTCTCGTCCTTAATGCAAATTAGTGATGATGATTTTCTCCTCCTCACACATTATGAAAGACATAAAAGAAACCTGGAGGAAAGTAATGTGACCCCCGCCCAAAAAAAGAGAAAAAAGGACGTGAAAACCCAATCTGCTACTAAAGAAATAAAACATCAAAAGAAATAAAAATTCTTACTGTTAGACATATATCTCTGCTTAATGGATCAGAAATTACTCTAACAGCCGCTGCTTAAAGATCAGAGGAGCAACAACCGAATCCCCTCAATGCCACAGATAAGCGCGGATTTACCTCCCTGCAGCTCTCGGCCGTGCGCGGGGCGCCCCGAGCCCCCACCACCCGGGGCCGCGCTGCCCGTTAGCGGGGGGCTGTGTCGGGCACCGCTGGTGACGGGGCACCATGGGCAGGATGGGCAATGGTGATGGGTTCGAGCTTCTGTTGTCTCGGTGTTTCTTTGCCACCGGAGCTACAGAGGCGCTCAGGGAGTGAGAAGCAGCTGCCCAAACTCATACAAGCCGCCTGGCTGCAGCGGACACGGCAGGGGCCGGGGGTCCGGCAGCAGCCGCGCTGGCTGGCTCGGCACGGGCTCCCCCGGCGCCTTGCCATGCGTTGGAGAATGGAACAGGAACACACAAAATTAAAAGATTCTGTCCATTTTTGATCACACACACACACTACATATTTGGAGTGACCTTGTGGAGGAGGAAAGAAGATTCATGAGATTAGTGCTACCGTTCCGCTTTACTTCATACCAGTTCAAGACTTTGGTTGCTCCCGCGCCTCCTCGTCACTGCGCTCCGCGCTCCTCTCCGGCACCCTCCTCCTCCTCCTCCTCAGCGAGGCACGAGTGCTCCCAGAGCAGACGACGATGCCCATAAGGACTTCAGCATCTCTCAGCCGTATCACCACAGGTCACCCCTTGGGCGCTAACAGCCGTGCTGCGACCCGCTCTCGGCTCCCCAGCCCTGCCGGTCACGTCCCGCACCAGTCACGGCTTCGCTGGAAGGGCCTTCAAGGTCCCATTTTTTTCCAGGGTCGGGGGTGTCCATCGGGTGCTGGTGGCATCACTCTCTGCTCCCGAGCCCCAGCAGCCCGGCACAGGGTCCGTGGGACAGGAGAGGGGGCAGCGGGGGCCACGCAGGGACGTGGGGAAGGGGAGGCTGAGGAGACCCCCATTCCCTTTGCATTAACCAGACGGAGCCAAGAGCCCCACTCTGCCGCAGTACGACAGTTTACCACTCCCACGTGGACAGTTCAAGAACCAATTGATACCAATGGGGACCCTCGAAAGCACAGTGCAGACGTTACAGACGACCGCTCTAACCCAACCTCACGGGTCGCCCTGCCCGGCTCGCAGCCCGTGGGCAGCCCCGGCTCCGGCGGGACGATTGCTGCTGCTCCCGCTGCAGCGCGAAATAATTCACCAGAGGTCACACAATCCTCCTGACACAATGAGGCACTGCCAAAGAATAACTGTTTCTGCTTTAAACAAAATATAGATTCTGGATACTTTGCTGGTGCCACAGAGTCAATAATTCTCTCTTCTGCCTGCACAGCCTGGAGGGATTAATAAACTGCTTTGAACCGAACTCCTGAGTAAGAGGAGCCCTGCCCAAGCCTTGCTGCCGACAGAGATTCTACAGCGTAATATGCATCAGTGAGCGTTCATTTCTCATCAGCTATATGGTTCTATATAGATTTTTTTTATTTATTTTTTTTTTTTACTATGCCAGATTATTTATAATGTTGACCAGGGACGGGGCTCCTGACTGCACTCCTTACTTGAGACCAGGAAGAAAAGATGTCCCGTCCTCCGGCGTTACCCAGGAAAGAATCAACAGTGACGGGACCTCAGCGACGTCCAGCCAGGCGTGGAAACGGACGCCTGGGAGCAGCCCCAGTGCATGGCACAGCTGACATCACCACACGCCGCACCATGACGTCATACCATTTCCCCACGCCGGGGCAGCCCCTCGCCCCGCTCCTGCCCCCCCAGGCAGCGGGAGGTTCACAGGTCAGAGCGTTCAGCCGCATTGGGTTCGGGGATGGAGCAAAATCCCATGGACGAGCAGGGAAGCGCAGCTGCAGCACATCTGCCGCACCGCCAAGAGCCCGTGGTGCCCGTAGAGCCTCCCTCCCCAAAACACACCGAACCCAAACCCGCCAGCGGCGAAAGCCAGGTCCGGCACTTTGCTGGTGCCGGGGAGGTTTAACCCACCAGGGGCCGAGTGCTTTGTTTTTACAATGAGACAAATTCATCGAGCGCCTGCAGCCAGGCACAGAGATGGAACGGGTTTCGCAGTGCCACGGTCGCCCATCGCTGCCTCCTGTGTGACGCGAAGGACTCGCGGCTGGACGCACACGGGAGACAACCTGATCGAAACCCGCCGCTTCTCCTCCCTGCGCCCCGACGGGCGGAACAGCAGCACAGGGACATACTCCTTTCACCTCAGAAAACCCCTGCAGGGGGACACGAGCCTGCTCTCTGTCCTGACATGGTTCTCCCACGGCTGATGTCGCTGCGCGGTGCCGGGCTCCCTCCAGGCTGGCGCGGCATCAGGCTGTGCCGCTGGTGGCACCTGCTCTTCCTCTGACCTTTTCCAAATTACTCCACCTTCCTTCTGTAAGAAACACCATTTATGCCTTACAACATGTCAGAGAAAAGTATCCACACGTTTTCCTGAGGAGATGAAAACTGAAGGGCACAGAGAGCCAAAGCAATACCCCACGGTGCGACAGCAGGAACCTGGACGCGCTGGGAAACAACAGCAATGACCTTGTTCAGTGTGGCTGCGAATTTATATACTTCAAAAACTGGCTCAGTTAAAAAGGAGAAAAAGGTTCCCTTTCAGATTTCTCTAACCAAAATCGTAACAGGAAGGGTACTAAGGCCAGAATTTTGTTGATAATGTGGGAAATCTGATACCTCTTTACCCTGTTACCAGCTTTTATCAGGGAAAACGCACAACAGCCAGCGTAGCAGTGACATCTCCTGGAAGCCAACAAACCACTGTAGACAAAAATTCCAGCTTTTTAGTTCTGTCTTGCTCACTAGCAGTCAGTTTGGCTGATTCACTTGAACACCACGACTGTAAGAAATACCACCGCTATTTCACTTGCCCCTGTGGCAGAAAAAAACCCAACAAACCAAACGGCACGGACACCCCCCAACTGTTCCCAAGCGAGAAACCCATGGATGGGGTCCGGGTGTGAAACAGCCACGCGCTGACAGAAACGTGGAGCTCTCTAAGGCATGCACCAGAGCAGCACTAGCACAGGCATCTCACCATCACCCTCCGAAACGAGCTCCGAACACCTAATGAAAACAGCCACGTATGGGAAGCGGCACTGGGGCTTATTTTTCCAGTTTGGGAGGGAATTTGCTCAGACGACACGAAAGCCAACCTTCAGCAAAGAGCCAAGTCCCGGCGGCAGCGCAGGGAGTGACCTGCGCACCGCTGCACCAGTGCCCGTGGCCGTGCGGCAGTGACAGCGCTTCTCGCCCCGCGGCTGCACCGAGGCACCTCCACCAGCCGCAGAGCGCCGAGGGACGAGCGCACCCGGACCAGCAAGCAGCCACTGCCCACCACAGCCGTTCCTCTCCTCCCGGGTATAGCAGCAACTCGGAAGGCCCATCGGGGTTGGGGCTGGCGAAGGGTTTCCCCCCCAGACCCCACAGCAGCCGGAGCATTGAGCCCCGACCCTTCCACCGGCCCGTGCCCCGTGCCCAGGAACTGCCTCAGACCACGGCATCACCCCTTTTCTCCTGACAAGCAAACCTTCTTCGAGACCAGCAGGAGTATTTGCTTAGCGGGACTGGGGAGAAGCCATCACTGAGGACAGGTGGGACCACAACCCCACCTGCCTTTTCAAAGGGACACGAAGGGAGGGGCAGACAGCGGCACCCCCAGCCAGCAGCAACGGGGCTCTCGGCTCGGCTCGGGCTCCTGCGCTGCTCTCTCCTCCCACGCCGTCACGGATTATTAGAGGAAGTTCAAATGTCAAGCCGTATGGAGCAGCGAGAACTGTGAAACGGCCGAAGAGCGACGGGGCAGAACAAAGCGTGCTGCTCGTCACCAGCCTCCTTCGTGAATCTGCCGACAGAAGTCCTGAAGCTGTACGTGTTGATTCGCGATTCAAAATAAGGGAAAAAGCAGCCTGTGATAGGCATGAAACTACCAAAACCCATCAACTTAAAATCTACGAGAAGAACACTTAGCCTTTCCACTTAAAATAGATTTAGGAGTATTTTTATGAAAGAATGAGGGAGGAAAAGTCAGTCTTTAGCAGCGTTTGCCACAGGCACTCACGTTTCAAGAGCGGAGAAGCACAGAAACTTTCCTATTTAATTCTTGCTTAAGAGTTCCTCAGTATCGAATTACTTCTGAAGTGCCAGTCCATGTAACAGTGCCCTAATGGTGTTGAGTCGTGTGGGTCATTGAAAAGTAATGCAGAAGTGTGCAAGCAACTTTTCCCCCTCTATTACAGGAGATTTACAACCGACCTCTCTACCCAGACCCCAGCCTGCTCAGGAGCGAGCGGAATTCTGCGTGTGGGACTCCAGTTTGCTGCTGAGAACACTGCCCAACGCTGAAAAGCAAGATTCGCCACGTTAGCATTCAGGATAACTGTTTCTTTCCAAGAAAAGCCAAAGGGCCAGAGGAAAATAATTTTATTGTATCCACGTTTAAAAGAGTAGGGATGAACTTGCATGCAAATTAGGTTGTTTTGGGTGGGCGGGTTCTTTTTTTTATAGAACAAATTGTCATCTTTTTTCATTACAGATGCTTTCAAAGTCACACTATGAACTTTCTCACTGCCAGGGATCAAGCCAGGTACGTGCCAGTTTAATGAACCAGATAAACAATCGTGTCACCAATGTCCTTTGTCAGACCATTCTCAGAAATGCGAACACGTTTCTCGTCCAGGTCAATGTGGAAGACAGCTTGCTCCAGAATGGGCGTTTTCTCCGCTTCTTCTTTGCCAAGGACTGGAACACGGCGTGGCCCAAGCACAGGGTCATCAAACCGCATCAGCTTCACTTTAGAGAGATCTGCAGTAACGAGACTGGCCAGTCAGGCTACGGGATCCACACACCAGCTGTAGCATCAACCCAATTAATCAAAACAACACTTAATACTTGGGACTTTAAAACATCTGCTCCAAGGAAATACAGTCTCTCGGGAACAACATTCACGTGAAGATTTACACCCACTACAAAGATGTCATTCGCTGGTTACACAGCAAGTGACCAGCAGAAGTGGGGATAAACCACACAGAAATACCAACTCCTGATACCACCCTAAAGCACTAAATTTGCCTGATCCGGTTTTGGGACAGCTACGAGTATCTGAACAGTTATGGTGTCATTCTCCGAGGAATGAATTTCAGAGACTGGGAGAAAGGAGAAGGTGAGAGTTGTTTCAAATACAATTCCCTAATAACATAAAATAATAAAAGGCTGCTAAGCAGACCAAGGAAAATCTTTCGGAAGCCTGGGATCTCTCAGCCAAGCCCCCCTCCAAGTGCAACCTTCCAGCCCTTGTGCACCAACAGAACAGTGACACCTTCTGGAAAAGGCAAAGAGCGAGAGAGAGGCACTGCTTAATCTCACTTGTTTTAGATCACTTCAAAATACCTCCCTAGCAGGCGGCCAGCAGATACACGCACACATCTACTGCGTATACAGTGCGTTTCCCCCCACCTATATTTTGCTACTTTATCACACACCCTTCTCTGTGTGCACCATCATCAGTACGTAGTTGTCTTTGTTCTGCAGACAAACATTAATATAAATACAAGCTGTTGAAAGATACAGAAAGAAATGACTCTGCTGTCACAAGCTTTTGGATGAGGTCCAGTTTGCCTTTTATACCCAGCTCACGGTGCTTCAGATTTCTTTGATTCTTAATTCCCGCATTCTTCAACAAAAACACAGCGGCTGTTCCTTTAAGAAAGCTATTTCCTTTCATTACACTGTCCAGAAACTTAATGCTTGTTTCAACTATGTCTAACATGAAATTTTATCATTCTATTCCCTGTTTTCCTAAAATATCTTACCAAGTAGGTGAAGAATACTAAAATTATTAACAAGTAGGCTAGAAAAAAAATTTGCTTATTTCCAAGAAAAACTGAGGAAAACCACCCGCTCTGAAACACTACTACTAACAAAGACCACCTTTAGACTGTCAAGATACCACAAATGTTTAAACTGACGACAGCAGCACTCCTAAGAGGCCGCTTTTACTCCAACTGCAACAAGGCAAAAACCTCAGAGGCCGAGATTTTCTCAGTGCCACACAATGAGACAGTGACAAAGATGAAAACAGCACCTCTCTTCTGTCCTCTCAGCGCACGTCACCTCAAGCATTTACACGGCAGCATAAGAGCCCTGCATAAAGTTACTAGACAGAAAACTATTTCGAAAGCAAAGAAGCAAGAGGAGGCAAAGTAATTATGGGCAGCAATCCCAGGATTTTTGCCAAAAAAAGGCCTCTCCGTAGAGTTGGATTTTTCCCCTACGCTGGAATTCAGGTTCCCAAACCACAACACACCAGCCACTTCGGAGCGCTCCACGCGCTCTAAGTAAACACGCCGTAGCAAAAGCAGCACCCCCGGGCTCTGCCTGGAGACCTGCACGGGACCATCGCTGCACCGCCACCGAGGCACCAAGCGGTGACGACCGTCAGACCCAGCAGCCGAGCCGGCTGCTCTCCCTGGGGTCCCCACCGGCTCACACCGGGGGAGGGAAGGGGCAGGGCTACAACAGTTTAAATGCAGTCGGGTTCACAGGTGATGAAATGCTTTTGTCTTAGTGCGCTCAGACTGGAATCCGCTATTGCCCCGGACCCAGCGCTCTCCAAGAAACTCTTCCAGTACTTATCGCCTCTCTTACCACCACAGAGTTCAACCTTTAACAGCTGAAATAAAGTATTAGTGCATAAAGACTAGAAGAGTAGAGAGAGAAAAAATAGCTCAGAAGATCCAAAAGGAATATTAAACTAGTTCCCACGGGGCTTCCTAGTGCGAGTTTGGCATAAACAATAGCTTTTGAGCAATTCTTCAGTAATCCCCATTTTAAGTGAACAGATAGTTTTCCACTATGAACTCGAACAGAAATTATTAGGAGCCAACACAGCAACTGTTAAATTAATTCACCCTAGGCTAAACAGAAAAATAAATTTGACAAATTTTTTTCAGCCCTGGGCTCCGAAACAGAAGTGGCAGAAACTGCCTATAACCAGTGTGGGACTAACTCTTTTTCTTAGAAATTCAAAGCACAAGGGGAAAAAAAATCCCTATTAATCTTTGGCTGAAACTAGGCTTCGGTGTGGCAGAACAAAAGACTAATGAGGCAAACCCAGAGAAAAGCTTGCCTATTTGCAGGTTCTCTCTTGTCCTGGTCACTCAAACACAAAACTTCTTGCTCCTTTCTAAGCATCTATGACAGCAGCACCGACTTCAGCAGCTTTGTTCCCACTTCTGTCCTGGAAACATTAACCTAATCAGCGTGTGACAGCTGTATGTCTGTGCTAGGGTTTTACCTTTGATTCCTCTGTCCATCTTCATTAAGCGTCTGATCACTGTCTCTCTGTTGTCTCCTTGCCTGATTTCAATTTTTGTAGAGAAGTGGCCGTTCGATGGTTGAGGGTTTACCAAAAATACAGACACGCTGGGCTGTAAGAAGTTAATACAAACATTGAAGGAGAACGTTCCTCTGGCCTCAGAGGAAACATGAAACTAAAACAAACAAACATCATCTGTCAACAAATATTCTGGAAGGATAAACTTCGTTTAGAAAGGCTGACTGCCAGTGGCAGAACACAAGCACTCCCACAACTCTTCAAAACGTAAGCCACAGTATAAACAAGCTTTTAGGACATATTTAGGGAAATCAATCAAATTTTTACTGTTGAAAAGTATTAGAGCTAGAAATATTCATACAGGATACCAGTGTTGCAGAGTTTCACCAGTCTTACACACTAGTCACTAATTCTTCCACGACTCCCCGACACAGCTGGAGGAGTACTTTTGAAAGGTTTTATTTTTATGCAATTGAGTGCCATGTAATAGAGCCCGTTAGAAACTAACGGATAAAAACATGGAAAGTATTAACAAACACTTTAAGATTCAGCAAACAAGTAATACAAAGTTTCACGTGGAAATTTATAATACCTTAAAACAAGTATAATAAGCAACATAACAACTCCTAAATAACAGTGGTGAAGTGAGATTCAGCCACACTTGCACAATCCCTTCTCGATTCTTTATTATTTGTGGCCCACGTTTTAACTGGAATACCATCTACTTTATCTAAAGAGCGGTAGTTGAGCCATATGCTGAAAGAAACCGATATAAGAATATGCCAGTGCTCGGGTCACGTGTTTGTAACTGTCTTCAGGTCAATCCATTACACTGTGCTGGCTGGAAGAGCCTTAAAGTAAGGTACAACCACAGGCGCAGCCAGCGCTCTATACAGAGGAAGAACAAAAAAAAAAATCATATTTGCTTCAGGAGATGTTTCTTGTTTTGAAGGGCTGTTGGATTAAAGGCAAAACATTCCAATGTTCATGTCTGATTCGAGTTTTTACATGGCATATTTGCTTTTGTTTGTTTTTTTGGTTTTGGGGTTTTTTTAAAGTAAGTTTTCAGACTTCCAACATCTGAATTTCTGATTTTACCTCAGTTCTGAATGTGGAAAATGGTTTTCCAGGACAGCAGTCTTCTTTTATTTTATCTTCTGCTTCAGATGCAAACTTCACTTCAATGTGATCCAGCTGTTAAGGGAAAAAAAAAAAAGGGGGTGGGGAGGGAAATAAACAGGAGTTTAACCGCTTTTAAGAGAACAACAGGAGCTACAGACCTATCAAACTACTGTTCACGTAGTACAGCGGGAAGTAAACATGCCTTGATACGAGGCAGCGATAGCACACCCAAAATCACACCGTCCTGTTTTGGAGGGACCTCTGAGGGCCACCTCCTCCCTGCCCCATGCGGGACTACTGCCGGCGCTGCGCCGGGTCTGCTGGAGGCCGGAGCTGCCGCAGCCTCCCCGGGCAGCCGCTGCGACGCTGCGCCCGCAGAAACCTCTCCTCGCCGCCCACCCCTGCCTCGCCTGCTGCGCCTACAGCCGCCCCTCTCCCGGTTACCGTCCCTTCTTTGGCTGCTCTCTGCGCAGCAGATCTCTGCGAGACCGTCCCCTCGGCCAGCCCCGTGCAGCCCACCTCCCCCGGCACGGCCCGGGCTGCCCCGGCCGTCCCCACGCTCCTCTGCTCCTCACAGCCCCTTCAAACTGGGGGAGGGGGGGGGAGAGGGGCACAGCACTGCCACACGCTCCCAGTGGGGCTCAGCAGAGCCCAGGGGAGATGGATGACTTCCCCCAACCCGCCAAATCACGTCCTATAGGGGTAACTCCTCCTAACGTAGGTCAAGGCGCAGCGTGGAGCATTCGCAGCGACAGCACGCTCGCGTTAAGTTTATCTTCGTCTTGAGAAGCCCACAGAAAGCCCTCTGGAGCAGAGCGGACGGACGGCCGGCCAGTTCCAGCTTATAAACGTGGGGTAGTTCTGCCCTGCTACGGAACCTGACGACTCCTGTTAAACTTTGGGGGATTTCCCAGCCCAGTTCTCGTGTATCTCAAGATTCTCCCTCATGAAAGATCCACTGTTTAACAGCTCCAATAAAGTTAAATAAATCAAGTCCAATAAAACCACATTTTTTCCATACTGTACAGGTTACAAAATGAAGCTTTGCAATATATATGTATTGAACAGGTGCTTATTTTTTTTTCCTTTTACACAAACCTGGCTAAGCTGTCCCCTCATTGCCACACTGCCTGTCGAGCTAAACTCCGGTTAGCACATGGAGCAGCACAACTGCTACGAGACTGGCGTCGGTTTTACTGCAGAGCAGAGCTTTACAAGCCCTGCCCGGAACCGGCTCCCTGAAGAGGGCAGGGTGATCTGCTTCAGCCACCATGCCGTGGTAACAGTCCAAGGACACAAGGCTGAGGACTGATCGTTCGTGCTAATGCCTGGAAACATCTCCCTCTGATTTCTTCAGCTGAAAAAGCGTCAGATGCTGGCTGGCTCACAGAAAAACGTCTCCTCAGAAGTGTCGTTGGGCTTTACTGTCACAGATACAACCAGCGCTGCAGCAAAGCCCACCTCTCTTTTGTGGGAACGTGTTTGTGTACTACACACCTACCACTGCGTCTCACGTCTGTATTTAACAGATTTATACACCTATATTTGACAAATTTAAACAGCAAGATCAAAATACAGACAAGCTGATAAAAAACTATCACTTGAGCACCATACACCCAGAAGTTAATGTGAACAGGCTCTGAGCCCTAGGAAGGGCTGGGCCCCAGCTATCCCAACAAAAACCACGTCATGAATATGCCAAGTATATACCAACCTCCAGGGAATTTGTCAAATAGACAATATTCTCCATGAGCACTGCACGTTCATCAAATTCCAGTTCCAGATCAAGAACACGTGAACCGTTCTTCTCCAGATTTTCCTGTCAAAGGAAAGAAGAAAAAAAAAAAAGAAAGGATTAAACCCCTCTAAATGCTGCAAGTAAAATGATGCTTCAAAATGGCAAACTATCTACATTAGTCATGAAAAGAACAGGCTTTTAAATAGGAAAGCTCTCTGCTGGCACAACATGCTAACGTAGGAGCAATAATTTTCTTGTAACAGGGTTTCTTCTGCAGGGAATTAGTGACACTGATGGGAGGAGTAAGAGCAATTAGAACACATTTTTAATATAGAATTGAAAAGGTGTTTGACATTCACAGTTATTTATAATCCCTACTTAATGTGCAGGTTGAGAATTCACAAAATAAGTCAGCATTCCAGTTGTAGTTCACAGCAGGAAATTCAGTCTTATGACCTAGTTTCAAGTAAAGGACAAGCACACAACAACTGGACACGTTCACAGCAGTTGTAAAACAAGTTCTCTCAGGGAAATAACAACTGCTTTATATGTTAACATAAAAGTAACTTAATTAGTCCAGAAAGCCAGCAGCAACAGTCACCAGAGAGAGTATTACAGGCAATATAAAAACCATGTGAATTTTTTTTTTTAACTAAAACAGAACTTCCTCTTCGGAATTGAATCTGTTCCTGTCTTGCTTTCATATGCTGAGCCAGCTGTCTCCTTTGAAGCTCTGCTGTGTCAGACTCAGCATGCTTGTGGTTTCCCGGTTTCCTTGTCAGTTTAATGTGAAGGATTCCCTACGTTAACACTGAATTGTTTCCCTTTGTAAATCACAAAGTTTCTTCTACACTTAAACTCTCCTTTGATGAATAGGAAGCACAAGCAGAAATGCTCCTTGTACAGTGGAATTGCTGAATAATTGGTTTCAGAGAAAAGCATACTGATCCAGGGAGTCTGAGCTCAGAGGTTTCTACGTCTTTATGTGGAATTGCTTACTGCTCTTTAAAAGTGAAAGGATCGATTATTGGGCAAGGCGCAGCACGCCAACCCGCTCCCTGCGCGCACCTGGATCACTCTTAACTAAGGACATCAAACAACAGGCGTGTTTCAGACCCAACACACTTGTAGGACTGACAGCTTGCCTGACCTTTTCCAGCTCTATCCGTTGATCTAACACACCACTACATCTCTGCAAACTCCACTTATACAGGAGGCATCACAGCTGCGTGTGCTCTCTGTTCCTCTGGAGGCTCCTGAGCTACCATGAAAAGGAATAATTAGAATAACCCTACAGAAAGGGCAAACGAGCACCTCCAGTTATAAAACATGACAAAGCTTACAAATAGAAGACATTATTACATGCATTTTCCATTACTAATCCCTCTCAACTTCTGCAGATCATAAGTAGAAGTCAAAAAGGTTTTAAATCTTACTCCACCCTCCTTTTTTTATTATTTTTTTTTAAGATTTTGCTTATTCTTTGCTTCTTGAATTTTCCTAGTTGCTATACTGAATTTTTATCTGCAACAGCGAGCACGAAAAAGTTCCTTTAAAATAAAAATGCAAGCCAAGATTTTCATAGGCTTGCACGGCTCTGGGAAAATAACAATGAAATATCAGAATATTAGTGATAAAAACATAAGAATGATACAAAAAAACCCTAATTCTATTCAGGGCTCAGAACACTCCCTTCTTTCCTCTCTTAAATGTAGTGCAACCAATTATCTCTAGTCTTGTTCCTAACTTTCTAAGCATTTTTGTCTCCAGAGCAACACCTTATTCCCATTTCAGCATGAAAAACTGGAAGTGTCAAACGCGATGCATTCCAAAAGCAGAGGAATCCACTGGTATTTGAAGCACAGATCCTATAACCTGCGAAATACACACACCGCCAAGCCTCAGCTACACCATTCGTTCACTGGGCCAATTCAGGTAGGGACATTTTTAGTCTATCTTTCTTCCAGGGATGTCAAAGAAGTTTATAAAAAAAAAAAACCATGAAGATGCCAAACAAGCAAGGGACAGGACAGAGACTGAAGGCAGAAGTTAGAAGGAGATCCAGGAATGAAATAAAGGAAAAAATACTCGTGCACGAAGTTACAGACTACCCTTGCCTTTGTCTGACACGTTTCATTCACGAAAGCTTTTTCTATACAAGAACTGTCCCTCTGACACTTACCTTAATCATGGCAACAAAAGGCATAACCTTCTTCATATACTTCTTCAGCTCTGGCAGGGCGTTAAGCTCACTAGCAATTACTTTATTGTCTGGCAGTTGACCTCCACCGACCTAAACATTGATGAACATCCATTAAGAAGTATAGGTATTATTAAAAAGACCTGCCCTTTAATATCATATACCCTTCATGCTTTCCCATAAATACCAGCAAGGTTTGTCATCATCATTGATTCCACATATAATAATTTTCCCACCCCTTTGAAACATTTTAAGAGTAATATTTTAAAACTTTGACGAAAACCCCAGATAACTACGGCCATTCAGGCAACTCAGGATTAGTCTGCATTTTCTTTATTCTTTCCAGTGACTATATATTAATACACTTAAATTTTCTACCAGAATGCATTTTAAACCTACATTTAAGCCTTATCACAAGCACGTTTTTAAGCACTAGTTTCCTGAACTTTTGGGGTATTACATCCAAAATTTAGCTATTTGCAACAATCCTATTTAGTGCATCACACCAAACAGCAGATTTTAACACCGATGCAGAAGAAAGCCTATAGAATGCCTGAAGTTTAACACCCCAAAACCACATTTCACATGAGGAATATTCGTTTATTTCAACACCCCGAGTTGAAAAAGTCACGACTCTCTAATCTATCAGCTACAATATGGCTTTGCTGAAGCTGAGGACGGTTCATCAAGATGCCAAAAGCCACTCTCATCAGCTGCCCCACATCCAAAGCACAGATTCTTCTGCACTCAGAAAAGCTGATTTCTTCTCCTTACGACTGACGTATTCATTTCAAAATATTTCTTGTAACATCACTGAATAGTCTACACCTATTCAAGGACCAAAACAATGCTTCTAAGTCCACTCACATTGTAAGGCAACATTAATCCATCAGTCAACAATGTTCCCTCAGAAATATACTTGGGAAGAGTATTTTAAAACCGATCCACTTACAAATGAAAAAAATAACAGAACATGGGCCGCTTTTTACTCAGATTGTCAAAAAACAATGAAATCATACTGTCAAATCAATGATACCCCTTGGGACATTTTCATTAAGTACCTACATTTACTGGACAGTTGTAAAAGTATAAAAAAATTAAAAACTATCTTGCTTTATATTTAAATGATTTGGTAACAAATTACAGCTTATAAACTTGTTACAGATAGAAAAAAGGAGCCCACAAAAAAGCAGGTAAGCAGCCCACAGAAACATGAAAATGATGACCACCTGATAGTGCTTGCGCAGAACTGATAAGGTGGTGTGCTGCCACGGCGGGTAGTTCTTTGCCACGTAGATGGTACAGTGAGAAGGCTTCTGGGAAGGTTCTTTAGTACCTTTCTAAGGACACAAAGAACAAAAATTAGGAAGGAGACCTAAGGCAACAGAGAATTATCAAGTACGCACACTTAAAAAGATGACCAAGTAGACTTCACCTTTCCTTTCACAGGTGCCATGTAGTTCTTGAGACGGAGCCGGAGGTCATGAGCTACTTCCATGAGGTACTGAGAGGAGCGAATCAATACCTCATCCACAGGACCTGCTGTCGGCCACGAGGCTCTCATGATGGAATCAGGCTTTGAAGAAAGGAAGAAGTGATGTGCACCGAGATGAACACACATGAGTATCTGGTGGGTTTTCAACCCATTATAGCTTGACTGGAAACTGGAGGTAAGACAGTGTGAACCCCAGTGAGCACCCACTGTGACTAGGTTGTAAAGGAATAAGTATACAAGCACTTATTTGCAAGCGTGTTAAGGACTACACACACCTGGCGTATGGCTACATAACTTCATCTACAAGCACAAGGCAATTAAAAAAAACAACTAAGTTTCATGCATAAGTGTAGGAATATTGGATTATTTGGGTTAATTTTAGATCACCCCTTTGCGAGTACACAACCAAAGTGACTTGTGTTAAAGTTCCATATATCATCACAGTAACAGGCTAACTCTGTATGGTCACTGTCCTACAGACAATAAGCTATTATGGCTCTTCGTGTTATAAGACACGTTTCTTCCACTGGCACATGAAAGACACCCATAAGCCTGGTACAAGCCTGACTAAAAAACAGTAAAAGCTTAGATCCAAACCGAATGGCAAAACTGAGGCTTCAGTACCTTTCCCAGCAGCGACCAGATGTGCTCACATAAGTGGGGGCAGATAGGAGCCAAGAGCAGAGTCTGAACTTCAATAAACTGGAACACCAACTCTCTGTGCATTCCTTCTATCGCCAGCTCACGGTATTTATCTTTTGCTGCCTGAAACACAGCCAATGCAACCACCATTAACACACTCCAACTGCCATGGAGAAACACTTCGAAGAAATCACACACTATTTTTTGCTCTAATATGCCTTTAGAATGTAAGCAGCTTAAAAGTCAATAACGGATTATTACAAGAACTGTATTTTCCTGAAGCACCTGAGTGTGAATCTGTCTGTTGGCCATTTGATTTTTGCATTAATATGGTACTTTTAAAAACTTGTTTATTGGCACAGACATAAAAGACAAAAATACCCACAACTGTGTATCAGGTACTATCATCCCAAATAGCTTGCATAAAGATACTAATAAGCACTAAGAAAAAGGCAATGAATATGATCTATCATTATACATATAATTCAGCCTTCTTAATCATATTCCTGAATATCATAAAGGAGCCACATAAAGGAGTCTCCGTAACTCATTAAGTGAAGTGGCATGGTTCAGCAGACACTCCGGAGACATGGTTTATGGAATATATCACAAAGCACTCTGCTTCCAAACCATTTCGTTGACGTATTATCTGGATTTCTTATGAAGAGTTCCTTATTACAAAGGGGCTAAATAAAGGAAACACTTTTTAATAGTGTCTTTTTTTAAGCAGCTTTTTGCTCATATTAGATATCCGGACTATTTGCAGCATCACAGTTGTCTTCCTCTGGACCTTTGAAAAAATGACCCAAGCAGACCTTTATAATTTCAGACTTATTCCATTAAAGTACTCTTGTTTCTTGGCACAATTCTGAATCCAATTCAGCTGTATAATTAAGGAAGAGAGACATCAGGATCAAAAGAAATCCACAAAGTAACAAATACCAGGTGTTTCTTATACCTAAAAAGATAGCTCCTACCTGAAATTCAAAGAAGCCAGTTTTCAGAGCTTCCTTAAACATCATCTTCTCATAATTTTGATCTGTCTTCATTATGCCTGCATTCATTTCACTAGGGAGGGAAGGGAAGTGAAAACATCAATATTGCATAGCCTACCCCACATAATGGCAACCCTCTGTAAAACAACCCTGTCGATGTCACCAGTGCAGCACAATCACATAACCTTTTCTGTAATGTGTTTTGGTTTATATTCATTAATATGCAGGGAAAAAAATAACTACAGAAAAGCTCCCTGCAAGGAAAAAATGGACCAAACTGTATTATTAGCCTTCGTACAGTACCTGGCAAAGACTCTGTCATTGAAGGTGTTGGCAGGACCACTTCTTAGACTGTCTCTGTTTGCAATCATCTCCTTTACCCACTCCACCCATGTGTAGAGACGAAGAATACCAGCATCTGCCATGGCTTCCACAAAGTTGGCATCTTCAACAGTGTCTCCAGCATCAGCCAAGGCTAAACGCATGCCTGTAAGAAAGTAGATCAGCTAACACGGCCAGCGTGCGATTAGCTGGGAGATACAGATGCAGGAGGCATGGGACTCAAAATTAATTACAACTAACTTTTCATTATGAGTTAATAAAATGCAAAGTGAATTTACAAACTGCCCGGCCAGCTAGAAAGAGATGTCTCAAAGGACGCACTTCACCCAGGAGAGGCACACTGCCCTCCTTAGGAAGGAAACCAGACAGACACCAGGAACTAGGAGACCAGTACAATCACTGTCCCAAAAACAAGAGCACGCAAGAAGGGACCAGGGCACGCACGTATACACACAGTGCGCAGCAACAGTACGTGTCTTGTGTTGGATCTCTCAAGTGAATGTGGAAGAATGAAACAGGCACCCTCCAGGAGCTCTCAGCACCAGGAGCGGTCCTTGGCTGGAACAGATGCCGCGCTAACATGCATCCCGATTTTGTAAATAGAGCTCAGCTTTTCAAACAAGACCAGGTGGTAAGCACTGGATTTATTGCAATTCATTACTCCAATAAACCCACTGCTCCTTTGAGAGCAAAACACTAATTTTAGTCATTTGGGCATAACTGAAAACCAGGTGCAGGTCAGAACATACTTACCATCTGCAGAAAACTTGTCAACAGCTTGAGTTAGGGTAAGAAAGTTGCCCGTAGATTTAGACATCTGAAAGAAATAGAAGAGTCCTTGTTTTCTCACACAACCATTTTGTTGCTGGATAAGCAAGGCAGACTCAACAAGGGTTTGGGCAAACCATTGAGAAAGTGTTTTCTCATGAACCATAACAAAAGCAATTTGGTAAATCTGCGTAAAAGCAGACTCAACTTTGCAAGCACTCATCTAACTCCTGAATGTTGAACATGTCCTGAGACTTGCCTAAGTTGTTATGACTAAGGCCCTTACAGACCACAGCCGCAGGGAAACGGCAGCTGCCTCCTGCATCGCTTGGGCTCCACCCCAGGCTTTGAAAAACAAGACAATTGGTACCAAAATTTAATTCCAGAAATTACCTAAATTAAACTTAAATATTACTTCAAAATTGGCATTTTCATCATTCTATGCATTAATTTTTCAAGAAGGACTCTGTTTGGGGTTTTTTTGCTTCATATTGAACAATCTCCAAGGCCTAATTCCTAAGTTCAGGCACTTTTAAATTCAATTAAATTCAATTTCATAACTTGCATACATTAGCAAGTTATTGGCACTAACCTTTTCCCCCTCACTGCACCTACTCCAATGCAAAATTTAGTCAAAAAAAAAAAATCATTCTACATTCTATATTACCCTAGAACTTAACAGAAAGGCACTGAAATCTCTACTAAACTGGTGAAGCTATACAAGAGCTAATTTAAGAAAAGCATCAGATAGACTCGGAGGAAAGGCATGCCTCTACCTCTGATGAATGAAAAACTGGAGGGCACCAACAAAGAAACTAGAATTTTCACTATTTCCTCCTCTTAAATTCTAAGAGGGATTTTTCCAGCCTGGCTGGCAAGTGCCTGTTTTGACAACCGCCAAAGCCATCGCATACACGAAACCTCACTGTACCTTTTCAGAATTGAGGAGGAGATGTCCATTTGCTCTCACAGCTACTGGCCATTTCTCTCTGTTTCAAGACAAGATACAAAGCATTTGGTAAAGTAAATACACTTTCTCTTTTTAAAAAAAAAGAACATTTTATGTTCCAGGACAGGGATGAACACCTTAAGTGGAATCTTAAAAAAAATACCTATGGGGTGTCTTTAAAAAAAATAAATTAAGGAGTGTCTTTGAAGATGGAAAGAACTACTCTATAAGGGTTAGGAATTATCATTGCTGACATGCAAAGCAGGGAGCATCACACCTACAATTATACCTCATTTACCCCAACTCCTTCTATTCAGCTGCCTTTAATTTCCAGACCAGTAATTGGCATTGCCCATCAGCACTTGATAGAGCAAAGTCCCACATATCTCCACCAACGGAGGAAGCAGATACCAAATTCCCCAGGATCATCTTTACTATACGTGAGAAAACAGCTTTTCCTATATACAGTTTTATACGGCTCTTAAACAGATGTTCAAGGGAATGCAAACAGAGTATATCAATGCACAGAACTACATCCTTCTAGAAGCACCATGTGATCAGCAAAGATTCTCAACCTGTACTGCACAATCTATATGTATACACCATTTTAATGATCCTTGAGAAGTAATTAAAAAAACTTAATTATAATTAAAGTTACTTAAAATCCCAGTGCAGGAATACAAATCAATACTGGAAGATACACAGGAGGATATATTTACGGAAGATATCTGACTTTTATAAAACAGGCCAATGAAAGCTAACGTTAAAATTTGTTGTCCACTTTTAAACATTTGCTTTTTCATGTGGTGTCCTGGTTTGAGCATTTCATGCCTCCATAGATAGCCAAAATAAATGGAAAATAGCATCAAACTGCAATTCCAACATCAGCTGAATTCGGATTTAGCTCTAGATGCTGCTACTTAGTATTCTCTCCACTTCCAAAGAAGGAAAAAAACCCTAAAGATACACCAATGCCATTTCAGTATGTTTTTATACATATTCTCTACAGAAGCACCAAGCCAAGGTACTGTTTAGTTCGGACATATAAATCCTTAGGTTTGCTCTAGAGCTGATGGAAACTGCCAAGTCAATCGTGCTACACGCTGGAATTCCAGTGCTTAGAACAGACAGGATTTGAGCAAGTCAACTGAAGTCACATTATGCAGTTACATTTCAGTTTTGCTTTAAACACTGTTTTAGAATTTGTATGTAAGAATCTCACATCTTAAAATCTTTAAAAGATTCTAGAAAAAAACAGGGGAAATAATGGCAAAAAGCCTTCAATTTCAGTAACTTACTATAGACAACTGTAACAAAGCTGCAATATGAAGTAAGACACTTTTGACCTAATTCTGAATGTTGTACAGTCCAAAAAAGCCATTAGCAAATTTACCAGAACTACAAACCCCTGCACACTTGTTTTGTGTTATCTCCAAACTTACCTCTGATCTGACCACATAGCCACATGATTATAGAGATAGTACGACAGATGATTTGGAACAAGATCTTTGCCAGAAATTCTGAGATCCACAGGATACCAAAATTCAAACTCCTCCTTTAGCTTGTCCAACTTTTCTTTTGGTATCTCTGTTTTAGGAAACGGAGCTGCCTTGAAGAAGATGTAATCCCAAACTTCTTTGCTCATTTGATGTGCCCTGCATAGAATTAGTCCCATATTGATGTGGCAGTAAAAGTTCCTCTTACACCGCACAGCATTTTGATTAAGATGGCTTAAAACCATTGATTCACTCTCACAACATACTCCATTTGATAAGCAGAGCAAACATGGACAACGAGTTTACAGGTACTTTATCGAAGAGCAGATGAGTGAATCCAACATTAGAAACAAAATCAGAACTGGGAACTGCTCGAGCCATGCTCTGCTTAAAATGCCCATTGATATTTCCCAATAAAGGACACAGACTCCCATAAAGAAAAAGTAATTCATAATTAAAGCATAATCTTGAATGTCCTGGAAACCTGATTATTTCTTTTCCAAATGCCACCTCCCCACTCCCACTCATGACCTTAACTGAACACTGAAAACCTATTCCCAGCACCCAAATCTCTCTGCCCTCCCTCGCACCGGGTCATATAGCCATTGCTTCTGGCTTCCACGACAGTGAAGCAGCAAGAGGGCAAGAGAATCGCTGTACAACTCAAGGTCGCCTCCTTCCTGGAAAAATTAGTGGTCTTTTCCCACTTTCAATGGAATTAATCTGTTCAAAATTAACATTTGCTATAAGACACATTTTACCAATTACTAGAGGTAGGATCTACAATTTTGAATGAAAACACTGATGAGATGCAACTTAGACCCACAGTTCTGCAGACCCTGGCCTGCATTAAAAAAAAAAATCATCTTTCTTGTTTCTACGGAGATTTTTATTCCCAGCTCCTTAGAATTTCACTGGAGTCCACCAGATATTACCTGCACGCATTTCAAATTAAGTAACTTCAAATCAAAGTTTACTGTTAACATCTACCAAAGTGCTTTGGTCTGTATTACGCAGAGAGGAAACGCATTCCAGACCCGAAGTACCTCCGGTACGTGTTTAACAACTAGTTCAAATGACGGTTCATACCACCAGTCTAGAATAAAGTCTTATGTGCACCAGTTTGCTGGTTTAGATCTGGTAGTTGTTGTTCTATGCTTTAAATCACCACTGGGTGCTGTGACTGGGCTCCTATGTTTGGTGCCAAAGATCGTTGTAACCGAATGGCGACTGACATGACACGCGCCATAAATCCCCCTTTGCTTCACCCCACAGATTAAGGCTTAGTAAGAAGCGTTTGCTGACACTGTAAGAAAGATGTTATCTACTCGCATAAGAGTAAGCCCTAATTGTATACACTTAATTACATCAAATCTATAATTCAGTTCTCAGGATGCTCACTTCAAAGTTTGTTTCCAGACATGACTAGTATGTAGGTAGCCTCTCTATAATTACAGAGGTTTGAGCCAAAATTAAAACCTTGCCAAGACTTTCAGAACTATTTCTGTTTGTAAGAATCTTCACGTTGGAAATGGTTTTCAGATTAGTTATAGGTAAGTTCCAGTTCCCATGTGTAAACTACTCCAGAAAATAGTTCATAAAACATGCAGAATTAGAGCATAAGATTCAAAACAAGATCGGCAGTGGCTTTTTTCAATTCCAGGTGAGTTGTACTCTCTGATCTCTATCACTGAAAGTTCACAACCACTCCAACCAAGAGGTCACAGAGCAGTCTTACAAGGTATTTTGGTACAAATGCCTTCTCCCTCTTACTTTGAAGGTTTCCACATACGAGTTGTGGATAAAAGATGGTTCTAAACTTCTAAGAGAGTTACCAACTTTTAGTATAGTGACAAAAACTAAGTGCTAATCTTGCACATTGCACGCTGAAGTGTACAGCATTTTATAGTTGCAAAGCAGTCTCAATAAGCAGAGACACTTCGGCAGCCACTGAAACCAACCACCCAAAACCACTCGGCAAGGACCATTTCAAGGCAGGTAAAACAAGTATTAAAAAAAGCGATTTACTCTGCATACAGTTCTGCTCTCAGGGACTTTCCTCCTCTCTCTCTGGCCACCAAACTCCTTTCTTTTTTCTTATTTCCCTTCTGCAGATTTGCTGTAACTTAGCTAACAGCAGGTTAAGTTTTAAGAATGAGGCTTTTTAAACACAAAAGCAAAGAATCAGCCTGCTTGGCAAGTCTTTGTCAAGAACAATTCCGGAGATAAGCACACCTAATTAAACAAGAAACTCGATGATTCCCTCTCCTTACCTGATGCCTAGAGGGGATTCCCCTTGGCCCCTCAGGTTACCTCCCTGCAAGAGATGAGCCACTGTGTAATAGGCCATGTAGATAGTGGAGTCGGAGAGAGACTCTATCAGCCACTGCTCATCCCACGGCAGCCGCGTACCTGGAAGAGAGGGAAGCCAGGGGTCAGACCCAGGCAGCACCATCCCTCCTGACACGCGTCAAGCATACGTAAGCAGTTTAGGACTTTCAGTGGAACTGATATACACACACACACACACATATGTATATGCAAGTAATCAAGCTTATGCTTTTAAAAATCCTTTTTTACAAAACTCAACTTACGCATTTGAATATTTTATTGAAGAGAAAGTACTTGCTATTTTTGTAGTCACCTTCTTAACACAACTGTCAAATTTCAGCTCATGATGGTTTGCTGTGTATCATAGTGCAGTTACAACAGTTGTCCCATGTCATAGGCTACACAAGATGAAGGCTAGTGAGAATTTAAGAACACCACCCAAGAAATGGTATTCTTTCTTCTGAGGTCCCTTCCAAATCAACGGCCCAGGCAAAAAGCTATCTACAGAGATGCTGCATAGAATTACTGTAGCAAGGCAAAAATAAAATTACCCTGGCCACATGTGTTTTCAACGTGTGCCTTCTCCAGGATGCTGGATCAAGATGTAGTGTTGGATAAATCTGTTCTAGACTTTAATAAATAAATAAATATATTTTGGATTCTAGATAGCCCTTAAGCCTTCAAATGAAGTGATGAATACCGTCTCCATGATGTGCTGAGCAAGAAAAGGAGTGTTTCGCCTACCTAGGCCATATGTCCTGGAGCAGGCATGCTCTTGTAGCCAACCTAAAGTAGCTTCAAAATTTCTCCTAGTCTCTTCACAAAACCTGTAAGAAATAAGCTATTACTAATTACTCCTCTCAACCCTCTTAGACCACCACCACCACCCGCAAACGATCACTCCCCTTTCCATGCACTTTTATAACTTACGTCTCTAGATGTTTCAAGCACTCTGACGCCTGTTTCTTCCAGTTCACTTCACCATAGTCTAAATACCTACAAGTCAGGAGAAGTTTACTGCAATAAAGCAATCCACAAGTAGGATATAATTGGCAGTAACTTTATAACTACAGCTTTACTTCACTTACCACTGGTCACAAAGGGCCACGACGCATTCATCGGCAGACCTCGACATAACTTGTTTCTCAGGTTCCATATAAATCATGGCTTCATCCTAAGAGTTGAAAGGGCAATAAAATCTAAGTACTTAGCAAAGTCTTGAAAATCCTCACATCTTACTAAAAAGCATCATCTCCATTCTAATTTGTTTTACAGCATTTATTGCATGCTTTCACCACTGCACAGGCTCTCTGCCTCAGTACTCACTTCAGTCAAATGAGGGCAATACCCGACTATGTACTTCTCTGAGCTATCAGTTCACATAACTCTGTAAAGAATGTCTCCATGCATGACAAAAGGGAGGACAGAAGCACAAAATATTGCTCATTAACTATGCCCCTACTGATTAAAACAGCTACTAAAAATCCAGGGGGGGAGCAGTAAAGAAGAAGTAATGGTGAACTTTAATTCTACCTTCACAAACTCCGTATTCTGATGTGCGATGAAACGGGACAAAGTGTTATATTATAATTTGAACATAACCATGCTGCATCCCCAGGGGAATATTGACTAAATAACTGAAGCCTCTCTCACTTCCAATCCTCATCAGCAAAATCTTATGAGAGAGATGATATGATCATTGTTCATTTATTAGCCTTCCTTCTCCGCACGATGAACCCCAGAAACGAGGCGTCTGCCTGCCACAGATCGCCTGCATTGGCAGGCGTGAGAGAGACTGGCGATTTAGATCCTACACTTTCAGTATCTTCCCAACTGTATCAAAGATTAAATCAAACCACCAAAATATTTCCTAGACAAGGTGGAGGGATGAAGCAGGCAGTAAGAGGTCTCCAATTAAGCTATTCACCCCACTTAGTCCAAGAACACGAGGTCTTTCTTTTATCAGTATTTCGTACTCTGTAGCTCTCCAAAGCACCACTAAGAGGACTGCAGAACCAAAACAGAGAGGTTTCTTCAGCAACTCAGCTACTGCAAAAAAGACAAAATGGATAATTTAAAAGGAGCTGTGTGTGGACTACCACATACATTATCCACCATCATCTTCTGAATAAGCTTCTTGACATCTTGAACTTTTTGTCCTTTGAATCCATCCACCAACATTACCTGTAAAAGATGGGTCACAGGAGTTGGTATTATTTTTTTTAATTAACAAGAAACAGGTGCAATAGCTCTTTAGATCAACATACAGAAGTAGTAGTTACTGCAGTCTGTGACATGCAAAAAATAGGAATATAAGTTTTTTCATTAAACAGATGGTCAACTTTACCCAAAATGCTTTTGTATACATATCAGCATGCGCATAGGCAATCTAACACAGCTGGTCAGAAATAAAAATTGTTGTCAGTTTACAAGAAAACAGCTGAGGAATGCATCATAGTAAGCCATTACACAAGTAAAGATAGGAGATTTAAAAAAAAAAAAACCACCCTACACCACACACCACCACACTGCTCTGTTCATATAAGTTTCCAAATCAATACTTGTAACAAAACTGATCAACTCCCCAGAAGGTGATCACTCGCTAGGAAACTGGACTAAGTGTCTCAGTTTGCAGTCACACTCCATTCTCTTTCTTCAATTCTACAGAACTCCTCCAACTGCAGAACTTGACTGCAGGAGAAGTCTGAATAAGTAGTAGTCTGGGGAAAAAAGAAAAAAAAAACCTCCCTCTTTCAGTCTTTTTTTTATTTTGCTCTTGATCTTTACAAATTTTTTTTCTCCTAATCAAACTCGGCAAGAAAACAATTATCAACACCTTTTATTACTTACTCCCTCATAAAATCCTTTCAGGTACACTCTCTCCTTGGCCTCAGCAAGTTTCTCTCTGTCATTCTGACTCTGGATTTTGAGCTCATCACAGACTGACGGAGCACAAAGGTTGCCATAGCCTGGGATTTCAATGATGGGCACCTGGGAATTAACAAAACAGTCTCAGATACTCAGTTCAAATTATCTCAGTGTAATAAAATTAACACAAAGGTTTGTTTCCCAGATTTCACAAGCTTCACTAGAAGTGACGCACTGAACGGAACAGAGACAAGTGTGTACAGCTTGGTTTGCAGTCCTGAGGCAGACCAGCGTCTGAAACAGAGATTATGAGGGGGAAAAGGGGCAGCTATTACCTGTTACCTGAAAGCATCTGTGCTGCACGGCATCGCGGCCAAAAGCAATATTAAACAAAGAACCCTAATGGGAGCAGAAGCAGGTGCTAGGGCTAATGTCAAACTTCTACTGTATTGTGCCACTCTGTGGAAGTTTGCAGCATCCATTACTGATCGGGTTATGTAGGACTTAAAGTATTAGCGCAATCCCACTCATCAAATCAAAAATTCCTGGCAGTCCCCAGAGTGACTCCTGATCTGCCCTCCTATGGACCGTAACACCAGTACCGAGCTGTACCAGTACTGAAGCTCGCGAGCGGAAGCAAGAGTAATGCAGAATGTTGGGACAGCTTTACCTGTAACCTATGTTTTCTCATGAAAACGGGTTCAGCCATGAGTCTGCATGAATAGTAAGGGACTTTAGCTCTTTGCATAGAGCCAGTACAATAATGATCTGGCCATTAAGGCTGTAAGTTTTAACCAACAAACAGGTTATCAGTATAATGATGCAATCCATTCTCCAAAATAGTAATGCCCACAAAAATTAATACTTGCATTTATCTCCGAGTATAGCATAGAATAACAAATCTTGGTTGCAGCCCCTAACAGACCAAATAGTACAACTCTAGAAAAACATGAAAACTTGAAACTTTTCAGCTGAGGATGACTTTAAATGGAAATTCTGGAAAAGGCAGGCACAGTTCTTGGCACATTTCTCAATGAATACAGTCATGTGTACTACAGATGGAACATTTGGGAGTACTTACCGGTTCAAACGGCAGGACCATTTCATCTTTGATGCCATACTTCACCCTCAAAGCCTTTGAAAGTTAAAAGAAAAACGATGCAGTATGGTTAGAAGAAAAATCTTCTAGATTTAAAGGTTTTTATCTATTCATATGGTCTTCCTTGTACGTAAAATCTTGTTATAAAGCAGACAAAGCCACTTCCCTGCCTTCTCACTATTTCTCACACCTGAGTTTATTCCCCATCCCATTTCCAGATGACTCTTTATGATAATTGTCCACATTTCTAAGAGGGAAAGACCCACTATTGCTCTACCCTGAAAACGAGTGGGACAAAAATTCAGTAGCCAGCCTGTTTAGACACTCGTGTACTCCTGAAGCTGTAATAGCAACAGCTACCTTAAGTCTCGTTTGCAATTCATACAGAGGTCTTAATCTCCTCTCTGGAAGTTATTTCCACAACAGGAATTTATTTCTATTTCACTTGTACTCTTCTATAGCTTAAGATACAGCAGAAGCTACATGATTCTTGTCCAAAACTCTTCTTGAAGACTGAGGATAAAAAAACATGTCACAGCCCAGCTCAGTTTAACTTCATTTATTTTTAACTACTTTGATTTCAAGTTAGAGCTGGCAAAACTCCAATTAAAGGGAGTTTCATTTTACCCATTGGACATCCACTTTTGACCCTCCGCACTATAGAAAAGAAACAGAAGCAAATCAGTTAACAGACTGACCTGTTTTTTTTTCAAGTCTCTCAGGGCTGCAATGTCATCCGGAGCATCAGAGGGAACACTTGTTACCACTCCAGTTCCTTGACAAAGAAAGAAATACAACAGATAAAAAGATTAGTCAACACGTATTGACTGCACAGTGCGCATCAAACAGGCTTTGGGAAGATGCTGCTGTAAGGTTACCTTTATCTTCCTTGATCGTGAGCATGGGAAGAGCGTATATAACTTTGTAGGCGGTGAGAGGTGCTGAAAGTGCAGCGCCAAGAATCTCCTATGCAGGACAAAGGAGTATCATTACAATAAATAGCACTTTTTCAGCCTAGCTGAATAAGCTCTCCTGGCTGATAGTCTTCAAATTGGCTGCCATTCCTTACATATTACAAACAAATAAACTTAAAAATATATATATATAGTTATACAAGAAGAAAGTACATACAAAAAAGCACCTATGTACCATTTGAGACAATATATGGACTATTTACTGGTAGAAAAGTCAAATACCAGATCATATAGACAAAGCAATCCAGAGAAAGCAAAACTACTGAAGTGTAGAGTTGGAAAAAGACAGTAAGCAGGAGAACAGTTTGTCTCCAAATATCTGAAGCACATCAGCATCACAACAGGAATGCATTAGGAAGCCAGTGTCAAAAGCTGAATTAAACAACGGCAGGAAAAGCACATTGTCAAGACCATTTATGCACTGACAGGAGGCAGTCTAGATGCTGCAGTTATCTTCTACCTCTCTAATTTGCTTGAACTCACATCACGTCTACTACAAAGAAACAAAACCTGTATTTTCTACTTCATCCTTCAAAGCAGGATCAAGAAAGATGGTGAGAAGTTTTAGCGAACAGAGACCAAGCGATGTAAAGAGCATGCAGGTACTTTGTAGTAGGACGAACAAATGCCACTAACTACACTTACTCAAAGCACACGAGTTAAGGATAGTAAATATCAAAACCACTAACATTCAACCACTGAGCTAAGAAAGCTTCATTTACAAAGATGTATTGGAAATTTCAACATCAACAAAAAGCCTGTTTCACATAGCCCTTTCTAGCCATTACTTTTTCTGTCCCTTTCCATTCCTTGTAGAAAGTCATCACTCTTCCCAGCGTGCAGAAAGAAGTTACTTAAAACCATTCACTCATCAAGTAATGCTATGGCACTAGTAATGCGTTTGTCCGCAGGTAAGCGCATCAGGTTAATCTCCCAGAAGTAGCTGTAGCTCGGCTGCCAAGAAAGCTGTCTTCTGCTTGCTTTTTCAGTCACTAAACACTCCAAAATTTTTGAAATAGTTCCTGCATTTTCTTTGTAAGTAGAATTCTACCATCACCTTTGTAAGCATAAGCTTCACAGGAACAGATAAGCCTGACCAGCAAGCTGCAAGATGCTTACTTCTCCCATCAGCTCCTTGACAACAGGTACGACTCCATTATCTTTTGTAAAGCCCTGGTAGGACATGTTCCTGGCAGCTCTTTGGGTACAGATAAAAATATCCCCATTCACAGTTTCAAAGCCGATGTACTTCATATCTGGGCGAACCCAGCAGTTAGTCTGTCCAAACATGGTCTCTGGTCTGAGCGTAGCAGCCACCAAGAAGATATTTTTTCCTCTTAGGCCACTGGGGGGAAAAAAGTATTTTATAAGTCACCAAAATAAAAACATTCAGGGCAATACAGAACATGCTTTTAAGCTAATATGAACTTTTAAGTAACATTTCCTAAGCGATGAAAGTGGGTCATTATGTTCTTTGTGGGTTTTTCATTTTTTTCTTTTTTTTATTTTAAACTCCAATTTGAGTTTCACACAGACTAGCGAATATAGCAGCTCAAAACAGAGACCAAGTCTTTGAAGTGACAGAAACAACAGGGTGAAATTACATTCTGCATTAGGCAAAACAGACTGTCTAATTTAATGGTCACTTCTGGCCAGAAGATAGAACCTATTTGCCATTATGAATTCAAGACCTACCTTAATTTTGCGGGGTAAGGATCTAACACCTTCATTTTTATCAGCGTATATTCTTGAGGCCCGACACCCTACAATTCACATAATGCAGCTATCAACATACGACACCGACTCAAGCAGTAAAGAAAATAAATCTTATTTTGTAGTAACCTAACCTAAATGCTATTTAAGGCACCGAAGCTTTCTTCAAAGTAAATCATATTTCCATTGGTACAAACGGCTGTTTATTAAAACACAGGCTGGAGAGAGAGGTTATACTTTACTCCTGTGTCAAAAAATGTCCTCGTCACAGCCACTATCTCAGCAACATATAAGTTAATAACAGCTTATTTGTTTTGTTTCAACAGATAGATGACGGTGTGATGTAGTGATCTTGCCGGCACAAATTGCCAAATAATCACAGAAAACAGCTACAATGGAAAATACTATCCATAGTTCAAGGCAAATATTCTCAATAGAGGAGTTCATTCAATTTTCACAGGTACTGACAACTGAGAACCCGTAACTCTGTACATAGAAAATCCATTTTGCTCCAAATACAATTTAGTTTTCCATTCAGCTTTTAAGATCATACGCAATACATAAAAGTGTCAATTAAATATTACCTCTCCTGTTTGCCTGTCATGATCCATGCAAGGCTGTCCATCTTTTGGAGAATAAATTGTGTATCTGGAAAAAGGTATATTTGCACTTAGTAGCAAATAAAATAATGTGTAGAACAAGAGAAAAAAAATATCTTTATGAAAAAGAAACCTCCTAATGGTATTTTCAAATTTTGCATCAGTGTTTACACTAATGTTAATACTCAGTTTTTGCAAGAGCTTTCAGTACTGGCCCAATTTTGCTTTGAGTTGGCACCCATGGAAAAACTAAAACAGGAACACAATCTCACACACTTTGCTACCACAATAAACGCACTACTTTACTGTGACCAGTAGAGTATTTGAAATGAAAGGATTTTAGTTTAATGTGAGTTATAAGCATGTTCTAGGGACGTGTCATCAGGTTCTGTCTTTGGTAAAACTGAGCTTATCCATAGTCACAATAAACTCAGGAGTTGAGTGGCAGCCTTACCGTTTCCCAAACTTAATCTTATTTCTTTCCTTTAATGTAAGAAATTGCCATCGTACAAAGGAATCGTAATAAGGATTTACATCTGTAGTAATGAAAGAACGCCTCCAATCCACCTGGAAATGCATAAGAGTCTTCGGTAAGTAAACAGAATAAAGAAATTCAAGGAACTTCACAACAGCAGAACCATTATTTTAAAAATAAGAAGTTTCTCTCCAAAAAGTTAATGCACATGCATATCACACAAAGGGTGCACGCTTAAAAACATAACTATGCAGTCTGTATGTGCATGGTCTTTCAGAGCTGAGATGTCAAAGACTCCAGGTCCTGTCTGCGAACTTTAGATTTTTGTAGTAGTTTTAACCAATTGCTCCAGCTAAATTTCAGCACTACCTCGTTTCATAATCTCTACTTGTCTTTATTTTTTAAAATCTGTTGTCAGCAGGACAAGTATCTTTATTTAATGTGATTCCTCTTCCTAAGACTACTGTCAATACTGACTACAGAACAGTTATCTAATACAGAAATAAGAACTGAAAGTCATAATTCTTTTATTCGATTCTTGTTTCCAGTTGTGATCATTGCATAGCGTGTAAGCTCTATATAAGAAAGCACTTAATTATCACCCAAGACTATTAAAAGGTTAAACGAATAATTCCAAAAACACCAGAAACATTTCCAGAATAATGCTGGTATTATGCAGAAAATCTTCTCAAAGAAGAAGTGGCATATTTGTGAACACAATGACAACACCAGTATGACAGCTTGCATACCTGAGTTTTAGATTTCATACAGTTACCTTCAGGCCCATGCTCTTCAGATCCTGCACAGCACGGGGAGGGAAATAATCCAGCCAGTGCTCAGCTTCAGAAAAACTGACTACTTCTTCATCAGAAAGACCCAAAGACTTCATGATTCCCCACTGGTATTTGGAAGAGCCAGTCTTGGCAGCAGCCTTACTCTGAAAGGACGAGTGAGATTAGGAAAAAGTGCACGGTCTTATATTCACAATAGCTTTATATGCTCAAAAGCATTTTTCTCTATTAATATTATGCTTTCTATTTCCAGGTATAGAAGTTAATACAAATATTCTGGCATCCTTTCTCTCACAGTGAAGATTAATAATCAGAGTTTCTAATCTACACTATTTCCCAGCTTGGATTCAACCGTACAGACATTAACCCCCTCTTTTCAACCGTTAGGTGCCTACAGCCACCTGATTCCTCTGCAGAAAGGGTGCGCTGTGACACACTGGCGAGAAACGACCAGTTCACTGAGGACCTTGTCAAACAAACGTGTTTACCATGAAAAGGTGGAGCAGTCCTGCACTATATCCTTCTATCAAAAACCTCTTCTGCTGATACTTTGCTCACATTACTTCTTCCAACTACTGTCCTTTGATCATCTTATGTCTCTACCCAACAGCAACTTACTACCTGCAAGAGTAGGCAACATCATATCTTCTGGTGATGTAGAGCAGACACAATCCCAGATCTACTGCTTCCAGTGTGATAATCTCTTTCGCATACACAAACAATACACCTAAGAACATCTCTGCATTTGTCCTAGACTTGATTCTTCTCCTTGCTTTGTGATACTCCCAAAATCATAAATCTCATTTAAATACCTAAGCCAAAACAGTTTGGATGATTTTACTTAGCATATCTAGCCAGAATAGGCTGGATACCAATTTACAAGAGAATAATCAGAATAGTAGGCGTATATATATCCCCTACCGCTGAGAAAGCGGGGTTATTTCCCACAACTTGTTTGGGAATGCTTTGTGCAGGGAAAAAAAAAAGAAAAGAAAAATCAGCATATTACTCTGGATGATTTCATTTTTCTCAGGAAACTATTAAACAGTGCCCCAACTCGCCTTTAAGATTTCATGCATTAAAATGGTATTGCAGAAAGCAGTTGATGCATTTTTTTCAAGTCTACCTAAAAAATACCCAGCGATCTTGGAAAAAACAATCTAACTATTTGCATCACAGGTTTCTCTGAGGAGTGTGAAGGAAGAAAAACCCTAACACGTACTTTGAAGCTTTGAGAGCACAGCTACCAATCCAGAAAGTCTTTGTTTAAAGTTTACCTTCTTGCCTTTTGCTTTGTCTTTGATGATAATTTCTTCTTCTTTTTTAGCAGAACTTTCTTCCTCTTCTTCCTCCTCATCAGGAAATTCAGGAGGGCAGCCATACAATTCCATTTCTCTTTTTAGCTTATCCGCACAAGCCTAAATAGAGTTATTGGTAGTCTATCAGCATTTTTCCATGGCAATTGCTTCAATCATAGCTAAGGACTGCTTTTTACTGATAACATTTTGCATTCCACTACAATGCTTTAAACCTTTTCTGGAGGTTCCATGAACTTCTAGGAGATCTTGCAAGTTCAAGAATGCCTGCCACGGCAGGAAGAGCCTTACAGTGAGCATTTTCTTGCAAATGAAAAAATACAATAGGCAAACTTAATTTTAAAGCATTTTATTTTCTAGAAAGGCGTAATGTATAACTCAAGTTCAACACATCTGTACTACAAATTCAGATTCCAAATCACACCATCTTGATGAATTTTTGATTAAATTAGCATCACGTTATGGATGGACAGTAAGCAATGCCCTAAGTAGTGTTAAGTATAAACAACATTGAAAGAGCCCACAGTAACTCAAACCATCGTACCTTTATAGGCATCCCAGTGCAGTGTAGACCAAATGGAAACAAGCAGGTCTTTCCCTTCAGCCTCTGGTACCCAACTGCGAACTATATAAAGTGGAAAAATGAAACAAGAATGGCGTAAGGCTAAATCAGCACCCTTCTCAAAAAATAACTGTACTTCCTTCTGTAACATGAAACTACTGAAAGATAGACAAACGCAGTCAGCAGCATCTAGGAAGTTAATCAAAGGAAAAGAAGGTGAAACCAGATTTTGTTATCAGGTCTGCCACTGCCTGGCTGCCTAAGCACAAGCTTTCCTAATCTTCAGGGGCTGTTTTTGACTAGAGAAGAATGGGTGCAAAGAAGAGATCGATTTTGTGGAATCCTATCCACTAGATAAAGCCTGTTAACATACAGGTAACAGAGCACGGTATTCACAAACAAGGGACAGTAAGATTTCTTGTGAAGTTTGCGCCATTTAGCAGCTAGACAAATGGTAAGCAGCAGCATCTCCTAAAAATCTCAGCAAATCAGGAAGAATGAGTAGGGGAAGACATCTGCAGTCTAGTCTCCTAGAATTAAAAAAAGCCATCGGTGGTATTTTCACTGAAAACATGGGAAAAAAGGAAAGTTTTAATCAAGTCATTATTGAATCTATAAAGTAATTAACCAGGTATTCTATTAGCTCAAAATTTAACTACAAAATTAGCACTTGTTCTGGAGTAGTATTTAAAGGTATTAGCAAACAAAAATTTTTACCTCACATTTAGATAAAGAAAATGTGTGTCCCAGGTGAAGGCGGCCGTTCATGTAGGGATAAGGAAAGGTAACAAAGTACTTTCCTTTGCTGAGAAGAAATTCAAAGAATTAAAAGATGTAATTAGCTTTTAAAATGACCATCAGACGATGCAAAAGTAAAACAGTTAACTGACATGTTCACCCCACAGTGACATTAAAATATCTTGCTTGCCAGTAACATGAGTCTTTGATTTTAAAGAACTGATATACTAAAGGTTTTACATCTTTTAAAAACATGCAAAATAAAAAACACACATAGGACTGACATCACAGAGAAACTCTGAAATAGATACACCATCTTCCCAAAGGTGACCAGTTCTAATCCTGCTGCTGTAAATTAATTATCGAAAAGGCTTGAAGTCATTAATTTAATCTCCCACTGTCCGAGTTCAGTTCCTCTAGTGGCAGACCGTAAATAACTACTCATTTCACAGAGCTATATTGCTGCACAGTGTTTTGAATGTATATTACATTGTCATAACCTCACCTCTCCGTGCAAGTAAGATAATTTCTACATCTTTCAGACATTGTAAATTTCTGCCTCCATTTTAGCACTCTACTTCATGCCTTGTCTTTCCCCTTCAGGCAGTACCACCAACATACAAACATTCATAAATAAAGGCCAAGCCGTTTGTTTGCTTGCAGAATATTACAATTTAAGAGGCTGCCACCTGTTACACCACTTCAGTTATTATCAGGGTTTAGTTTGACTTTCCCACCTAACAAATAACCAACCTCATTGCCAAGGTCACAGCTTGGTCAGTCAAACCGACCCAAAGGACTAATGCGGTTCCACAGGGAAGCCTCCCTCTACACCGTAAAGAGCATCAATCCTACTGATTTGAGAGGAACCGTGCTCCCAGGCACGCTCAGCACCTCCCGAGGTTCTGTCGTAAACAAGTTTCTCAGGGTTACTCTGGGGCAGAAATCAAACCATGAGTTAAACGGTGTTTCTCAACACTGTGGGACGCTCCCTTCGCCCGTGAAACACGCTTCCGCCGGCAGCTCTGCTCCATCCCCTCCTCGGGCGGCCAGGAGCGCAGCTCAGCGGGCGCTGCCACCCTCCGGTCCCCGGCGAGGGCGGGCAGGGCTCCTCGGCAGCACCCACCTACCCCGGCAGCCCCGGGGCCACGCGGAGGGCTGGAGCCAGCGCTGAAGCTGGGCAGCGGCCCGGGCACGGGGGCAGACCGCATCGGCGCCGCAACAGCAAAGAGGGTCCAAACCAGCCCTACGCACGCCTGCCATTTTAGAAGGACCTTCTAAACTTCCTTAGAACTTCAAAAGGCTGAGGGCAATTATGAAACCAACCAGGAGGGAGAAAATTTGAACAGAGAAATAAGCACCTTCTACGATCAGCAGATAGCAGCTCAGGAATAGCTTACCACAAGACCAGACAGCCATTATCACAGCAAAATGTTACGTTGACCAAAACCAGCACAGATCAGATCAAAAGCAGAATGCTCTATAAATCAGAAGATTCCTTAACTAACAAATAAGAAAACCAAAGTAAAATTCACAGCAGTTCAAATGAAGAGGCAAATACCAAAAAGGTAAGGAAAAAGCCAGATAAACCTCAGTACAGACTCACGCACAGAGATAATGTCAACAAGTGAGTTTATTCTTTTATTTTAACAAAATAAAAAAACAAAGGTAATCCTACCAATGGCATTATTACATTACAGCAGAAAACAAGAGATGGTTCAGACACAGTCCCTCCAGAAACACAATGAAATTACTTTAGCAGAGGAAGCTTCAAGCAAAGAAGCAGAGATTTAACAAACGCGGTGACTGGAACTGAAGTTAAAGAACTTCATAGTTAATAAAAAACTTTAGATAATAAAAAAAAGTCAGGAACACTGTTAGCTATTAAAGGAACTCGAGAAGATCTGTAGTGGAATTCCATTCTTTTTAAATGAGGGTTAGATTTTTGCTAGGGCATCTCCTCTAGTTCAAACAGGAATTATATCAAAGAATTTATTAAGTTTGGGCTTTGGAAAAGGCCGACCATGTCATAAGTCACCTCTCCTGGCCCATTTTCTTTGAATAATATTGACACAGCTATTCCTGCTATCGTTTCCTAGGATTGAGTTTTCCATGAACAGCAACAGATCTCTTAAAGCAGTTTCATCTACATCACAGTAGAGCTTTACTAGCTCAAGGCAAGAGAAAACACTGTAGTAAAACCTTTTCCTGGCACGGGATGAAATCCCACTGTGACTACATAAGGACTGACCACAGAAACGCTGATGGCAGCATCACCTCTCTCCTCTAGGGTAGCTTCTAGTAGTATCAGCTATCTTATAACAATAGACAGAAGTTTAAGACAAAATCCTGAAATAAATACATGGCATTTTAAGTCTAAGTGTAAGAACACCAGTTTAGCAAAGCAGCTTTTTCTCTATTTATCAGGTGGTCACATGTTACCATAATGAGCACTGAAATTTCATATTAAATTACTCCATATTGTAAAACTGACCTACTACTTCCATTTTCAGTCAGAAACTAAGTATTAATTACAGCATCAAATTTCAACCTGTAAGACAGTGAATACTTAAAAGCACCAACTGCGTTTAAGTAAAAAAAGTTCCACAGCGAGAGCAACACACCCCCCCACACAGCAGTTTTTATTACACCTCCTAATTTAGCATTCAAATCTTCTGACCCATTTAGGTCCTTCACTATTTACTCAGTCCTGGAACTAATTTTGCTGGAGCTCCAGATCACAACAGAAGTGGTGCACACTGAAGCTCTACGACTAACGAGGTAGCGGGACAAACACCTGCAATATGGTTCACGTACTGAAAGAAGTCACAGCACCACATCAGGGGAACAGAAATGACCACACACCTGGCCCCCATCCACTTCTACGCAAAGGCAAACAGGTTGGCCTACACCAGGACCAAAGATATTTGTTTAATAATTTTATTTTCTCAGCAAAGCAGAAAAAGTACACACCTTCCGTCAGAGAAAGGAGTGGGCCTTTCTAACTGGGAGAGCAAAACCCCTCCCACTGGAAAGGGCTCAGGCATCCCATTGAGAAGCCTCCTCCATGTCAAAAAGTAGAAGTCATCAAAGAGAATCTGTTTTTAAAATCTCAAAGGGTACTGGCACTACTAAGGAATGAGGAGAAGGCTTTTTACATCCTACTGGATCTTGGGCAACACATGTACACCACTGCTTTATGTTGTCAACTATAGAAATGCCAACTTAATGCATAACTAAGTACCTCCAGATGATCCAAGAACACTATTCATTCAAAAGAGGCCACTTTTTCACCCCCTGGGTTTTGAAAGAAAAGAGTTCCCTTGAAAAGACATTTTAAGCACCTAAAGATAAAACCTAAAAAAAAATATGTAAAGATACCTCTTTTGGTTCTGCCTATCCGAAGCATTAATCTCAAAGACTCGCTCATCATCCCACTTTTGCTGGATCTCTTTTTCAATTTTCTTCAGGAAATCAACTTTTGCTGTCCCTTTACGTTCCTGTTAAACAGAAAGAAGAAAAATCTGACTGAATGGGTTAACAAATACAGACTTGTAATATATTACAGGCCACTGCTGAACTCCTCTTGTTACTGGCAAGCATATCTCTGGGCTCCATAACACTGCAGCATAATCTCACAACAGAGCACGATTAACGTGATCAATGATCGGACCGTGTAAATCTGTATCCTTGAGACTCAGCCTTCTGAAAGAAGACCAAAATCTGTGAGGAAAGGGTTAAAATCCTTTTTCCAAGGCAAAGGACTCTACAGTAGTCAACATAACACATAAAATGCCCAACTAACTGATCATCTTACCAATAACTACCAAATTCAAAGGTGTCTGAACGGGGGAGATAGAAGTGGGCGTATACCATAAGCAAAAAAACCCCATGGAATGCTGGTTTTGTTCCAGACTCTTCACAAACCCCACGTAATGTGTCTCCATCTCGCTGTATGTTAAGTGAGAACAGCACATCCTACGCCAGGAGGAGAGCCTGCCATACAAGTTGAATCGTAGTCCAGAGAAGGAGTTCTTCAGGTAAAGTATTTCAAGTGATTTTAAACTCCATCGGTGTTTAAACACCCCCATTAAGTGTTAAATATTCCATCTCCTTATTCCTTTATTGTACAACATATTGCAAGTGTTAAAGGATACACATTACAGACACCGCAGCCATAAAGCCTGGCAGACGCAAAGTTTGAGGGTTTGGGTTTTTTTTCCCCAAGATCAAGGCACTCCTAAGATACCCGGGGCAGAAGTTGTGCCTACCTTCACCGACATAAGCAAACAGAAACCTGATTAACAACAGAAGTACTACAGCAAAGCTGAAAGCACCTTTAAAAGAAAAGCAAAGGCGCTACAACTCAATGACAGGTTCTCACTCACGCCGGGAAGTTCAGCCGAGCCTCCGACCCCCCTCCGCGCCGCTGAACCACCCACCTCGGCGGGACTCTACCGCTTCGCTACCCATTAGCTCACCCGGCGAGCCCGCGGGGCGGCCGCGGAGAGCAGCCCGGGCTTTCGGAGGCTTTACCACCCGCGTACGGTCCCGGGAGGTGCCGCCCGCCGGCCCGGCCGACCCAGAGACCCCTCCGGAGCGCCACGGAGAGGGCCCCGCCGCCCGCCACGGGAGACCCCGCGCCGCGGGACCGCTCTCCGGCAGCTCCACACGCCGCAGAGCCGCGCGGGAGGCGGGACAGCCGCGCCGGCGCTGAGGGGAGCGCGGGGGGCCCGGCCACCGGCCGTCCCCGCGCGGAGGGGCCGCAGCCCCGGGCGGACACGCCACACCGCCGAAGAGGCAGAGGGCAGAG
>VUYV01000251.1:672680-713602 GCA_008711295.1 Anarhynchus alexandrinus
GGGGTCGGTGCCGGGCCGTACCAAGGCGGCGGGCCCGGGGGGGGGGGTAACAAGGCGGCGGGCGCGGGCCTTTCGCATCGCGAAGGCCGCTGGCTGTGTCAGCCGGGGCGGAGGCGGTGCGCCTGTCCGCGGCCCCGCCGCCCTCCCATGCCCGGCGGGACCAGAGCCCTCTCGGTGCGCAGCGTTGGCAGTGCCCCGCGCCGGGGCAGTTAGCGGGGGCGCGCCGCTGCGGACGGGTTTGCCAACACAACGTGCCGCGTCCTCGGGGCGGCGCACGGCCGCGGCCAGCGGGGGTCTCCCCGCAGAAACCTCGGAAAAGGGGAAAATAAAATGAATCCCCCCGCCCGGGGCGGGCCGCTCTGCCCGCGCCGCCGCGCTCCCGCCGGGCCGCTGGGGGGAGCCATCTCCCCGGGCTGCCCGGGCGCGAGGCGCGCTGCCCCTTTAAGAGCACCCCCAAAGATGTCGCACCCGGGGTTCATGTGCTCGCTCGGTGTAGCCTGCTGGTTCTCGGCTGACCTTCGCCACGGGCGCTTCGCGGCTGCTATTGGCTCGCAGAGCACGAGTGCCGCCGTCTGATTGGTGGGCGGCGGCCTGGTCCCGCCCCGGCTATGCCCAGCAGGTTGCGTTGCGAGCTGGCGGCTAGTTCCTGTACTAGGCCTCGGCGGGGGAAGGGGCCGGGGCGAGCGGCTGCAGCGGGGAGCGATGGCGGCGGCGGTGTAGAGCGGAGCCGGGCGGAGCAGCGGGGCCACCATGATCATAGAGAACGTGGACGCTCTCAAGTCTTGGCTGGCCAAGTTGTTGGAGCCGATGTGAGTGCGGGCGGGGGCAGGGCCGGGCCGGGCCGGCCGGCGGCGTGGCGGCGGGGCNGGTGTGGCGCCGGGCCTGCCCCGCCTGCCCTTCCTCGGCCCGAGCCCGGGGCAGCCCCGTGTCCCGAGGCCCCGGGAGGTGACAGGGCCCGGCCCGCAGCCCCGCCGGTGGCCAGCGCTTTGAGCGCCCGCTGGCTTTACGGGAGGCTCCGGTTGAAAGGGCTGCGGCCGAGGGTTGGGATTTCCCGCGGGCCGGGGAGCTGAGCCTGGCCTTTTGTCCCCAAATCCGCATGCCGGCTGCGGTCTCCGTGTCAGCCCCGGCGGAGCTCGCCGGGCCCGGGCCGCAGAGCGCTGCGGTGTCAGAGCGTGGTCTCCGAAGGCCCGCGTGTAGCACAGCCCTGCACGCAAAAATGTAAGCCAATTAACGAGAGTCGCAGGAAGGACCGAGCGGGCAGTGGGCAATGCCTGCGGGAGGCTGTCAGGGCTTCGGCCAACTCTTGGCGGAGGGGGCCGGGAGGAGTGGTGGTTTCTGTTTTTATGAGTGGTGGGAGAGAATTGTTTGGAGGAGTTTTTCTTTGGTAATGAAAACTGCGGTGTCTCTGAAAAGCACCTCGCAGGCTGACGGAATACTGTGACACAGGTACAGTGAGGTGTTGGAAGAGTTTCATCTGTAGCAAGGGTCTTCTAAAGAAGCTAACGTGTCAGGGACGAGCTGGCCTTGGGGCTTCCACAAAGGAAAACTAAGACCTGTTTGAAGTTGCAGGATGTACATTTACAGTGTGTAGTTAACTGATATTTCTACAGACATTTTTCTATTTCCATATTGTAAATAGGCCTTAGAACTACTCGGTTGTAGTCATTAAGTAGCAGGCCTTTGGAAATTCTTCATGATTTTCCTTTTTTATTTTTTAAGATAGCGTGTCTGCCTGATACTTGGTCAAATCCTCCTGACAGCCTGTCTAGACTGGAGCGTAACTCTTGCTCCTACGTCTTCACTGCTAATTCCAGTCAACCTTCTGTCTTGCTGTCCAGCGTTCTTTTGGTATCTGAGCTGCATTATAGGGACGTGAGTTGCAGACGAGGGTTCATGGCAGAGTATCGTAGAATTTGCTGGTGGGTCCTGGCAGTCGAGGAGTCAGGAGTGAAAATACAAAATGGTTAACCTGGGGAAGTGTACACACCTTACGCGTGCTACCGTAATGTGTGATGTAATGCCTCAGAGAAACTAAAATATGGAGAAAGGAATGGGAATGGTTATAAAGTGATGGATCATCTCCTTTATTTTAAATTGAAGGTTTAGAGTCAGTTGCATGTGGGCACTAGCACCGAATACATTACATACACTTTATTTCTTTTTATGAGCGTGTATGTGTGTGAGAATTGTAAAATCTGTAAATTTGTGGTTTCCTTGATGTTAATTGCTGCATTTAACATGGCTTTCATCGGATGTTGGAAACAGCAAGCAAACTAATTTGGAGTAGAGCTGCTTGACTGGCTGCTCATTGAGGATTTTTAGTTTCTCTCACCAGTTGTCGCCTGCATGGCTTTTTGCATTTTGTTTGTTTTCTGGATTTATTTTCTTTTACTTGAGATTATTTTGAGCTCAACATGCTTTACACTATTTCTTTCTATTTCCATAGTTAATGTTCTTAGAAAATACGCAATCCCGTCCCTAAATGTTAATCTTAAAAAAATAAAAAAAACTTTAATTCGTCAAAGTGTTTTAGGTTTCTACCTACCATCTGATAACTTGCATCTGCATCTTTTTAGAGAGGCAAAACGAGGAGCTATTGCTTAATCATTTAACACCGTTAATCTAGTTCATACTTTGGGTGTTTTTCTAGTAGCTGTATAATGGAATCTAAAGCAATATCCAATTTACAGATTAGTGGCAGAGTATTGCTGCACAAAATTGGCTATCTTTGGCCTTCATGAAGCTAGATAAGGGCTTAGGTAGTGCGGATGGTGAATCTGTATTAATGATCGCACCCCTTTAAACACTTTAGCAGTGTTAAAGGATTGTTGTAAAATTTTTAGGCACAGAAATAGTCCTTGGGGAAGGAAAACCCCAGTATGTTTGGCACAGTAACTTAAGCTGTACAGAACGTATCTGTGTCCATATTTAAAATGTGCTTTTGTGATGTATTTCTGAACTGCTTTTCATGTTAACAATGTTTTAATACTTTACAATAATTGTGCAGTGACTTTCCTGGTACTTGCTCTGCTGTTCTTGTGGAATTGTGCTTGGTGATGGTGGCTGTGCTTAGAGAAAGTCAAGAAACAATGGCATCTGCTCAGTTGCCCTAGAATTGGATCTTTCAGTGAAAAAGAAGAAAGGTAGTTCTTCCTGAGCAAAGGCAGAGCTCCGGAAGGAGCAGAAGCGTGGGAACATTGTCAGGTGTGGTAGGGGGTGGGGTGGGCACAAGGCAACTAAAATGTTGTGCTGTAACTGCAAAAACCCTTTGCTGGTTCAGTCATCCCAGAGCAGCTGTGCTGGTGCTCGGTGTCAGAAAAGCACCCGACGTGTGTTGTCAGATTTCCTTCAGTGGCTCTTCTGTAACAGTGACTGTCCAACACGGGGGTTTGGGCATCCTTCAACAGAATCAGGAATTGTTCTTTCTCTCAATAGATGTGATGCAGACCCCTCAGCCTTAGCCAACTATGTTGTGGCATTAGTCAAGAAAGACAAACCAGAGAAAGAGCTGAAGGCTTTCTGTGCTGATCAGCTGGATGTCTTTCTGCAAAAAGGTACTGTGCTTTCCACCACTTCATCCATTCGGTAGTTTTCATTTCATTGGGGGGAGGAGGAAGGATGATGCACCATTGTTGCCTTCAAAATAGTTCTTGTTATCCGTTAATTGAGTATTTCTTACAGGGTGTGAAGGAATAAAGGTCTTGTGATTAAAATAGAGTCTTACGATGAAGTTGTGTAGCTTGGTCTTGTTCATGGTGGGTGGGAGGAGATCCTCTGAAATAAAAGCTAGCAATTTCATTTTAAAGTATCAGTCATGCTGCCACAAGTTTCTCTGACAGATGTGACAGATGTTTGATAACTTTTGAAAACCTGGTCCATATTAATCTTTCAGGCTTCTGTGAGATTCTTACAACAATTTGGTCCAAATACAAAGTTTTAAACACTTGAAATTCTGATACTCACTGGGGAAGTTATTGTGCGTTTTTTCATGCTCTGATGTTACACTGATGATTAGTCTTCTGTGAATAATTTACTCTCATAAAAATTGCTGTAAAGAGGCTGCTAACTGCAGCTAATGGAATAAGTGCGGACTTGATCATACGTTTCGATGATGCTCACCCCTTAGAACATTTCAAAGTTGTAAATGTGATTGAAGGAAAAGTCTTTGTTTCTGTCTTTGATATACCTGATGAATTTCTTTGTCTAAATAAACCTTAAGTTCCACAACTGTAATTCCAGCTGCTTGAATGGAACTAATGTTCATTAATCTAAGATGCTGCTGCTGCTGTGAGCAGTCCAGCTGGATGACTTTTTTCACGAACTTCTCTGGTAAATCTAATGGTGCCCTTAATATGTAACCATATTTTCTTGTGTTCTCTATCTGCAGAAACTTCAGGTTTTGTAGATAAACTTTTTGAAAGTCTATACACGAAGAGTTATCTCCCTTCTCTTGAACCCACAAAGGTAGAAGCAAAGCCTGCAGGTCAGGAAAAAGAAGAAGTCAAGGAGGAGGTAACATTATTTTTTTCTGTCTACCTGCCTCTAATTTTCAAATTAGCCGTGCCGTATATTTGTGAGACAAAATGTGAAAGAAAAAATACACTTTATTGTGACTAAAGATCTTTATGATCTCTGTGCATCTGAAGAAAAATGGAAGATGACCATTCAGACAAGAACATTTTAAAATCCCTTTGTAGAGTCTACCTCTGATCTAGATTCACAGTATTCCGAAATCCTATTCAGGCGTCCCTGGCAATATGAGCTGATAATGATCTGGAAGGGTTTAAGAGAGGGAGAAGAAACAAAAACATTCCAAAACATTTCCTTTTCCAATTTTGTATATTCTGTGAGGAATAGAAAATATTTCAAATGTTTTCTGTAATACTTAAAATCGGTGAGATACCGTGACCTCTATATCGAGGGAAAATTACTTTTAAAAGTGAGGTAACGATCATTTGCCAACAGTTCTTTCTTTTATCTTGTTTTTAAGTTTTATTGACAAAATTGAAAACAATCATGTTTTTGAGAAAAGTGAAGTACTATTTCCATAGTTGTCTAAATCTCTTTGTATATTGTATAATCCTGTGCTATCACTTGTCTAAGAAAGATGTTTTTTTCTTCTAAGTTGGTGATTTTCCAAGGGAAGAGACCTCTTCTCTGTGTTTGTAGCATCCTAACGTACCAGCTTTGAGAGAGAGTTGGGGAAAAAAGTGCTATAGGAAGTAAATGTTCTTTATTTCCATATACTCTGATCACAGTTTGCAAAGATACTTTAGGCTGTATATGTGTTTTAATTACGATAGAAAAGATGCAAATAAGGTCAGAGTATATATGAAATTCTCCTCCTTTCCCTTACTCCAGCACCGCTTATGTCATGCAGTGTTAAGAGCTGTTGTCTTTATAAATGGACCATAGGGAGCATTTTTTTCTGGCAAGTACTCTAAATGGGTATCCAGATTTGTGCTTTTGTCTGTGAGTCTAAAATAACATGAAGGAAAGACCGTGCTGAAGTTAGTTGTCCTGTCCTCAGAGTTAAAACTGGCTGATGGGCATGAAGGTGACAATTGCAGATCGAAACGTCAGCCAACCAAAACAAAGCTGTATTATAGTGTATTGCAGAGTGCAGGTCCTTATTTGACAGAACCTGATTCATCAATTGATGTAAATTAAAGTTGCTATTTAACTTTTTCTACTGAGGATGAGACCCAGAATTATGACAATTTATGGCATAGCTTTGGTGATAGAAGTTCATAATTTGCAACTATACAAGACTAACAGTTTTCTGATCACTTCTCAAAATGCTTGTCATAATTTATTAGAAGTGTTTTAGAACTACCTTCAGTTGACTTAACCAGTGCTCTGCTGGGGAGAATGGGGAGATTCTAGGGGTTTGGGGAGGAGGGAGCAGGGATAAGGCAAAAGAAGATACCTAGGACAGCTTTATGGGACAACTTTACAGGATCAGGACATTAGGTAGCCATTTCAACATCAGTAGGGCCTTCGTGATTTGTCATACAGCTCAGTGTATTACATGATTCCTGCAAATGGAGAACACAAAATAAACCAAGTGTAGAATCACAGGTAAGTCTAGGTTGGAAAGGACTCTGGATATTGTGTGATACCACTTGTGTTGAAAGCAGAGAGCCTTAGGTTAGGCTATCCAGAGCCCTGTCAGGCCCAGTCTTGAATATTTCTACCAATGGATAATCCTAAGCAAGGATGCAGGAAGCCTTCCTTTTTGTTTTGTTTTATTTGGGAAAAAATCTTTTAAAGATAATTGCATGTAAACTTTTGCCACCAGAATTTGCAGTAGCTTCTAAGGAGTGTAAAATGGCAGCCAAGGCAGCAACAGTACAAAATGGGTTCAGAGTGATTTACGGTAGTGGTATAGCTGACAGACTTCTAAAACTGCTTTTGTCGAGGCCAGCAAGAAATGCGACAAGCTCAACCGTGTGAACAGTTTTTTGCTTTAAAGCATTTATTTCTAAGTGTAAACTAGTGACGTATTTACTTGGAGAAATAACTCTCCTTAGTTGTGTTCCAGTTACGAGATTCAGAAAATACCTCATTAGTAGAATTGCTTACTCTAACCAATGAGAGAGAGAGTAAATAGAGAACTTGTCTTTTATGAATCCTGTTTAAAAACAAAATATCAAAGTAGTTTTGTTTTGGGACATATCTGCGGAAAATCCTGAAAGATTTGAAACAACCTCCAGTACTTGAGCACTTGTAGTGCCTAAGTGTTCTGTGCAAGTAGTACTTAAATACTGGTTTTATACTGTGTGCTAACTGTAACTTGAACTAAATCTTGGTCTTACTTTTGACATTTTAAAAAAATACTGATAATCATTCTTGGTTGGTAGTTATCTCTTAAACAGAATTTCCAAGAGTCAGTTGAAGAAGAGCGGGATAGCAGGAAAAAGAAGTATTCCAGTCCGCAGAGAAGCCGTGCAGATTCCAGTGAACAAAGGTTAGTTTTGAACCAAAATACTAATATATTCTTCTGTATTTGCTGGCAGTCTTTAACTGTGGATTTTTATCTCACAGGTAGTGATTTTCTTATAAAAATAGTGATTTCCTCCTTACTTTTCTCTATCTGCAATGTGTTATCTGTATGCTGATCACATGCATGAGAACCCTTCACTAGAAGTTGGTCTGTTCTGAAAAAATGACAGTATTTTCCAAATGTTATTGCCTAGGGATGTCATAGATTCCATTCTTTCCCTTGTTAAATAAGTGAAAAGCATTGTTGGGGGGTGTCAACATCACTTTTAAAACGTGTTACGTTTTGCTCATCTAACTTTTTCACCTTTTCAATTCTTCTTAGTCCTTCCCTTGCTGGTTTCTACAAATTAGTGATTCAGCTTTGGGGTTCTGTACTTTTCTATGCAACTTGGGAAATTCTGACTCGAGTGCTTCACTGTCCAGATTGGATGGGAAGGATGAACAGTGTCTTGTTGCAAGCTTGTTTTTTAATTTGGTTTCTCTTTTCATGAACATGGTCTGTATATTTTTTTTCTAGAACCAGAGAGAAAAAGAGAGATGATGGAAAATGGAGGGACTATGACAGATACTACGACAGGAGTGACTTGTACAGGGAGAAATCTAGCTGGCGACGTGGCAGGAGTAAAAGTCGTAGTAAAAGCAGAGGGTTAAGTCGAAGTCGTAGCCGCAGTAGGGGTAGAAGCAAAGACCGTGACGCAAACAGAAGTGCTGGTGAGTACCCGAGGTGCTGCTCTAGGAGAACATCTAATGTCAGTGATGTGTGGTGGCTCCCACATGCTGGACGGTCTACCAGGTTGTAGATGTCCTTGAGTAGTTCAAGCAAATTTTGAGAACTTTGTGTTCCTGAAATTATTAATTAAGATGCTGTTCTTCATAGTTGAATAATTCAAGGGATTGTTTTCTTCTTTGCTAACCTCCTTAATTTATCCACAGGTGTATACCAGTGGATATCTGTAGCTGATATTTTTGTGCTGTATGTGTTGACAAAAGCTGTTGATTATTTTTTAATATTTTTTTTCCCCTCAAAGAGCTATCTTTTTGCAAAATAGTGTTACCCTCTTTTTCACTTTGTTACTGTGTATTTTTTAGATAAGGTTTCTTTGTAATTGAAGGTGGTTACTATGTGGTTCATTGTTCTTTTAGGGCTAATTCAGGTCAGTTGGAAAAATAAGAGGCACAGATTACAATGGATTTCAATGCACGTTGAGACCATGTTAGTTAAGGGCAGGGTGTAGGTTTGTTGTTTCAGGCTTTTTCCCCCACCTTTCTACTTTAACAAAAGCTGTAATCCAGAATGGAATAAAGAATAGAGAAATGAAGGTGCATTTTGCAAAGAAAACATTTAGATTTCTGAAGTTAAAACCCTGCTTGCATTATATTTGGTTCTTATTCCATTGGTAAGACTAAGTTCCTTCAAGAACAGTTTAACATGCAAAATACTGAATATTTAAGGAAATGTTTATACTGTTGTGTAGTATCTTTTTTTCAAGGCTCTGATATACAGAACAAAGCCTGAAGACTTTACCTAACTTTGTTTGTTTGTTTTAAAACAGAGCACCGAGAGAGATCAAAATTCAAGAGTGAAAGAAATGATGTTGAAGGCTCGTATAATCCAGTTTCCGCGTCTCCCAGTAAATCTACTGAACAGTATTCCTCTGCACAATCTATTCCCAGTGCTGTTACTGTAATTGCACCTGCGCACCATCTTGAAAACACAACAGAGAGCTGGTCAAATTACTATAACAATCATAGCAATCCCAGTTCGTTTGGCAGAAACCCTCCTCCTAAAAGAAGATGTCGAGATTACGATGGTAAACTATCTATTTCTTAGTTTTCCTTTTCGTACCTTGTTTCAATTATTCTGTGACCTTTTTTAGGTATTTACTAAAAGTAGGCAGCAAGTCAAAATGCAGTAGCATGTGGATTATACCTTGTATGTAAAAGATGTGTGTATGACCTATATTTTAGTGGGGAAATAACTAGTCTTACTGGAATCAATTTACTTATCTGACAGTCGCTGGATAAAGAACATATGGAGTTTGTTCACAATTCTGTGTGTGCTTGGCACATATTTCAACCACTGGCAGTTGTGATAAAGATTGCAGTATATGTGTTTAATATAAAACAGGTGGTACTTCTGGCTTTTTTCCACAGCTTTTATGGTGGATGCATGTATGTCTTTGTATGCTTTTATGGAAGATTATTCTAATTTGAATTATTTTGAAACCTCATCTGATAATGTAATGTTGGATCAGTGACTGCGTGTTTTCTTTAGTAAGAAATTCCAGCAAAAACTAAGATGCTACATATTGCTGACAACTAATCTTTTTTTTTCTAAAAAGATTGTTACATGTCCTGTTTTGCAGAGCGAGGATTTTGTGTACTTGGTGATCTTTGCCAGTTTGATCATGGAAATGATCCTTTAGTAGTAGATGAAGTTTCCTTGCCAAGTATGATTCCTTTTCCTCCACCACCTCCGGGACTCCCTCCTCCTCCTGGTATGCTTCTGCCCCCTTTGCCAGGTCCAGCTCGTAATTTGAGGTTGCCAGTTCCACAGGCTCATCCGCAGGCACCACCTCCTGTTGTGCTTCCCGTACCAAGTAAGTCAAAACACTGTTCTGTGTTTCCTTATGTCACCAAGTTAAAATGACGGCTCTTTCTGGAAGATCTGTGTGTATTTGAAGTAATGAGTTCAGGTTTCTTTGCTAACCATGTGCTATTCAAAACATTGCCAAAATAAATCTGAAAAATCAGCTTGTAAAATAGGATGTTCCAAGCGCTCCAAATTGAATTAGCGAAGTCGGGCAGGGAAGCGGAGGCAGGTATCTTCAGATTATCTCATAACCCTGGTGGTGGTTGGGTTGATCGCTGACAATTGGATTACTAGCTGCTTTTTTTTTCCCCTAATGCAATGATGTTGAAACTTAATCTCCTAAAAGTTCTAATAAATTTCTGTGTTTGTGCTATATTATGTATTCCTTTTTAGTATCAGATAATCGATACATCTAAGATCTATTTTCACTCAACAGTGATCTCTGAGACTGTTTAACCCGTTTTTGTTATCTTACTGCATCTCATAATGTAAATTCTTTGAAGAAATACATTATTAGCTGTGTGGTCACTCTGTTTCAGTGCTCTCTGTTCCAGTAACACAATACATGCTGTGATAGTTGTGTCAAATAGCAGCAGTGATGGGATGAGAAATAATTTTATATAGTATTAACCCTAAACTTTGCATGAGCCTCTTAGTGAGTGGAATTGGCTTGCTACTGAGTGAACCGACAGTGCTCTCTGATTGCAGTTGTGTCTTGATAGGTTGTGTAGCGTAACTCATTGCCCTTTTTTGGCCATTTAGTAAGTAGGAATATACATATCGTATATGGTACAAAGCAAAAATAGCTAGACAAGTTCCTTGTCTTTGAATGCTTTTTGCCCTGTAGTTCTTGTTTTAGAACTGTAATCTAAATGCTGGTATGACCTCTTGCTCTGAGCAAGCCTTGATTCTCCATGGCAGAGCTGAGGGAGGAGCTGCTTTAACTAATGCAAGCTCTAACAATAATAAACCTCTGGGGAAGAAAAGACACTTTTTCTTTTTTTTTTTCTTTTTTTTTTTTTTTTTTTTTTTTTTTTTTTTTTTTTNTTCTGGGAAGGAGCAAAGGTGTTGGGATCAGAGTAACTTACCTGAGTGGGGCTTCTCAATAAACAAATTGCATTGAATTTTTCACATGTTTTATTTGTGGAGTTACAAGTCTTAGTGATCTATTCTGTGGTGTCGTTGTAGGACCACCTTTAACACAGTCAAGTTTGATAAATAATCGTGACCAGCCTGGGACAAGTGCAGTGCCCAGTCTTGCACCCGTGGGAGCAAGACTACCTCCTCCTTTACCCCAGAACCTACTGTATACAGTATCAGAACGTAAGCAAATACCTTTTTTTAAAATCTGCTTGACATATACATTTTAAAATTCCTCTGTTGATGTGTGATTAGAAGTTATTACCTCTGTCTTCCTCCAGTACATACAAATCTAAAAAGAAGTCTGATGGCTCTCCTTGTGGTCAGTGCATCATCTGCTGGTGCTGTGTGAAATGGCAGTAGTGTTGTGTCACTGTCTGCGGGAAGATAAGTTGTGGGGAGCTTCATCTGGGTTTCATATGCTCCAAGCAGTAAGATAGGTGCATAAGAAAGGGATCCTTTCATCTTCAAGCTGTTTAGCAGAACATCAGTAGGCAAAACATGGATCTGCAAACCTGTAATTACTGTTTAACTCGGTCTTTATTCCTGTCTGGTTTTGGCTACTATAGATGAGGGATGCCTTTTTTCTATTTGTGTATCACAATAGTCTCTTCAGTCTTCATATACACTAGTACTTTCTTTCTATCTTTTTTCCCCAGAATCGACTTAGTTCTAGCTTTCTAGCTAAAAAAGAAAGGATAGTTTCCAATGGACATGTACATCTTACTTAACAGAGCTCGAATTTTTAAAATGTGGATTTTTATGAGGGGAAAATAGCAAAATACCTGGAAAGGCCTAGATTGTTCAATTTAAATCCAACAGAGCTTATATTTCTTTGATAATGAAAGGCATAATGGCATTTCCATGTTTTACGTGAGCAAAATAAGATAATTAAATCTCAGTGTTTTATCATATTCCTATCTAGGATTTTTTTACATAAATATTCTGAATTTTATTCAGAGGAGGGCTCTAGTTCATCATCCACGTCATTTCCTTTGACTTCCATGCTTCTCAGTCACTCAAATGTCTCGTTAGATAATCTGTTCAATTATCTCCAAGAGCGATCAGGCATTCAGATGTTACCATCAGATTCTTTCAGCTTCAGAACTTCTTCTAACAGGCAATTCTGCCTGTCTTAGCTCGCAGGGCATCATTTAACTTCAGTTGCACTACATAATTCTGTCCACAGAACATCTGTGGAGATTCCTGTGTCCTCTTCTTGGACTGTTGCGGTAACAACTGCTGGTTGCCCTCTTGCAATCAATCGTACGCCAAATCCTGGAGGAAGATCTTATGGTTCAGCTCATGCAAGGTTAATGAAAGCTCTTGGCAGAACCTGGAACTAAACTAAACCATCAGTATGGAAATTCTGGGGCATCTGTTTTAAATTGTAGAGTCTTCATTGTTGCTGTGGAATAAGGAGCTGACATTTAGAGTGCTTCAAGTCTGTCCAGTCACCTTGTATAGGCATTCATTTCTGTTCCAGGATGTACTGTGTTTCCGTGGAGGCTTTTCGTAGACTTTATTCGTTCTAGTTGTCGTATAGCTTTTCTTATTTATGGTTGGAAAAATGCATCATCCCTGATTTGGGCCTTGGGCTGGAGGAACAACATGAGTCAATTCTGTCATCTTGTGTTCCCATGGTCACCTCTTTTAATGAAAGTAATCATTAGTACCTTAGTGCAGCTAGGTGTCTGATGTCACTCTTACAATCAAAGAGAATTTATTAGGTAAGTATTGGTCAAATTACCTGATTTCTCAGCTTTCTTTGATTGGAATCGTTTAAGTACGTTCTTCCCCAAAAATCCTTTTCTGAAGTAAACTAGATTGTTGGGCAGCAAAGACTGAAAATCTCTTTGCATCTTAGGCCCTACAGAATAAATGCTCAAACTAAATCTTTTGTTGCTCCCCTTGAAACGCTGTCAGACATCGTGAAGGTTGTCATACAGACATCTCATTCCTTTTTCAGGCAGCTCATCAGCAATACTCAATTACTGTGACCTACGTGCTTTTGACAAACAGTAACAATCAGATTAAAAAAAAAAAGCGACAATATGCCCAAATAGATTTGGGCGTAAAGTTCAGCTGAGGGTTTTAACTGGTTACACACATTGGCTGTACGATCGCTTTTCTCTCTTCTCTTCATCCAAAAGAACTTCCAGTTCTTGGACATCCACACATTTCCTTAAAGGAAAATTAACCCTGAGTCTTAAACTCATTTGAAAAATTCTTTCATTTCTCTCCTTTTTTTATAGATACATATGAGCCAGATGGCTATAACCCTGAAGCTCCTAGTATTACCAGTGCTGGTAGATCTCAGTATCGACAGTTCTTTACAAGAGCACAAACGCAGCGTCCAAATCTAATTGGCCTAACATCTGGGGAGATGGATACAAATCCAAGAGGTAGGAAGGGTTTCTAGTCATTGCTGTTGCTATTTTTGTCCAAGACCGTCAACACTTATTTTCCCTCTTTTCAGGCTGAAATCAATAGTTTTTGTCACTGATCTAGTATTTCAGAGCAATTTTCCAACATCTCTACCTTTTTTAAAATGCTAATATGACCATATTAAAGTCAAAGCAGCCTTTTTGATTAAAAATAACCACTTGCTCTGGAATGTTACAAGCGTTTTTAGGTTGACTGGTTGGGATTTAATTCCTCTTTAGCCTGTGAAGGCACTTTTTGGGTGCTGGGTGCTTCGAGAAAGACAAATGGGGCAGAAAATGGCTTTCAGCAATACAGCCTGGAGGCTGCTTTTGATTTGCCAAGGGTGTGTTTAGGACCTGGGGCACAGAGGTGACGATCTACAGTGCTTGCCTCCGCTGTTGTGATGGTAGTGAAGAGGGGAACTGTCGCGGCAAGGTTTTGTACTTGACGGTCTGACTCTGTCAGCCAGTTGTTCTCTTTGAAATGACCGTTGCAGGTAGCGTTCTAATTCCCTAGCCTGTGTAAATCCCAGTCTGCATTTAAGTAATTCTGAATCCTTAACTGGATGAATGTGGATGTAGTCTCTTAGTGGTGACATGTACAAAGTCTTTTAGGGGAGAGAACAAGTCGAGGCTCTTTAAAGAAATTTTTGTTCTGTTAGCGTAACTTTCTTTTTCCCTCCTGCTTTCCCCACCGTGATCCTTAAAAGAAAAGTTGTTAAATTTCAGTGTTTCTTATTCAGCAGAGAAGAAACATATTTTTTTTCAATATTTCCTTTCAGTAACTTATCCTATAAAGAATATGGTTAAATATTGTTTCAGAATTTGCTGTTGCTGTTTTCATCTCAATGAACATCATAAAGGCAGGGTTGGGCCTTTATTGCTGGCCCTCAGATTCTCTCTAAGAACCCATTCCAGTTGTAAGGCATGGGTGAGTGTTCAGCAGCGGTGCTTCAGACCACTTGTTTTACTGTCTTTGTCAAGAGCATGAAAGGCTTACTCTGAAATCATCCTCCAAAGTAAGATTGAAACTGCGCCCCAAAACGCCCAGTCTTTGTTCTCACCAGTGTGATCAGCAGAGCTCTGGCATATATAAAAGCCATAGAAAATTGACTTACAACTCAGACTTCTTTTTAGGAATTGAATATTTGGCATACTCAGGAGACTTAACAGCAATAGCATAATCTTAAAAAGGTTGTAAATAAATACTTGGCAAATTGTGATCTAGTGCTTCAGCTTTGTGTTTGCAAAAATTGATTCAAACCTTAAATCTGTCTCTGAGAGTATAATTTCATGCCATAGTTGTGCTTAGTTAACAGTTTATTGCTGAAAACTGGATGGAGGGATGGTGGGGGATAGAAGTGGGAGGAATGGGTTCTTGGTTGCTTTTTCACTGGCAAGGGTTAATACAGGGAAAGTTGGTTGTTTATTCAGCCCATGCCACATCCCAGAACTCTACCCTGAGTCTGGGGACCTTGCCTTGTTTCCTTTGTGCCTCAATTTTTATTTTTGTTTTCCCTGCAGAATCTGAAATTTCAGTGCCTGAAAGATGAAGTTTTAGCTTTGTTTCTTCACACTAATACTCATCTTAAAGGTCAAAATCTCATCCCTGCTGGCTGGACTAAATGTTTGTTTCCCTCAAATTGTTGAGTTAGGCTAGCAAGTGATCTCTGAAGTAGCCTCATAAACAAAACTGACCAACTTGATAAAGTCTTCCTAATTTCTATGTTTTTAAACTCAATCCTATTTTGCTGTTTAAGTGAAAGCTTTTCCGATGTCTCTGTTGATGTATGGTAAATAACACAGGCCTTTGTCTTTTCCTCCAGCTGCCAATATTATCATCCAGACTGAACCTCCCATTCCCATTACAAATAACAGCAGCAATGTAACTAGAGTTGTCCTTGAACCAGACAGCAGGAAAAGATCTCCAAGTAGCATGGAATGTCCACCAATAAAGAAACCATGGCTGGGAAAGTAAGAATTAACGACTGCAGTTGACTAATTGGAATGCACTTTGCTCTCAATGCTGTGAATATAGCTATTCGCTACTCCCTGTAATCTGAGCTGGTTGGGTCAGAAAATCTGTGTCCACATAATATGGAGACTAAATATTTGGTGGTGGGAGGAGCTCTTTTTTGTTAATGTCTAGACTGTATACTTTTTATGAGAAAAATAAAAGGTAAATGTGCGTTAACGTTTGCTGCCATATACATATGCCTATCTAAGTTACTGTCTTGCTCTCATTTTCTCTAGGCAAGCAAATAACAACCAGAATAAGCCAGGATTTTTGAAAAAGAATCAGTATACTAATACAAAATTAGAAGTTCGAAAAATTCCATCAGAATTGAACAATATTACACAACTCAACGAACATTTCAGCAAATTTGGAACTATTGTAAACATTCAGGTAAGAAAACAAGTTCAGTTTTATGCCTTTATGTGGGTATTTTATATTCTCTGAAGCCTTCTTGAATATTGCAGCTGAACTGTTATTCCTTGAGAAATATTAATGGAGGTTAACTGGGAGAGTAGGTAATCAAATCGAAGAAACCTTTTCTTGGTCCACTCTGTGTTATTATCTTAATTCTGTAAAAGTATGTTGGCTTGTGCCTTCATGAAGTCTTACTAAATTTGAAAGGCTTGCAGGTTTAACAGTATCTAAACCAACTTAGGTTTTTGAGCAACTTGCGTATAATTTTTGAAAGAGATCTTCTAACAATTTCTGTCTTATATGATAGTCCTGCAGTATTTCATAGTCAGGATTTTGATAAAGGTGCTACAGGAGGGACTTTACATGCATCAGTTTATTACCACTTGGCATCCTAGAACTGGCTCCAGTTCAGTGGTGTTCCTTGCACTGTAAGAAGGGGAAAAGCACTATATAGGCAAAACACAGGTAGCTACATGGTTAAAATAGCATTTAATTTCCATTTATTTTTCCAGACAAAACAGGTGCCTCTTAAGTCCTGAGTTAGACCTCTAAATAAAAGACAGATACCTGGGAAGCCTCTGTATTTTTTGAGTTGATAATTTTCTGTCTTAGCCCAGAAGATAGTGTGGTGCTTTCTGCACCTTGATAATGAAATAACGCGTTTAAAACATGCTATCTCAGACATTATACTAGAAAGTCCAAGATACGGTTTTATTCCTGTGATTAATTTTTAGAGAAAAATAGTCTTATTCAAGACTGTTAGAAATGCTTCTTTGAGAATGTGGCGAACCTTTGCACTGTACGTCCTCGGACAGCAGTGGTCGTTCAGGAGGTTAGAACGAAGACCTTTGTAGTCAGCACGGGGGTCTCTTCAGTAGTACCCCAAGGGCAGTTCTCAATGTTCTGAGTATATGATGCTATTTAGGGGAGGAGTCCTTTTTTCTTTTTTTTTTATTTTATTTTATTTTACTGTATATAGGCTTTGCTGCAAGTACATGTAATACTTGCCAAAAGGTACTTGCCTTTAATCACATAGAATGTTTTACCTTTATTTTGAGATGTTAATATCATCGGATATCCCACTCGTTATTGCAGGTTATTTGTAGATTGGTGTGCTACAGGTTGAGATGTTTTATTCCTTGAGCAATAACACATTCTAATGAACTTTTGATTTAGGTTGCTTTCCAGAATGATCCTGAAGCTGCTCTAATTCAGTACTTAACTAACGACGAGGCTAGGAAGGCAATTTCCAGCACAGAGGCAGTTCTGAACAATCGGTTTATAAGGGTACTGTGGCACAGGGAAAGTGAACAGCAGCCGTCATTGCTGCAGCAACAACAGCAGCAGACACCCACGCAGTCTCTTCATCACCAGCTTCACCTTCAGCAGCAAGCCCTGACCGCAGCGCCAGCTGTGACAATGCATAGCAATCTGTCAAAGGTACGGTGCTAGTACCGCTCAATTAGGGATTGAGTGGGGAAGGTTATCAGCATTTCTAAATGGCTACTACTTTAAAAAAGCAGAGTATATTATGTTTCTGGTTTTTTAATGTCTGTTGATGCACAGGTGATGAATAAACCACCGGCATCTGGTGCCTATGTCCTTAATAAAGTCCCAGTGAAACGTCGCCTTGGAGCAGCAGGTGGAAACCAGCCTGACTCAAGCCAGTCTGGAGCCATGGTAGAGGACTCTCAGGTACGTTTATGAAGGCTGACCATCTTCATACTTCCACTTAAAGCTTTGGCCTGGTATCTGGGAAGGAACTAGCAAATAGAACTTGCGAATTGTTCCCAGTTGGTTCTGTGTCTTTTGACTAATGTTCCATATAGTGCAGCATGTGTTCTTGGACACAGAGAAGTTCTCCTTTTAAGAAAGGATGTATGCAGGTGGCTTTTGCTGCCTGATTTGATCAGAAAGTGTGATGTTAGACTATGACTGCAAAGCTGAATATAATGCAGATGCAGAAGATGAGCTTCAGTAATCTTCCTAGTGGATATAAGGATACAGAGGGAATTAAATATCTTTTGCAGAAACCTTTCAACAAGTGCCTGAGCTGATTGCTTCCAAGCAAGTCGACTGTTAGACCGATGCCTTTAGGCGTGTGTGTTAATTGCCGTGCTCTTTTTGTTTAATTGCACAAATCTGAAATTTTGTGTTCATGTTTCACAGAGTACATTCCTCTAAAATTCCTTGATGGTATATCACATTCAGCTACTAGATATTTGTGTGTGTGTGTTTTTACTGTTTCAGACATTTCCTACGTCTACAACCCACTCAAAAATGGTTTACAGTTCTTCAAACTTAAAGACATGTATGAAGCCTGGTGCAGGGTCTAAACCTCACGATGTGCAAGAAGCCCTTAAAAAGAAACAGGTACTTTACTATTCATTGGCTGACTGACAGTAAAGCTCTCAAGGTACTTTATAAAGAAAGGTTTGATAGACAACTTAAACCTCAAATATTGCTGTATAGCTTCTACATTAGTATGGGTTTTGTCATCATTATCCAACTATCTTGCAAATGCACATTGAGGTTAATCATGGGCAAGGGAGTGTTCCTTTCGGGGTGTCTTACTTGACACACTTGGTCGTGGGTGCTTTTCTTGGAGCATTTCTCTGATTTTAATCTCTGCAGGTATGAGACACTTAAATGACATCCTAAGATATCTTTCTTAAAAGGTGTCCAAAGGGGACAAAAATTTAGTATAGTACTTCACAGCAGGAAGTTAGCAACTCTTTATTGGTGTTTTGCAGATCAGATATACTTCATACTTGTGCATTTTGCAGGCTATTAGTTTTCACGATGTTCTAGGTCACTTCCAACCTAAACCATTCTATGATTCTATAGCCTGAAGAAGAATATGATCTGTATGTGTACACAGAATGCTAGACTGCTTTTTACTGATTGAAAGAATTTTCTCCTCTTATAGGAGGCAATGAAACTCCAACAAGACATGAGGAAAAAGAAGCAGGAGATGTTAGAAAAACAAATTGAATGCCAGAAGGTAAGTCTGGAATGTCTTCTACTTAAATACATTCTGTAGATACCTGTCTGTTCTGTGTTGGTTTTTCCTGGAATTTTATGTTCCTTCTCTTTTATTAATACATAGATGTTGATATCCAAGCTGGAGAAAAATAAGGCCATGAAACCAGAAGAGAGAGCAGAAATAATGAAGACCTTAAAAGAACTAGGCGGAAAAATATCTCAGTTAAAGGATGAATTAAAAACTTCATCTACAACCTCTACACCATCAAAATTAAAGTCCAAGACAGAGGTATGTATTGCGCAAGACACTTGCCTGCCTGTCTTTTCTAACTATTTCTAATATGATGTCCTAAAAACGCAGCAGCATTAGATCAAAACACTTCCAAGCAGCATGTTCAATTTGAGAGTGATAACCATGGACAAGCAAGCTACAGTTTTAAGCAACTCGGATGACCTAGTTTTGCATGTAGCTCATTCAGGCTTGTTCCAATTCTGAAGCAGAGAATTCTGGGCCTCTTAAAAAATGGGCTGGGGGAGGGGCACGGAGGCAACTGAATTTAGAGGAAAGTATTGATATTGTGTACTGATCTGTCTGTGTCATTTACATAAATGTGTTGCTGAAGAAGTGGAATAAAACATTGAAAGCACACATTACAGTTCTGCTTTTCCCTTCCATTTTCTCTTTCTGCACCTTTTTCTCTCAGGCACAAAAGGAACTTTTAGATGCAGAACTGGACTTTCATAAGAGACTCTCTTCTGGAGAAGACACAACTGAGTTGCGAAAAAAGCTAAATCAGTTACAAGTAGAGGTGAGTTTGTCTGGATTGATGCTTGTAATGTGTTTATGCTATATAAATGTTTTAAATCCTTTCAAACTGAGGATGGCTTTGTACATTATTTGCCTTCTTTAAACAGGCTGCCCGTTTAGGCATTTTGCCTGTTGGTCGAGGAAAAACAGTGCCAGCCCAAGGAAGAGGACGAGGACGGGGTCGTGGTGGGAGAGGAAGGGGCATGTTGAACCATATGGTGGTGGATCATCGTCCCAAGGCACTAACAGTTGGAGGCTTTGTTGAAGAGGAAAAAGATGAATTGTTACAGCACTTCTCTGTAAGTATGAGGTCACATTAAAAAGAGAAAAACCTGAAGAGGAGAATTGTGCCCGAACTATAAATCTGAGATTAAGTAGGTAACCAATACCCTGAATGCGTGCTTACTTGCAAAGAGGGGCACACTAAGAACTTTGTAAATAACTGTTTCTCTTCCAAATTCTTGAAGATGCAAGTCTTTTTGTTTCTGTTAGTGCAAACAAATCAATGACTTTATCCTGAATTCATGGAACAGGCTATGGATAAGCAGTTTCAAGAGTTAACTAGAGTGTTAATGTAATGTCTTTTATCGCTGCTTTACAGTAGCTGCCCAATGCATTTTTTCAATGGGAAAAGCTAAATAGCTTATTCTTATTAATTCTGCATTAAAATAGTTTAAAATAGATGTTAGAAGGCTGAAAAATACTTATCAGCCTCTCTCTGTTTACAAATTCTTTTTCAGATTAGCAATTCATACCATTTATCTTGTTTCTCTCTAGCTCAAGAAGGAAAGCACTGTTTTGCTAAATGGGACATCCATTTCAAATAAGTTAAACTTGTTTACAAACTCATGGTAGAGCAAGTAGCTTGCCAGTTTGCAGGCTAAGTTAACAGACGCGTTAGCATCGTAACTAAGTTAACATAATAAAGGAAAAACTGATTTTACATTTCCCTCAGTTACTTTTTCCAGAATGAAATGTTTTCATGTGCAAAGTAAACTTCTCGGAGAGATCATGTAATGCTTCATAAATAGACCCAGCATGAAATCTAAGCTTGATCGAGGCAGTTCGGTATTTCTGGATGCTCCTTGCATAGCAAGTGACTGATACAGAAAACTAATTTTGTAGAATCCTGCCCTTTAGAGCTGGATACAGAAAAGCAGTAGAGTTCTCGAGAGAACGGATAACCTGAAAGCTTGTTTGTTTCTGGCTTGAGTAGGAACAGGGAACTTTACTGTTTTTCATACGGTGGGGTGAGCTTTGCTCTTCAGGGAACTGTTACTCTCTGCTTTTGCCTCATTACTTATCAGAAGGTGAGAGGCCACTACTACTGCTTTGATTAGGTAAATTCCTTGAAAAATGCTGTGTGGTTTGCTCAAAAAAACCCAACCTGCTTTATGGCGTGATAACAGTTCCATGAACCCTGGGAAAAGTCCGAATTGGGGACCAGAGTCTTTGCTTTAATTCTATTTCTGAGAGATTTCGTGTTTTTGAAAGCTTTAGCCCTCCTGCTAAAAGCAGCAAAAGTTTTTACAAACAGCTAGGGATGTTGCTCAAGGTATTATCCTACTGCTACTTTCATTCTGCAATTCATATTAAATCTGAAGTTGACTATAATTTTCTTTTGTGCTGCTTGTACTCCATGCATAAATCCTTTTTTTTGTTTGTTTTGGGGTGGTGTGGGGTTTTTTTTACTATTTAACTCATTGCTGTGGTCGTTCCAATTTTCACCATTATGCAGTATATAAATTCTAAAAATGCAAACTTCTTGTTAATCTAGCCATACTAGATTATATTTTTTGCTCCTCCCAGTAGTATACTTATAGAACATATTTAGGAGCTCTATAGCAATGTTTAATTCCGATTACTGAAATCTTTTGCAAATTAATGAGCTCTGAAGGACTGGCTTAACAGGTCTAAGGAAGTGCAGCAATGAAGGGCAGAAGAGAATAAGGGAAATAGTGAATTCAAAGAATTCACTTCCGAGATATAAATTAATACATTTATTTTGTTTCCTCCTGCAAAATTAAGCTCTGCTTATTAGAATAACAATAAATATGAGCTTTTGCCCAAAAATACAGGTGCAAATGCTGCAGTATTGCTGGACAATGCAGCTGAGATTTCGCTGGCTCTCACAATTCTGTCCAAAAAATAAGGTTTCAGTGGCACTTAAGTACACTGCAGTTGCCACACATGATGATCGTGGCTGCGGAGGAGAATGTTACTACTATTCCTAATCGACTTTTCTCTCATAGAAATTTGGAGATATTGAAGACCTTCAAGAAGAGGATTCCCCATTAAGTGTTGTTCTAACTTTTAAATCTCGCTCAGAAGCCGAGAATGTAAGTAGAATAGTGCATATATTTTTTTCACAGTTCTAAAATAAGAATTTTTAACTTCTTGTGTCTGCCTTTGTATTTTAAAATATAGCAGGCTTTGATCCCTCTGGTTTGAGCTAGGTAGCGTGGGGGTGTGTTGCTACTGCACGTAGTGTCACTAAAAGGGGAAATACCTCCCGTTTACCTTAATAGGAACATCGGTCTTCTGCTGATAAAGGTTCCGTGTCATGAGCGATTCAGAGCTCTGCCAGTCTTTTCAGATTGCTGGTAGATGAGCGTTATTTAGCAGATTCGGGTTTCAGTGAAGTTGCTCTCAGAAGACTGTAGTGGATGATTGTGGCTTACGTGTTTGAGCTCTTCAAATGTGCGTCTGCACCGTGTTCACTGGGTCTAACTCATTGGTGGCAATCTTAAAAATTCTTCACGTGATCCTCTTTTTAAAAATATGTTTGTTTAAAATACAATCTAGGCTGCTAACCAGGGATCCCGCTTCAAAGACCGAAGGCTACAGATATCATGGTACAAACCTAAGGTACCCTCTGTGTCCACAGAAATCGAGGAAGAGGAGTCTAAGGAAGAGGTATGAAAATACATTAAAAAGCTAATTGCTTTTCTAGGAATCTAATAGCTACGAGCTCTTTTAGGATACAGTTTTCTGTTTAGTGAAGAAATTTTGTAAAAGGTGGTTTTGTAAACCAGAAACTTAACTGGTTTTGAATAGTCAGGTACGTTTTCCATGTTTTAAAAAAGGGAAAGGGGGGGGGAACAAAACCCACCACTTTCTGGATATGACGTTGATTTGTCAACTATGACAATAAACCTCACGTTCTCTATGTGCAGCCTGCTAATCTCTTTACTTCACAGTATCAGTGCTCCACTGTAGGATAAGTTCCATATATTCTGTCCTGTAATTATGAACATCTCAAGCTTTTAAAGGTTTTTCCATCTAGGCATTTAACACGCTTTAAAACTGTTGTTTCAGAGAGGGCGTGTGGGTGGTTGTTTATTCCTGCTTCCTTTGAAGTTTGCCTTTCTTTTCGGTTCTGGATGTGTGAGGCTGCTGTTCTTTCCCTACAACTTGTTGAATGTGATTGTGTGCGTTTCGGTGAGACATACAGTAAACGAGAACCTGATACAAAGTACAGCTGGTGCTCTGTCCTGTTTCCTAGGGTACAGCGTGGAACTTCTTTGTTTAAAAGTTTGTTTTTTCTTCATCTAGGAGACTGAAACCTCAGACTTATTTTTGCACGAAGATGACGATGATGATGATGAAGATGAGGATGAGTCCCGTTCTTGGAGAAGATGAAACTTGATGTTGGAAATGTATAATTTTAGGAATATAGTTCGAGCTACATCTTTTAAACATTTATTTAAGGAAGTTGATGAGCCAAAAAAGCTTTACTTTCTTTTCAAACCACAAGATTTAAAGTGAGCAAAGTTTGTTATAAAAACATTTCGGATCTAGAGCTGTGATACTAAGCTAGCCAAAGGCCCAGTAACGTTTTACTTAATTATCGAGCTCACCAGGGTGGTGATTTTTTTTCTATTTAAGAAGGATGAAAAGAGAGGGGGAAAAAAATATTAGTATTTTCTTGTCCTCTTTTTGTGTCACCTGTATTACCTTGTTTTGGGTTTTTTATAATGTGATTGTTTTGTTAGTTTATAATTGAAAAGATATTACAGGTTTTATTTAGCAATATTATGGGGTTGGGGGAAAGACGCAAACTTTCATTAAATGTTATGAAAGAAAAAATTGCCTCATTTGCTAATTGAAAAAGGGTAGCATTTTATTTCATATGGAATCACTTATCATAGGAATTATTTGTGGCTAGATTCATAAATGATTTATTTCAATATGTTTGAAAGCCACACAATTTGTGTTCTACTCCTTTTTGTGAGAGGAGATGGAAGAAGCAATTTAACAGGGTATTATTATAATATTGTCCAGTTCACGCTGTTTATTCAAATTCTGCTTCACAGAAAACATCAGCAATGACACACATTTGAGTGAATTTTCACTCACTGTTGATTTTCTTCTGTAGTTTCAGTATGAGGTTTAAGTTTAAGGTAGACTGTTGTTTACTGCATTTCAGTATTTGTGAGCATGAATGTGATGAGTTTCATACTTCCTCAAAAAGAAAACTGACCTGGCAGCCGCCTCCCAGCCAGCAGGAACTCCTCCTCCTCTGCCTGGTACCCGCTCGTTGTTTACGTTCAAACCAAACCCGTGAAGCGTTCAGAGCTAAAGGCGTTTTAGCCAACAGTGTCAGTGTCCCGCTCAAAGACCTGCGTTACACAGTGCTTTAGGTGATAAGTCTTCAGAGGAGCGTTCAGAGCTGGTTTTGGAAGGTTATTAATTTATCTTCAGGGCTAGTTTTGTTCAGACCCGTTTAAGGTGAACACCGTTGCATTCTCAGTTGCCTTATTGTTGTACCATTTTAAAAACACCGCCCCATCCAAGCGCACCCCCCAGAAGTGGTGTGTCCTGACAGGAGCGAGGGTAACACGTCCGGGTGCCTGAGCCGTGTCTCTTAACTGCTACGCGGCTCTTGCACTTCGCGGCCGTGGTATCTAGTAGGTGTTTTCCTTGACTCTGTCCATTTGTACCGTACACTTTTCAGTACATTTTATGTACATTTCTATACAAAATAAACAGAATGTCGGTGCAAAAATGCTCTTCTCTTTTGAATAATTAGTTTGCCGCTGTATTTGCCAGCCAGCTCCCAACTGAAGGAAAGTATACATCAAAATCTTTAAATTATGAAGGCTCTGAACTTGGCTAGTGACGTGCAGTTGAGGATGCCCTTGGGTTAACAGTTCCCCCACCTTTGTTATCCTTTTGCCGTGGTGGTGTATCAGAAGTCAAAACAGTATAACTCTCTGTTTCCTTGCCAGTTGAAGGGAATATGTTTTCCAGTATTCTCTCTCTTCACATTGACACCTCACCTCTTATATATATAATTAGGACTTTCCTGCTAATGCCGAGGCTAAATTATAGACGTGAAGAAACGAGGGGAAACCAATCCAATGTACTTAGAAGAATGTCTTGCTTTTCTCCCATCATCTCTAATGTTTTTTTTAATGTCTGTGGCTCAGTCAGTGTATATTTTGAAAAATCCATTGCAACAAACATATTGAGTCCTGGCAGTTTAAAAAATGATAGAGGGAACAAAAGGATTTATATATTTTTTTGTACAGAGTTTTTTCTTAAACTGTATAATTTTGTAAATATTTTGCTTTTTTGTGTACTAAAACTACCAGCGTATAGATTTCAATAAGAATTGTTGTATTTTTGTATTTGGAAAATGAAAATTACAGTGAATGAATGAAGCTGTAAGAAAAATTGCAGTAGCCTTTGACACACGTAGAATGGGATTCCTTTTCATATGGTTTTAGCTGTGGAGTGACACCTGACTGGCACGCTGTGTCCCGGGGCACGCGCCCTTGCCGGGCCACGCTGGCCGCTCCGCTTGGGCGAGAGGAGGGAAGCGAGTGCGGTAAATTTAATGATTTCTTGAGAGCTTCAGATGATTTCTTTTTTTTAGCCCCCTTTGCAGTACACGCCGGCAGGCTTACATAAATCCTCAAGTGACATCCCAAACGTGATTTCTGAACGCAGAGGTGCAGAAGTGAGTTGTGCCTCTGAACCGAGGCCGCGTATTAAAGGCCCGCTATTCTATTCCTGGGAGTTTAAGTGATGGGCAGCACAGCACCAGCTGACTGCTGGTGGGTGGTTAAGGGGGAGGAAAGCTCTGGGAAAGTGACCTTCGTTTTGCCAGAGCTTATGGGGCTCCCTGTACTTGGGGGTATACTAGGCTATATCAAACTGTTTGGGGGGCTTTGCTTTGGTTTTGTTAGTTTTAATAGGCAATACGACAGTATAGCTTACTTCATGGCAGTGCTTTATCGTGAAATTCACGTGCATTTCCAGAGAGTATCTTAGACGGAAGGCGTGATCAGCCGCGGAGCTGGGGCAGCCCAGCCGGCTGTTACAGCCCCGACTGGGGTATACGCACGGAAGGAGTATGTGAGAAGAAGAGAAAGTAACTGTTGTGAAGAATTATCTCCCTCTCCTTGTTGACTAAACCTAAGCAAAAAGATCAAAACAAACTCAAGAGTTGAAAAGATAAATCTGAAACCAGATGCCTGCTTATTGGGAAAACAGTCCTTCTTTTTTAATGAAATCATGTGAAAAGGAATAAAGTTCCTCTCGGTGTATAGTAAACTTGTACTATAGTTTTTACAAATTGTGAACTTGTGTAATAGTATAATAGGAGATATTGTTGAATTTCTAACTGTTTATACATTTAAATTCATATATGTAATGTTTGTTTTATTGATTACAATCTGAATTTCTAAGATGCATGTTGACTTTTTTGCAATAAAGATATACTATGGAATGGTTCAAGATTTAGAAAAGACAAAGAAAATTCTAACTTAAATAAATTGGACAGCAGAACCATTCAAAAAAATTATAACTATCACAAAAAGAGTGTTATCACTTTTTTGGGGTGGAAGTTTTTGTGTCCAGAGGGTGTTTATTTGTATGGCATGCGTGTGCAATTGTAATTATTAGCTCGGGGAAAACTCTTCAAGCGCGTCAGGACAGCTAAAGTGATGGGGGGGATACAGTGGGGGTGGGAGGGATTCCAGTAAAGGCTATTTTACATTTTGGGGAAGGTTCAAAGTTTAACAAAATGCAAAATGCATTCTAGACATTTTCCAGGTTTGGAGTGTCACTGGGTTATTGAAAATAGCGCGGACAAAACATGAATTTATATGCATGCAAATTCTAACCCCTTTGCGATTTGGTCTGAGAACTAATTTACTCTGTTATTAACTTTATTGGTTGTCTTTGCTTCATTCACGAGTTGGCGTTGCTCCCTTCTCTTTCCCGTGTCGCTTTCAGGAATGTCGATGTTTGTTTGTGATCCAAGCTTCCTAAAAGCCTTTTCTCTCACCTCCCCTCTGCTGACCCACGTTGGCGGATCGCTGTGCTGCACTGACCAGAGCAGATGCTGTACGAGGACGGGAGTTGTCCCCGTTCCTTTCTTCACTGCACTCCTGTTCTGAGCAGTGGGGCAGGAGAGGGAGGAACGTCCCGGTGTGCGTAATAACGGTATTGGCACCGCCATCTCCCTCGCGTCCCGTGTCCTGCGCTGTGGGTGTTTGCCCACATGAGCTGGCGTTTCTGCGTCGTTGAAGAGGCTCTTCGTCATAGACCCGTGGCTTTGGGGTGTTTTCTCGTAGTGGGGAATTGAACCTTAGCCTCTTCCACAGCCCACGTCCCCGCGCGTGAGTGCTCAGTGGCCACCCAGTGACCCTGGCGGCGTTCTGCGAGGTGCAGCGGAGGCCGTGAAGAGGTGCAGCCCCGGTGTTGGGTAGGAAATGTTTCGTGTTCGGTTCAAAATGCTTTTTTTCTTCATACACAATCAAAACTAACTTTAATGGCAAAAGGGAATAAAAAGCAGCAGGGGGCTAGCATTTTTCTCTCTGTGTGTGCCTTTGGATTACTTTTTCCCCCTCAGCTCTTTCAAATATCACCTAAATGTTCCCCTATTACAGAAGTACTTGTGGTGGGGTAGGGCAGCTCTTCCCGCAGCGACGGATCGCTGTCTCGCTGAAAGCCGTTCTGCAGAAAGCAACGTGTGGTGGGTAACGGTTTTAGCTGGGCACATACATGAAGGTCAGTTGTTGCTATAATTATTAGGCCAAGAATCTCTTTCATAGCTGCAGCCATGGCTGTATGAAATACAGCAATAACAGTTACAGAGGGGTTTCCCAAAGATGAAATATGATTTTAACGTGTCTCTCGAGCCCTGGGACGCAGTTTGGTGCAGAGCCGGCGGTGCGTAGCCTGCAGCGCAGGGTGTGCAGTGTTTACCTGCGTCCTCGCTGACGGCAGCGCTGGCGCGAGCGTGTGGCTCAAAATGGAAAAGTCTGTCTGTCCGTCTGACGTTTCCCCAAAGTGCTCCTGTGCACTTCCACTGCTTTCTTCCGCGGCGGATCTGCAGTTGTGATGATCAAAATGTAAATGGATTAAGGAGCTTTTCCTCTCTCTCCCCCCAGGATCGTTGCACAGACAATTCCCCGTTGCTGCTGTTGGCGTTCGGGTGGGATGATCCATGTCACATCTGGGGGTGTGGAGCCAGATGTGGAGAACTACGGGCAGGCCGACAGCCGGGGGGGAAACGGGATGGGCTGGCGCACAATGGAACCCGGAGCTTGGCGGCTGCTTCTGGGGGGTGCGAGGGTGCCAGTGGTGGGAACAGTGTCTGGTCTGGAGGGACACAACAGGTCCTTAAAGGGCACTTGAACTTCCACAGGGAGGGCCTCCTGCTCCGTGTCAGGAGCTGAATATAGGAATTGCTGAAAAGTAGGTTGGCAAAACTGATTTGGCATTTTTGAGGCGGGCTCCCCTGTAGCGGCAGAAGGCTGCGGGGATCTTCCCTGCACCAGGATCTCTGCACCTCTCTCTGCTCCGCGGGGAACCCACCTCGCTTCAGCATCTCGCACGTTGTCTTGCCATTTGGAGACAGGTTTAACTGAAAGGTAGAAGCATCAGGACCTCATGGTTGTCTAAACTCTTTTTTTTTATTTGAAATCTGCATCTTTAGGCACCTGAATATTTTAAGTGTCGGACCTGTACTACCCGAGTGAAGATTTTCACATCACTCGGTTCCGAGGCGGAATGCCGGGTGAGGGGACGGGAACGTCGCCTTCGCTCCCCTACGGCGCTGTCTGCGGTTGATGTGCAGGTAACGCCGCTCACCGCTCAGCTCCTCGGCGCCTGCTGTGGTTGAAGTGGTGATGGTTTTGCTCGGTAACAGCATATGCGGTCCAGGAGTTATTTTTAATAAATCTGTGGGCATCTTAAGTCGACATTGTGCGACTGGAGCTCAGCGCTTTACACGTGTGTGACGGACAAGCGAGGGGCAGCACCGGGTTTCCCAGGTCTCTGCTCGGGATGGGTTATTCTCCGGAGGTCTCGGAGCAGCAGCCGCCCCGCGGTCACGGCATCCCCACGCTGCCCCCACTGCTCCCTCCGTCGGGGTCTGTGTGCAGGCAGTCGCCGAGCTGCGGCTGCGGGGAATTAGTTGAAGCTTATTTCATGGGGAGAAACAGCCGCAATTGGGTAGGCTGAATACGCACACAACGTATTTGCCAAATCCACGTGTGGCGTTCTTTTCTCTGCAATAATAATTTTTCATCACGAGGGGTCGTACCGGGACGCTTCAGAGGTTCCTGTGACACCTCCGGGGCCGGTGAGGACGGGGCTCTCTCCGGTGCGCGGGGTACGGAAAGGCCCCGGCACCGGGGGGTCGGTACTGTCGCCGTCCGTGGGCTGCTCCCCCCCACCGGGGCACGGCCGTGCCACCGCCACCGGCCCCGTCCGCACCGCGGGCGACATCGCCAGGGAGGAGAGACACGCAGAGGAGTGCGTTGGAAACTCTGTAGAACAGGATTTATGTTAATCTCCAGATAAATGTATTTTAAAACAGTATATTTTGTGACCCCAGCAGTGTTCATCCTGGAAATGTAATGCTTTTTGCTGTGATCTGTCCGCTTATTTCATTTTCAATTTGATCTCAAATGTGCTTTCACAATGGCAAACTCAGTTACGATGATACAGACTTTTATCTACTGCTCCTGTACTTTTTCAGTATTTTCTGTCTTGCTTTTAACCCTAGGATAAATTGAAAGTTTATAAACTTGTTTGGCTCTGTTCTTGCAGCTTTTGTATGACCTGAAAATTGTGTAAATAGAAAAAAACTGATGTCGTGTGTTTTAAACTTGTGATTGCGTGAATGTTGCATGTGTGAGGCAGCATCATTTTGGCACTCTACGAGGAATGATCACTTCCACTCTGGCCACGGCTCAAAAGCGGCGTCCGCTTACCGTGCCCGGGAGCCCTGCGCGGGGGCGGGTGGGGGTGTTCACTGCCATCAGTAACGTCTTTGCCATGAGGGACGTTCCACGTGGATGTGTGTGACACACAGCGCGTTCCATGTCGGTGCTCGGCCTGAGGCTGCCGGTGCCGCCTGTCCGTGCGGTGCCGTGTCGCTCGGCGCTGTGCGTGTGTGACACGGGCAGTGCTGATGCAGAGCTTTACTGCTCCTGCTTCCCGTGTGCCGTATAACCAAACCGCGGGGTTTCACGCTAAAATGCGGCGCCTGAAGGGCAGAAACTGCTATGGGGACCCGCAAAGGCGCAGCGAGAGCGGGTTTTGAACCCGCCGGGGTTCACCGTCCCCGAAACCCCCCTCACTCCCCGGCCGTTTGGCCCTGGTCCAGGCGGGCTGCGGCACCGGGATGGGTCCGATGTCTGTCCGTCCCACCAGAGGATGTGCTCAGAGGGACAAACATGTGTCCCGCAGCCCGGGGAAAAGCCCTGCCAGTGGCGGGGAGGCACCGGCCCAGCCCCGGCGTCACCCCCGGCTGCGGGGTTTGGGTGCTGCAGTGTTATTCATCTTGGGTTTTAGGAGTCGAACCCCTTCTGCGCTTTGTCTCGCTGTGCCTCGACGTGTCGGTGCGGCACCGCTCAGAGACTGCACTCAATGACGTTTTTGAGTTAATTATAGCCCGGTCTGCGCATCTTACACCAATAACCTTAAAGCACTTCTGCTCTGTGATTTATTTAAATGCTAATAAATTATACATTTCTGGCACTTTAGTAATTCATGTGAAAATTATTTGGAGTCAACTCAACATAACGTACCTCTGTGTGCTCTCTGGTGGCTAAAGATATGTCAGACAACGATTTCATCCACTCTTCCTTTTCGCTTTTTAACGTGACTTTGGGTTATCTGTGGGTCACTGAAGAGTGAGGAAGACTTCTTGAACAAGCACATTTCCAACTGTTGATGTCTCTATTATGAAAGAGCGAGTCAGGTCTAAATCAGGATAAAAGCACACACGACCATGAGCGTATCTCAGCCTATAAGAAAGTATTTTCAGGCTGTACTGTGTGCAGTGGAAGCTTTAATATCAGTGTGCGGAGACTGATGTGACAGGGAGAAAAGTAATAAGACTTGTTAATTTAACTACAAAACACATTAATGTCTGAGGTTTGCCTGTGGTGGAAGGAACGGATTCTTACAGACTTACACTGCCCCAAAATTGTTTGGTTGTTCATTTGATGAAAAGCCTAATAAAGGGCTGCAAAACTCGATGGCACGAGCTTTAGGGTGCTGTGACTCCCTAAACCAGCGGAGGAAAGACTCTCCCCCTCCTCTGCCGGGCAGCGCTCCTGCCACAAACCCTCCCAAACGGCCGCACCGTTTTGCAGCTGCGCTGGAAGTCTGCGGAGCTCCGGGTGGAGAGAGCCCTCACTGCCACGGAGAAAGAGCCGCTGTAGCGCGCGAGAAGCACCGGTGACGGAGCATCGCTCCCCCAGTGTGAAACCACTGTTTGGTGTCCTCCGTAAGTGAAGGTGTAATCTTCACCCCCCTGTCCTGAGTGAGCCCCGTTTCATCACAAACTCCTGCGTAGGTGTTGAGGGGACACATTTGGGATGCTGTTAGGAGCGGGGACCCTTCCCAGGCGGGACGGGGGGCTGCGGGGGCACCGGGCGATGCCGCTGCTGCGCGTTCAGACAGGGTGGAAGCCCCTCTCCCCGCCTGCACCCTGCCATGGCTGCACATCGTCCTGGCCCTGCTCCTCGCGCCGCTGTGGCTCAGGGACTGACTCTGAGCAGTGTCCCCCATTGTCTGAGCTCGCGCCGGCTTTGGGAGCAGCCAGCACCTTCCCTGCACCCTCTGCGCTCCCTGGGCCGCCCGCCCCCGCCAAAACCCGACTATAAACACCCCCTCACGTTCTTGCGAGGGCACAAACACCTTTCCACAGCCGGCGGCACGGTGGCACCACCGAGTCGGAGCCGGTGCTGAGTTACACCAACGCGGGGCTGCTGTGGGATGGACCCGCGTCCCCTCCGGGTCCCGGGATGCGGCCGAGCGCCGGGTTAGGAGCTGAGCGGGGTGTTCCTTCGGGAATACTCCCCGGGGATTTCTCTACCGCTCTTAATAGAGAAACCTTTTGCTACTTTGGAAATATTTCTTGCCTGCAGGGCTCTAACCGGGGTGTGTGCGTCTAAGCGTGAAGCAGGTTAGGAACTTGGGGTTTTCTTCTCCGGAGCACAGCGAGGCCTCTTGGTGTGTCTGACGGGTGGAAAACTGTGCGAGACACAAAACGATGTCGCACCGACGCTACGCTGAGCTGCTGTAACAGCGTGTAGCGTGTGCTGCCAGCGAGCATCTGCCACGGCAGAGGGCCGGCACCGCACGGCCCCGCGTCCATTCAGCAACACATCGCCGAGAGCCACAGGGGACCGCGGCCCATCAGCGCTGGCACCGCCGTGGGCGGCGTGGGCACACCGCTGACCGCACACACGCTCTGGCCGCTGACCGTTTGTTTTCCCCGAGCTCGGATGCAGCAGTCGGTGTGACTCCCTCCGTTAAACCCCAATAAACGTGAGCGTGGAGGGGATGAGTTTAACGTCGGGTGACAGGACTTCTCCCCACCCCCTTTGATTGTTACATTTTAATTTCAAATTTTAATGAGGATTTCAGGGAGCATTAACGTAACGGGGACGTGGAGGCAGCGCGAAGCCGAACGACTCCACGGGGCGCAGCAGCTCCCGGCAGCTCCCTGCGGTGCTCAGCCCGCGGGCACCGGCCGCCCGCAGCACCCGAGCACCCCCCAACCCTCCCCGAGCACCCCCCAACCCTCCGTGCGGGCTCCCAGGGCGCCTCATCAAACCCCAACACATTCAAAGTGAATCCCAAGGCGGATGCGATGGAAGAGCGTTAGTCAGAGCACCCGGAGAGGGAAAATTCTGTGCTGGGTTATTAAATGGGGTGGTTTGGGGATGCCTGCGGGGGAAGGGCTTTGGCTGCTGCGACTACAGCTGAGAGAGCTCCGGGATTTAAGCACTTTGACCACCTTCTCGGGTTAGTTTTAAGATGCAGCAGCTTTAATGGAATTTTGAACTGTGTTGGGCACGGAGAGGAGAGATTTTTGTACTACGGGCAAGTCTTAAAATCCCTTCAATTTGGAAAAATTCTTTGGATTTTTTTTTTCCACTTTGAAAGTGGAAAAGTACATGTATTTGCTCTCACTGGTTTATAGATGGTGATCAAAATGTGGCTAACATGAGAAACAGCTACGCTGGGAGCAATGCGTGATGATGCTGAACTGCTTTCTCTGGCACCGTTTCCCTGAGTTTTCTCTGTTGAATTTTGCCGGGCAGTGCAGGGTCGTGCCTATTTCTGCTCCGCACCCTGCGGCCGCTTCGGTTGGGTGTGGAGGCGAATGCCCCTTCTGAACTGGACGGAGGATGTTTAAAAGTCGCTGTTTAAATGCACACTGAACAGCCCTCGCTCTGCTCTTGTTCAAGAAATAAACAATTTCACAGCAACCAAAAAAATAGCTCCAGGCCACTAAATTTTGGCAAAGCAAGAGGATTCTAGGTCCTTTTTTGGCTACATAATCTTTGCCCCTTTGAAGAAAATATATTTTTAATTTTGTTTAACATTTCAAGCTCTTGTTTGAAAGCAACTTGTTCTCTATTCTGTGATCTTTTAAAATATTGTTTTTCTAAACAAAGCCACTAATTTTTAAGTGTGTTCCATTCAGCAAATATCTAAACAGCAACATTTTTGTAGGTTCAGTTCATCACATTCACCCAGGTAAAGGCCCAGCATAAGTCAGCCCTAAAACCTGCCCCCGGTTCCCCTTTGTCGGGTGTCCCGAGGCGGTGCTGCCCCAGCACTGAGCCCACCGACCTCCGACGGGCGCGAAGGACCGGAAGGGCCAAATGTGGGTTTTGTTCAAATATTCAGTCTCTGGTTCAGGCCGAGCAGTTGAGTCCCGGTTCTTCCTTTTTCCTGTGGTTGGATTTTTGTTCTCGTCTCGTTCCCTTAACCTTCCCCACCCAGGGCTGACTCCCAGCCCAGCCGGGGGTCCCCGGAGCGTCTTCACCGGCGTTTGCTCCTGCCGGCAGCTGGTGCTGAGCTGGAGAGTGGCTCAGTTCAATCTGTGACAACGGATGGCGTTAAAAAGCAGCAGTGACGCGGGATTCCTGACGGAGAAACCTGCAAACTGAGGGCAAGACGCTGGGGGCGGCCGGGCAAAACATACCAACGTTGTTTCTTTCTCCGTCCTCCCCAAGATTGCCCTGACAAAGATACAGCTGTTTGACTTGTTGATTAGCAAAAACATTAGCAGACCTACTGTTTCAGGATATGAATAATTAATGTTTGTTCCTCATTAATTTCTTGTGGAACAGAGTCCTGTTAGACTACATTTAGATGTATTTCTAGAATTAGGAGCAAATATAACAAGAAAGAGATGCCCGACAGATAAGTGCTCTGTTCCCCCCCCAGGAAAATATTGTCATGTTGCTCCTATTATCTCCATCAGGAACAGATCGGGTTTATTTTTAACAAGCACCGATGTGTCCTTTCTTACAATTTTAATTTCAGGGAATGATACAAGAAACAAGTTCTATAATTCATGCACGTTACAAACGAGTACAAGGCAGACCTCCCCGTTAGCATGAACTGTCTGGCATCTTGCATTCCCGGGACCTCAAATCAAAACCTTGTTTACTGAAAAATTCAAAAATAAGATTGCATCAGCTTTCGGCACGCTACCGCTGGAAGACAGGCTGTTTGTTCTGCCTCCGTTAAACAGGCGTTTCAACGCCGCAGCGGAGCTTTGGCACTTCTAATTTTCTAATCTGGCCATGACGCTTTTCTAATACTAAAGGCGTTTCCAGCTTTGATGCAGGACTGATACTCCTCTGATACCCTCTGGAGCGGCCGTGCCCACCGTCTGTGACCAGCCATGAGCCCGAGACTTTGCTGCCGAGAGCTCCTCTGCGTGCAGCCAGCAAAACTTCCCTTTGTTTTTTAATTGCAGAAGATGAGAATGGGCACTTATAACTTAATCTGAAGCAGCGCACAAACCCCAGGCACTTCCCCTTTGCTCTCCTCGGAAGGCAGTCGGGCGGCCGGGCTGACCGCCCCGTCCTTCAGGAGCCCGCGCCGGCGGGCTGGCACGTGGTGGCCCAGGCTGAGTGGCCACACAGGCGTCCCCTGCCCCCAGAGGAAGCCCATCCTGTCCTCGCCAAGACAAAGAGCCACAAGGGATGGAGTCCCGGCAGGGAAACTTCACCGCTACTTCCAGCACCAGGAGCAAGAGGACCTGCGTGTAGTCATTCTGCCTCCCACCGCCCTTCCCGCGCCCGCGGGTTTCCCTCCCCGGCCTGTTCCACCCGGACGTTCCAGCTCTCAGCCGCACCACGGGCACAAGGCAGGAACGGCACAAGACTAATCATGGAAGAGAGAGCTCTGGGACAGAAGCACGTGTGGCAAAATCTGCTCGTTAAGTCAGATTAGTTGCCTGTGCTGCTGTGAACGGGTCAGCGCTGAGATCCACAACCAGTGCGGAAAATGCGCGATCACCTCCAGGGCCCCGCGGGCAGGTCCAGCACGTCCAGGGGACACGGGGCAGAGCCGGGGCGTGGAGCCACCGCTGCCGCCGGCTGGGAAAACCCGTGCTTGGAGCAGCGTGTGCTGACCCGCTTGGGTGATGGCGGTGGAGCGGCACGGCTCGGGAACGCTCACTGCCAGCGCAGGTCGGTATCGTTGGTGAGACAAGTACTTATGGGAAACTCTTATGCTCTTGTCTCAATGAAATGCCGTGCCCTTATTGTTCTCTCAAATCCCTGTAAGGAGGAGTCATCGGCAGTCACAGAATGGTTAAGAGACGGTGTCTGCTGCCATGTAACTATGTGCATTACAGTTTTCTGACTTTAATTTGTTGTCATTATTCTCTTCCAGGCTCCGGCAATTTTGGGGTAAGCAGTCTGCCAGCGGAAGCTGTGTGTCCCGCTGCAGGTTTATGTTACTTCACTGAAGGGCCTTTTCCCTGAGTGGATGCCGGGAGTCTGCCGCGACGAGCTCTGAACCTGCTCTGCCACGTGGCAGTCACCTCGGTGCGCTCTGCCCTGCGCACGCCGTGCGCTCCAGCCCCGGGGAGAGCACAGGCACTGGGCCCCGTCTCTCACCACCCCGGTCCTCACGGCCGGCGCAGCTCCCCAGACCCGCAGCTCCCCAGACCCACAGCTTTCCTGACCCACAGCTCCGGCCCTTTCATCTGCTTCTCTGAAGGAGGAATGCCGGCACCGGCAGCAACCTGTATTTCCCTGAGCTGTGCCAGGTCGCTCAGACCGACTCTGGCAGCACTGGGGCTGCATGTTGAATGCTCACTGTGAATTTTTGGCTGTTTTTACTGTCGGCGTGCAGCTCAGTGATCGGAGCTGCGGGTTTTACCTGGGATGCGCTGCTGCGTGCCGGCTGGCTCTAGCTTTGGTTCCACAGCTCGTCTTCGTGACTCTCAGAGCCACGCACCTCGGGCTCACCGCTGCAGCAGCCAGTGCGGACATCCCCCCTGCGGCTCTGGGCTTCTCCCCGTGTCCAAGCTCGTCCCTGCCCACTGGGCTGGGGAGACCCTCGGCAAACTGCTGAGGCCGCAGCGCCCGGCACGTTTGCACGGGAGGTGGCTCAGGAGCGGTGGGGAATGTGCTTTTGTCTTACACTGCCTGCAGGATCTCTCTGCTGCAGGGCCCCGCTGAGCATCTCTGCTGAGCGGTACCTTTGTGGTGATGCCACTTGCAGCTTTCCTCTCTGAAATTGTTCCCACCCCCCCAACTGTATTAAAAACTTCCCAGAATGACAATGGTCCTTCCCTGCCCCCTCGCTTTAACCCTTCCAGTTTTTCTTCAAACACCCTCCCAGCACCTTTCGTCCTCTCCAGCCTTCTCTTCTGGGCCAGGCCCCCGCTGTCCCCGCTCTGCGCCCGCGCCGGGTGCAGTCATAGCGGCGGCGCAGCCCTGCCTCTGTCTAACCCCGTTACTTTCAGCCCTGCAGAGGAACGGACTGCTGCAGAACCCGAGCGCTCTGGGTGACACTCTATAGCCCCGAAGACTTCCTCGCTGTCAGAGCCCTCTCCTTTGAGAGCCTGACACGGCATGGCCTCGCCACTGAGCCGGGCGGCTCCTGTAACGTAGCAACTTTCTTTTTGCTTTGTTAAGTTGGGCTCTTCAATCTCCTTAATGAATAAGAGAATCAAGCCAGGTAATTGATGCTTGGCCGTTTAGCTGATGAATAATTGACTGTCTGGGTAATCCTAGATATTTCCTCGATCAGATTGTGCAGTGGAACAGCCATATCATACTGGGTGCAGCGTCGCTCCTGCTTTAGGGTACCAGAAGTGTGCTGTGCAAACCCGGGGTCTGCAGGAACCTTCCACAGTCGGCGCTCGTCACCCGCCCCAACAGGACTTATTTTGTCAGGGGAATGTTGAGCCAGGGCTGAACACCATGACTTCTTTTTCAGATCCACAGTGAAGACAAATGCTAGGGTGCAACGAAGAACCCCCCCAGGACTCAGGGTGGGCAGCGGAGGGGAGCAAAGGCTCCAAGGCGGGAGGCAGAAAGTGGGCACGTGCACTGTGTTGCCCCACGAGGAAAAGGAAAGCATCGCTGTGTTAGCTCTGCAAGCTTCAGCTTTCTCGCGGATCACCAAAGGCAGAGCGTTGCAGAAGTCTACCCCAGAAAAGCCAGATCTGCAGGAAACTATGTGGTTGTTTTAAATAGTAATTGAAGAAAATTTAACAGGGCAAGTTATGTTGGCTTTGTGACAGCAATAGGTAGTGCGGTTCACAGCCCATTGTAGAGAGGGTATTAGCATGGATTGTGTGTGAAATAACACATGTTTATATTTCAGACTTCCCAGCAGTCCTGTGCAAGCTATTACTATGTAATTTTTAAACTAAATCGAATGAATGCAGTGAAACCAAGAGCCCATCAACAACACTCTGACTGTGATGGGCTTTGAATTAAATTCTAAGTAAGAACAGAATATTTATATATATTAGGAAAATGGATAGCAATCTTCGACTTGTGACAAAGAATAAAATAGGACACACTTCTAATCTGACTTTTACCTTCAGATTTTCAATGAGTCACTGGTGATGTTTCATCAGGCTATGGGTTTGGCGTTTTTTTTTCTTCCAGAAATGTTATTAATTATTTATTAGTATGTGAATGATCTCTGAAATCTATTGCAGTGACACCTTTGAGTCTGCAGATAGTTTCTGATGGCAAACCATCTGGGCTCTTTTAACTTGTTATTGTTTATCCTTTGGACTTCTCTCCTCTGTTTGTAAGGTGTAACGTCAGTAGACAGGGCCAGGAACATCAATATTTTACAGCTTTAATTAAAGGGAGCTCAGCAGCTAGATTACCCAGTCCGGTTTCTTTCAAAGCGGCTGCCTTCGGGGGGAAGGAAAGACTGTGCCTAAAACAGGCAGTGAGGAAAGGTGTTCCTGGGGTGGGCTGTGACAGGAGACAGGTCTGAGCTGTGACACGAGCCCCGAATGGAGCTCTGTACCCAAACGTGCGATGCTTGGCTGCAGCGCATCCTCTGAACAGGGCGCGCAGTTTCACACAGGAACGGGGGAAGGAGGTGTCTGAGGGCTCCGACATCTCCTCCTGGCTTGAAAGGGAAAGAAGCAACAGCAGAGAGATGGGAAAAAGGTGCCAGCCCAGAGCCAATGCGCTCGGAGCTGGGGCTGGGAAGATCTGCCCTGGCAAACAGGCACTACTTCAGGCTTTAAACCCAGCTTTCCATTTGCGTCCTCTTATTTATTTACGTTAACCAGACAGCACTAAATAAAGGGATGATTAAAAACAAAGCAAAACAAAGGCCTGAAATTTATCTCTCTATTAATTACCTCCAACGCACCAGGACTGCCTATAAATATGGTGCCACTTCAGATAAAACTTTCATGCAGCTATTTAGGCCCTCTGAAATATAAATGATTTCCTTTAAATTTTTTATCATAAATCAGGGCTTGGAGCTTTGCGACAACGCGCCGGTTCCCCCCGATGGGAGGAAGCTGCTTCTCCAGCTCGCTCCTCCGCGCCGCCCGCAGCCCGACCCCTGCGCCCCTTCCCCCGCCTGCGCGCGGGGCCGGGGGGCGACGGCGTGGGGCGGCNAAGGGGAGGCTCCGGGCGGGGAGCCCTCGCTCGGTGCTGCCGTGGGGGACCGGCGGGGGAACACCCCCCCCGAAACGCTGTGAGCTGCTGAGCGGGGCGCGCAGGCAGCCGCCCCCCCGCCGCCGGGCAGAGCCCGGGCAGGGCACCCCAGCTCACCCCACAAGCTGCTGCTCCCGCAAACCGGCACTGCCCTCCGCGGCGTTTCTCGGCGCCTCGTCCCATCAGCTCACTCTGCGCTCCTGCATCTTCTGGGGAGAGAACAGCTCTCTAAGCGTGTGTGGCAGACTGTGAATCTTTCTCCTTTGGAGTGAATTATAAACCAGGCTACTTCGTGTCATTTAGTCCGCATTTTCACCTGCTGCAAGATACAGAGGCAAGATGTTTAAAACAGTTTTAAAGTGAAAGAGAGGAGATTTAGATTAGATATTAGGAAGAAATTGTTTCCTGTGAGGGTGGTGAGCCCCTGGCGCAGGTTGCCCAGAGAAGCGGTGGCTGCCCCATCCCTGGAGGTGTTCAAGGCCAGGTTGGACGGGGCTTGGAGCAACCTGGGCTGGTGGGAGGTGTCCCTGCCCAGGGCAGGGGGTGGGACTGGATGGTCTTTATGGTCCCTTTCAACCCAAACCATTCTGTGATTCTGTGTTGCAAGCACCTTTGTTGTGTGCGTGTTCCCTAAATGAAAGGCATTTTAACACAGAAGTAGTACCCCTTATTTTCTCTGGCCACCACATCAAAGTCAATAAGTTTGTCAGAAAACCAACACAGCAGCTCCTGTGGCTCTTGGTCTGTATTCATTAAGGCTCATAAAACTCTTGGAAACTTTAAATCTACAAGCAGATTTTATTTTTGTTTAAGAACTTCAAATTTCCCACTTGCAAAATACCTATGTCCCTGGACCATCAAAGTCTTGTAGTGTCTGAAGATGTGTGAAGATTAGGAGAGCAAAAAATAAAATGACCGCTCAATAGTAGAATTATGCCAACTTCAGGACTATTTTTCTCAGGGAGGTGGGGAGGGTGGGGGATGGTTGTCTGTTTTCTCGTACTGAGTCAAGGATCAGATGTTTCCAGCCCATAATATGAATGTGAGCGTGGCACAGCTCACTTAACATCTCTCAGTTTACTTTACGCTCTATACTTGAGAATCTATTTCACGGGCTTTATGACAGTTGGCAGCTGGGAGGTGTGCGCGCTGAGGGAAGGGCAGTGCTGCCATCACCCTGAGCTGCCCCTGCACCCAGAGCTGTGGCCCTGGGCAGGATTTTGGAGCCTCTCTGGAACTTTAAGCTGCACCGAAGACATTTAAGAAGCCCCGTACTGTCCCCAGACAGATAGATTTCTCACAATTTCCTACGAAAATAAATTCCTCGGTGGAAATATTTCCTCACACTTTGAGTTGTAGTGGCAGTCCTGCCCGCAGACCCCAGTCACCCCATCGCGCTGATGGACACTGCCAGCGGTCGAATTTTTCTCTCCCCAACCCGTCCCCCCGTGCAGGTCCCACGGGCCCTGGCGCTGGCCCCGCTGCTCTGCTTTCAGTGGGGATTTGCCTCGGTAAGGCGTGCAGGATTGATCCCCGAGTGACAATTAACGTGGGCATCTGAGGGGACTGGGTGCCGGAGGAGGGGTGCTGGGCAGTTTAAATCCCGGCTCGTGATGGCGGGGTGCTAAATGCGGTGGCACCTCGGGAGGAGCCGGAGCACTGCCTGCTTTCCCAGCCGGCTGTGGCCCGGGGTTGTGATACTCAGGCAGTGCTGCAGGGTTTCTATTAGTCATGCAGGAACCACAAAAGACGTTTTTTCCCTTTGATGCACCGTGGCTTGTTTGGTTTATCCCTCCGGCGTGTGAAGGCGCGGCATCAGTCCCCGGCCGTGGGGGCAGAGGAGCCCTTCTGCAGGGGCTGCAGGGGGGATTTTGGGTGATGGGCGAGGGGCGGGTGCCAGCAGTGGCTGGGTGCAGGGACACCAGACGCCCTGGCAGCAGGTCTCTGGGCAAGGATGGTCCAAACGTCAGCCCGCGGGCTTTACCCACGGAGAAATGCCCCCTCCTCCCGTCCCCGTCCCTGGGGACCTGCCGCCCTGCCTCCTCCCGGCCCGGGGACGGGCAGCACCCGACAGGGGGAGGGGAGGGGGGGGGGC
>VUYV01000251.1:718822-731434 GCA_008711295.1 Anarhynchus alexandrinus
GGGGGGGGGCAAGGCAGCAGCCTGCTGCCACGGTGTAGGTGTGAGTGTCTGATGGCCCGGCAGGAGTGTGCGTGTGTGTGTGCGTGTGTGTGTGTCTCTGCCGTCGGGGCAGGGTTCGGCCGCCCGCGGAGGGTCGCGGCTCCCGGCTGCTCCTGCCAACGGGGGCGCAGAGCAGCTCGCACCCCCCGGGTGGCAGTGGGGGCCGGGCAGAGGCAGCCGGGCTGGCGCTGGGGCCATGTTTATTTCCCAGAGAAAACTGGGAACTTTCAGCTGCAAAAATTCTAACTTCCAGTCTCTTTTTTTCCCCACGCTTTCCCCCCTCCAAGGGTTCCCTTCTCCTGAGTCTGCCAGGAGGAGGTTCTCCCTCTGTGGGAGACTCATCCAGTTCGGGATAAAAGCTGTTTCTCGGGAAAGCGGTTCCTGCAGGAGCTGGTGGGTGCCGAGAGCCCATCCTTGGCTCCAGGCCCCCGTGTGGGGCTGCGGTCCGCGTGGCTGGAGCGGGATCGCCATCCGCACCTGAGAGATGTGGGACTCCAGGGTGAGGTACCGCCACAGCGCTGCGGCCAGAGGACCGGGAGCCCCGGCACCCCGGGCAGCCTGGCCCGGCTCGGGGGGCAGCAGCGGTCAGAGCAGGTCCAGGACAGCCGTCCGCCTTCCCGCCGGGCTGCCAGGGCGCACGGGTTCCCGGGCAGGGGGCTCTGGCTGGGCAGCCCCTACCGCTGCCGGCCCATCGCCACCCGACCCAGCCCGGTGCTCAGCCCAGCACGGAGACGGGACTGTCCCCTCCATCACCCGCCCGTTCAACTGGACCGGCCCGGGGATGCTGAGAGCGTGCGGCCATAGGCTTCAGGTGGGCACCCGCAGCAGAGGGACCACAGCTCTGCAGGGACTCACTGACCCAAGAGAAAATGCCGCTTTACACCAATACGACGCAGCAGAGATCCATTCCAGTGGTACCGCTTTGCTAGTTATTTTCAGAACAGAGAGTTTTAAAGCCATTAAGAGAATTTGTCTCCAATGACACCAGTTGTGCTTTGCAGTTTGCCTGGAAATGTGAGATACAAATTTATTCCATCATCAAGACATGGTTTAGACTTTGTTTCTTTAAGCAAATTTAGAACTATATATGGAGATACATGTCACAACATTTTCAACAGAATTTTATATGGAGGAGAAAAACAATACGCAGATGCTTTGACTGCTTTTAAATCCAAAGAGAATTAAAAATGTACAATAATGCTACATAAATCTAGATCAGCTCTTGTAAAATAGTACTGACATAAGCTAAACATCTTCAACCTGCCTGGTGAAAATGAAGCTCCTGAACGCAGTGTCAAGTAGCGGTGGTCTCCAAACTGCTGAGCTCCCACATCCCCCTTGTCAGGCAGCGGAGTTTGTGGGTGCTCAGAGTCGGCTCTGTGCCTGACACTTGTTTTCACCGCACGTGGATCAGGAAAGGCAGTGCTGGGGTCAGAGCAGGGACTCTCGGCCACAGCGTGCTGTCAAAATGCAACAGGCTGCATGGAAAATCCTATGAGGACAGGCTGGGAGAGTTGGGGGTGTTCAGCCTGGAGAAGAGAAGGCTCCAGGGAGACCTCAGAGCCCCTTCCAGTGCCTAAAGGGGCTCCAGGAGAGCTGGGGAGGGACTCTGGATCAGGGAGGGGAGCCATGGGATGAGGGAGAACAGTGTTAAACGGAAAGAGGGGAGATTGAGATGAGATATTGGGAAGAAATTCTTGGCTGTGAGGGTGGTGAGCCCCTGGCGCAGGTTGCCCCGAGAAGCTGTGGCTGCCCCATCCCTGGAGGTGTTCAAGGCCAGGTTGGATGGGGCTTGGAGCAACCTGGGCTGGTGGGAGGTGTCCCTGCCCAGGGCAGGGGGGGACTAGATGATCTTTAAGGTCCCTTCCAACTCTAACCGTTCTAGGATTCTGTGGTTCTATGAATGACCTTCTGTCTCATCTGCAGATTTGCTGCCTTTCCCGTCAGGAGGTTGCTGAGGATTCATGAAATGTTTCTGGGACATAAATGTAATAGTAATAAATTCAGGAATAAGTACCAGTTATCCAGTGCCCTGTTGTGTCACACCAAGATGAGCGAGGGTCTCCACAACCTTTATGTGCAGAAGGACATACCAAGTCGCCGGATGCCGAGGGAGGGCTGAAGGGTCTGGACCGGCGCTGGGCAGCGCTGGGGCTGCGGCTGGGACACGTGGGCTGTGACCCCCCCATGGGGATACTGCTTTCCTCGGTGCCTTTACTCTATGCCTTTGAGGGTTAAAGCATTACGTGTTTTCATTCTCTCCCGGTGCACAAGAGGAACCGGGAACTGACTGCCTGCACCATCCGTGTCACCCAGCCCTCGCTGGTGACTGCGTGGGGACCCCATGGGGGGTGACGGGGGGACCTGCCCGCGCCTGGGCAGCATCCAGCGCTGCGCTGCTCCCGGGCCCCGGCGCCCCCGGCACCGCCTCCCACCCTGCCCGGTTCCCAGTGGCAGAGCCCCATCCTACCGTGGGCGATTATTTATAAATGTTTGAAGAGTGCGATATCTCTCCATTTACTCACTGTCATAACAGGGAAGCTGGGAGGGAAACCAAGCCATCATCCACCCAAAGAGCGAAGCATTTGGGTAGTGCGAGGGCGCTAAATAATTCAGCGCCTATTTAAAAGAGTAGTGTTTTGTAATTTCAGTGGAACCATCTTGGTTTGACTCCCCACATCCTCGCACTCGAAGGAGATGCTCCCACCAGGCAGGTGAGCTGAGCCGCTCTTGCCAGGAGAGAAAGCAGCGGGGAGCAGGTGGGGAGGTTAATCACACTGTCAGCATTTACTTGCTTTTTAAACTTGCATGAGTTTGGAGATCAAAATGGAGCGGAGATGTAGGGCAGATGGATTTGCAGGGAAACCTTTGATTCTCCTCCTCCTGAGGCTGGTGTGTCTAACGCACGCCGCCTGCGAGTTCACCGGGGCCCCTGTTCCCACAGGGCGAGCCCTGCTGCGGGACCCGAAGGCACTGGGCACGTTGCCGGAGGGAGGACCGTGGCACTGGGGACAAGTCCTCCCCCCCGGGTGCCCCTCTGGCAGCGGTGGAGAGGCAGCGCCCTGGGCTGCCTGGGGGAGAAGCACCCTCCGGGGCTGCCGCCGCTCGGCTCAACGGAGAGTCTCCCAGTGCCCCGCAGCCCCAAAGCGGGGGGATGTGGCGGTGGGTATGACAGCAGGGGCCACCGCGGAGGGACCCTCCGTCACCATCACCCTCGGAGCTGCTTGTGCCTCTGCAGCTGAGAGTCAGCACCCCCTGACAGACCTCTGCCGAACTCTGCAGGCAGAAAATAAGGTTCTTCCCAGAAGGAGAGGGGAGCACCAGCACAGCAAACAGAGCCGTGTCCGGCCCCGCGGCGCTCATCCCCCCTGGGCAGCGCGGGAAGCTGTCGCGTGATGCTCTGCACCCACAGGGGGGGTCGGGGGGGCTGCGGCTGGAGGTGACGCTCCTTGGGCTCCCCCGGTACAGACCTGTCGGGGGTTCGGCTGGAGGGGAGTTGGCTTTCTCGCCAGCAGCTGGTGTGGTGCTGTGTTTTGGGTCAGGGAGGGGAATACTGGTGATACCGTACTGGTGGTTTTGGTTGTTTCTACGTTCTCAAGGCCTTTTCTGCTCCTCACCCCACCAGCGAGGGCTGGGGGGGCACAAGAAGGTGGAGGGGACACAGGGGACAGGTGACCCCCACTGACCGCAGGGCTATCCCATACCGTGTGACGTCATGCTCAGGGTGTAAACTGGGGGAAGAAGAAGGAAGGAGGGGATGTTCAGAGTGATGGCATTTGTCTTCCCAAGTCACCATGACATGGGATGGAGCCCGGCTGTCCTGGGGAGGGCTGAACACCCCCTGCCCATGGGGAGCAGGAATGAAGTCCTTGTTCTGCTTCGCTCGTGTGTGTGGCTTCTGCTTTGCCTATTAAACTGTCTTTATCTCAACCCACGAGTTTTTCTCACTTTTACTCTTCCGATTCTCTTCCCCATTGCAACTGGGGTGAGTGAACGAGCGGCTGCGTGGTCCTGGTTGCTGTCTGGGGTTAAACCACGGCAAGACCCTTTGGCCTCACAGCAAGGGGTCCCACCACCTTCACGTTTGCGTCTTGAAGTCGCTTCCAAACAGCAGCCGGAGCCATTCTTCGGTCTGAGGAAAGGCGGGAGAGGGCCGGCACGGGGATCGCACGGTCAGGGTCCGGCCTTCAGGCGGGCACCCGCTGCCCAGGACCCCCCTCCACGGCCGGAGAGGCAGACGGACACTGCAGAAGCTCTGGTGGCTTTGGGTTTGCCCGTGTTACCGGTTCTCAGACAGAGACAAGGAAGGATCGTAGCTGATCGTGCTCTTCAGACACACCGTGAGCGGGGCCACGCGCGGGAGCTGCAGTGTTTATGGCACGCAGAGAACATCCCTTTCATCTCCCGTGTTTGAAATCCTCCTCCAGAGCTGCCTGTGGGACAGCGCCGCACAGAGCGCGCCCAAATACACTGTATAATTCACACAACAAAAAACCACATAAAAGGATGGATAAAAGGATGCTAGGCCTGCAGCTTGCGCCCGCTAAAAAATCAGGAAATGATTTGGGGAGAAGGATTAAATTTTCAGGACCTCTGCAGGATGCTTAGCTAAGGAAGCTCCAGCTGAGCACCCCGTGGTCACCCGCCGTTTGCCAGAGCCTAAAGCACTTTTGGCAGTCACCGAGCAGACCTCACTCTGTGGGCACCGTACCCACCCCTCCCCGCGCGCCAGCCGGGCTCCGCCGGGCAGCCCGCAGCTTGCGCCAACGCAGCCCGCAGCTTGCGCCGATGCAGCCCCGCAGCTTGCACCGATGCAGCTCACAGCTTGCGCCAACGCAGCCCAGGCCAGAGCCCGAGCCCCACGTCTGCCATGGTCAGCGCTGGCTCCGGCGAGACGCGCCAGCGCCTGCCCCCAGCTCGTCTCCCACCCAGCCCCGCGCCGGTGGGTGCCGACCGTGCTGCCCCGCGCCCGGGCTGAGCCGTGCCCAGCGCGCTGCTCCGACCGAGCCCGGCACTCACATATTCCTTCAGCAGCTCCGCGAGCGGGAACAAAACGTGTCAGGGATCTGAGTCAGAGATGATCGTTAAAGTTTGATATCTCGGTTGTTTCAGAATACGCCTGTTTTTCCCCAAATGCCAAAACAGATTAGTCTACAACCGTTACCACATTATGTCCTGAGTGCAGTTTTCTTCCTATAAAAAAAAAAAAAAGTGAAACTCAGAGATCTTCCTTTAAGTGATGTAGTGAGAACTTATAAAAGCATCTGAAAAAAACATCTGGACTTCTGTTTATTGCTTGGTTGGTTTTAGGCTGTGCGACTCCCCCGCCGGCGGATGGGCACTCGCGAAGGGACCGGCAGCGCACAGGCGCTTCTTGTGCAGCACGTACCCCGTCTGCCCCCATGGCTGAAACGCGCCTCGCTGCCTGCGGGGAGGATCTCCTCCTGTCGCCAGTACAGCAACTGCTCCCGGGCTGCTCCCGTCCCTCCGCCCTTCATGGTGCCACGCACTGCCCGTTCCTCCTCCGCTGCCTCCGTCTGCGGAGCGTCGTGTTCCCCTGGAGCAGAGGAGCAGTGGGTCTCCTTGGGGCAGCAACGGGATGGAAGGTTTAGGGATGGTGATTTTGGGTAAGCAACAAGGATGGGGTCCCTTGGACCCCTTCACTGGAAGAGGAACCCCAGAGGCAGTTGTAACGGGACTGAGACGGAGGGGGGAGCTGGGGCCTGTCTCGAGGGGGAGCACCAGGGGGACATTTTGACCAGGTACTGGTGCTGCCAACAGGGTTGAAATGCCGCACAACTCAACATAATTCTAGTCTAAACAGAGAGGGAAATATTTAGGAAAATTTTTGGTATTTTTTCAAATGCCAGACTTTTCAAAGAAAGATTTTGTGCTTTTTTTCAGTAGCTTTTTTTTCGGTGGGAGTGAGGGCAGTGAAGGAACCTGAAATATTTTGGACAGAGCAAGTGTTTTCCTTGTCAGGGACACTGGGGTGTGAGGAGTGGTTCCTTTCCTCCATTAATGAGGAAACTCGAAGTACTGTAAATTTGGGGTCAGTCCAGGCCAAAGCTGTTTGGAGGAGCAGGGGGGTGGCGATGCGCACAGCCCCTGTCCCCCGGCAAACGGGGCACATGAGCCAGTCACACAGCATTAGCGGCTCCACGTTGCAGGCGGGTTGGATGCCACGTGCAGGCACGATAACATGGAAAACACATTAGCCCCCACCGAGGAAACCTGAGCAAATCGGCCATGAGACGTGGTGTCCTGGGATTTAACATCGATGCCATTCCCCGGGATGCCACGGCGGAGCCCGAGCAGTGGGTTTGCTCCAATTCACCGCAGTCCCAGGCAGCCAAATGAACAGCGGGTCGGGATCACCCCTCCGGCTGAACGGACCCCGTCACCCTTCTGCAGTCCCCGTGTCCCCGCGCCTCAGCTCCTGGGCAGGGGCTGCTGTGGGTGGCTGCGGGTACCACAGCCCCCGGGCCACTGCGGCTCCCACCCCACTGCCACCACCAGCCATGTCCCCCCCCGGAGCAGCCCCATGGACACTGTCCCGGTGGCTCTGTGACCCTCCTGTACCGCTGCGTGAGCGGGAGAGCATGTCTGCCCTGTCCCTCAGCAGACAGCTTCTATCCTAAAACCACCTCATCAAATATTAACCCCAGAGACGGAGCATTTCTGGTCTCTCAGGGAAAGAGGCACATTTTCAGTGCTCCGTGGAAGATCTCCTTTCCCCGATACCCCGTCACGCATACTTGCACAAGGCTGGCACGCAGCCACCCCAGCCCGCGCCTCCCGCCGGGTGGGGACACGGGGCTGTCCCCTTCGCTCACCCTGTGGCGATTCCCGACGGCCACCCTGGCCCCGCTCTGCTGGGGGGGACGCTGAAGCGGGGCTTCGTGGGGGCACTTCTGGGGTCGGGCAGCCCCCAGTCTCTGCCAAATGGCGTCTGTGCCATTCACTCTGCACCATTCTCCCTGCGCCGTTCGCCCTGTGCCCTGCGCTCGGGGGGGGAGCTGAGGCAGCCCCGAGGAGAAGCCCCCGACAGCGTGGGCTGGAGAAGGGCCCCAGGGACGAGCAGAAGTGGTGGTCAGGAGCTGGAGGAGAAGAGCCTCGCACGAGCGGAGAAGCGCACTGGGCATCTCCACGTCGGTGCGAAGCCCCCTCCTGTGCCAGCCGAGCCGGGGTCTGCGCCCCAGTGGGGGGACCGAGCTGCTCAGCGGTGGGGTCACGCTCAGCTCTGCCGTGGGGACGCGCTGGGGACCGAGCCCCTCCTGCCACCCCCCGGGGCATCGCCTGACGGCAGCCCGTCCCCGGGACGGTGCGGGTCCGGCACGGCTGCGGCGTTGGGAGCAGCGGCAGAGGAAACGGGAGAGCAGCAGCACCTCGGCACATCAATAATGCATAAAATGCCAGCAGCAACAAAGGGAGAGAGGGACCAGAAGCAGGAGAACAGAATATCACAGAGCTTTTTAATGGTCTTTTTCTATTAGTGTCAGCTCTGTGGCTGGTTTCAGGCAGGGGAAGTTTCCCCGGACGCCCCCAGGATTTCGGGACAGGGGCTGAGCGTGTCCCCCTCGGCCAGGGCTGTCCCCCCGGCCTCACGGCGGTGGCCGACGGTGGTCACAGGTCTCTAACGCTTTCAGAAGGACTGGCAGGGTGGGGTGGCACTGCCTGTGGATGGTCCCTCCTGGCCAAGGAGTCACAAGAGGTGATGGTGCCAACAGCAAGCAGAGAGGCTGTGCTCGGCTTTGCTGGCCACGCTCCATCTACGACCTCCGAACCAGCCCGTGTCTGGGCGAAACCCTCTGCTCTGGCTGACTCTGGGCACCTCCACGGACCTCACGCGCATCTCTGCAGCCCTGGCCATGGCTGAGCCCCACAGCCCCGTTCCCCCGTGTGTGTGGGGGGATCTACACACTTCCATCATATAGATACAGGGAGAGGATCAGGACAGATCGGGGAGCTCCGTGCCCAGGACCTGCGTGCGCCATGCCGGGCGGCAGCTGACGTGACGGAGGGGATGCGCCCTGTTAGAGTCTCACAATGCCCAGACCCGTCTGCTCCCCCCGACACCCGGCCGGTGCCGGAGCACAGCCCGCGCACGGTGCTCGTGGCCGCTGGAGGGGTGAGATCAGCACGTGCTGTATGCGGGGCAGGGTTGGCCAGCCCCACCGTCTCAGCCCCAAAATCCGCCTCCCGAGCCCCATCACAGGGTTACGGAAGGGCTTAAATAACATTATCCCCTCTCAGAGCTGCAGAAAGAGAGGGACGAGTGGAGAGTGGTGCCGTGCCGTGCCGTGCCGTGCAGTGTGATGCGATGCAGTGCGATGTGGTGTGATGCGGTGCAGTGCAGTGTGATGCAATGCGGTACGGTGCGACGCGGTGTGGTGTGGTGTGATGTGGTGCAATGTGATGTGGTGTGGTGCAATGCGGTGCAGTGTGATGCAGTGCAGTGCAGTGCGGTGTGATGCAGTGTGATGCAGTGTGGTGTGGTGTGGTGTGATGCGGTGCAATGCGGTGCGGTGTGGTGTGATGCAATGCACTGCGGTGTGATGTGGTGTGATACAGTGTGATGCGGTGCGATGCAGTGTGGTGTGGTGTGATGCGGTGCGATGCAGTGTGGTGTGGTGTGATGTGGTGCGGTGTGGTGTGATGCAATGCGGTGTGGTGTGATGCAATGCACTGCGGTGTGATGTGGTGTGATGTGGTGTGATGCGGTGCAATGCAGTGCGGTGTGGTGTGATGCGGTGCAGTGCAGTGCACGCTGCAACTCCCCATCGCTGGCTCCCCGGGCTTCCTTCAGACCGCTCCTTCCGCTGCGTTTGCAAGGTATAGTTTCCAAAACCAATAATTATTTAAACCTCACAGGAAACCACAACCATAAATTCTTTTTGCTGCCCTTAGTTTGGTAGCCCGGCAGTCAGAAAATGTGAGGATTGTTCTACAGACAGGTTCGCTGTGAAATGCAAGTAGCCAGAGTGAAGCCAATTACCTTTTTAATCATTGCTATTCTGCATTAAAAATACACCAGGAGAAAAAAATGGATTTATCACCAAAACAGTGAGGACTGGATCCCGATCAGAAGCAGAGGCCAAGACACTTCTGTTTATCTCAACCCCACAGCAAGTGTCGGCTGTGCCCATGGCCGATGCCGGGGAGCTCCGTTCACCCCGCCGGGCTGCGGGACGGCCCCGGGGCGGGCAGGGAGGGCGGCGGTGTGCGGGGGCTGCTGCGCTCTCCCTCCCGGTGACCCCGCGCCCTCCCGGCCCCGCAGCCCGGCTGATGCTGGGCACAAAACCGGTGTCTTGTTTGCCGACTGCGCTGCGGCTGCCCTGCCCACGGCTTCACAAGAGCTGCTCTTTTCGGGGATAAGCGTCTTCAAGGGATGCCCGGACCCAGCGCGCGGCGTTCCCCTTCGCCAAAGCTGTGCCGTGGTTTTGCTAATCGACGGCTGGCAGCCGGGTCCGGCCACACTGGGGCTGACCCCTGGGCTGGGTCCCTGCAGGGACCTTCCCTCCCCGGGGACCTGCCTGGGCTCCGTGCACCTCTGCGGGTGGTGGTGAGAGCCGAGGCCGAGCGCAGAGCTGGGAAAGCGAAGGCCACCTCTGCCCCAGCGCCTCCCCCACTGCGCCGCGCAGTGCCAGCTCGGGGCTGCCGCCCTCCGACACGGGAGCCGGGGGTCTCCCCGGCAGATGCTGGCACTGCAGCAGCCGAGAGGCCCTGCAGACAGCCCAGGGCAAAATTTTTAATTCGGCATCACACTTCAACCTGAAATCTGAAAAAAAAACCTAAAAAAGAATGACAAGATGTCAGCGTGTCCCAACCTGCACAACCCAACGGCCAACGGCAGCTCCCCGGAGCGGGGCAGCGCTGGGCGGCATTGCGGGACGCCTGCCCTCCCCGGAGCCCACCGCGGCTCCAGGGCTGTGGCACTCACTGCCAGAGGAGACCAAAGTGCTGAAAATCAGCTCATGTCACGCAGCTGCAACGAGGAAGAAAAAGGCCGCTCGCTTTGGACCTCGGGAGCTTGGGCAGGTCTGAGAGGGAGTATCCAAAATGCGAAATTTCAAGCATCCTTCCTGTACATTTGGCAGAGAAGTTGGACCACGTAAGAAACAGTCCTTCAAAAATTAGAGAGATCTAAACATTTGAAAAGGTTTACAGTTTAAAAATCCCCACAGAGAATGCTCCTTCTCCAGCAGCAGCTCTGCACCGTTACGTGGCAGAATTGAGCCCGCAGCTCCCGAGCCACCCCGGAGCGACGAGCCTGGGGACGAGAGTAGAGGGGAACCCCGGCTGCTGCGGCCGCCCTGGCTGCGGATTCGTCTGAAAAATCTGTCTGGATACCCAGCTTGCCTAAAAGACATCACATTTGCTCTATCACATCAGCAGATGCAGTCGGTTTGGGTTTGGGTGGCCCCAAGGAGCCTCCCCAGCCCTGAGAGCAGCGCTGAGGCTTTCTGAGACAAACACGCCGGTACTGCCGGTCCTGGTCCGCAGCAGCCCTGGTGTCCACCCCAACATGTCCAGGGGCTGCGGCTCATCAGTCCCCTCTCATATCTGCACTCCTGGAGCCTACTCTGCTGGCTAATTAGCGAGGGTGTCCCTGCAAACAGCAAATTGCATTATTAGAATTCAGATTTTTAATGAAATCTACGGGAATTACATGTTAAGCGCAGTAAATTGTACTATTTCCAAAAGCCACATCCGCTGAACAGGTAGCTGACATGAAACTTGTCAAAATGACTCAGGTTTTGCAGCTCAAATTAATTGCTCCTGAAAGAGCCACAGTCCAAGAATTACTGGCTGAAACGTTTTGAGAAAGCAAAGCTGAGCGGAAAGGGGGGGAACGGGGCCAGCTCTCCCCGAACACGGGAGAGGGCCCTGCAGATGCTCCTATCCGCCAGCCTGCCATTAATAAATTATTGAGACAGTCCTGAAACAAGCAGATGAAAAGGGGGATGAAAGATGCCAGTGGAAGACAGACAGCCCCACTGTTTGGGGAGGATCTAAGCTATCACGTCCAAAACCCGTTTTAATCTCCTGCCGTCAGAAAGCGCCGATGACTCGCGGCGCTGGCGAGGGGGGGACGCGGGGTGGGGACGACGGCTGCATCCCCCGTCCCCTCGCGGAGCGGAGGCAGGTTCCCTGCGCCCGCAGAGGCTGTCCCCAGCTCCTTCCCACTGCTCTCGGAGGGGCCAAGGCAGCGGGCAGGACCCCCGGCAGGACCCCCGCCCCCCGCACTGCTGCCACCGGGGCTCGGGGCCGGAGGGGCTGGGATGGAGCGGGGCACGCAGGCACCCGGGGAGCCCCAGCCGCCCGCCGAGCTGTCAAACGTCCTCACAGCAGCAGCGACTTTAAGCAAAACACATGAATAAAGAAACCGAGCAGCAAAATCAAAGTACGTGAGAGTCTCTTTAGCAAAGCACCATCAGAAGGTCCCTTAGTAATTCTGATTATTTTTATTATTTAAGAAAAGACAGCTCTTTTTTTTTTTTTTGACAGAAAGAGAGGAATGGGAAAAGTGGGATCACAAAATCAAAGCGGTTAGAGATGGAAAGAGGTGACGGCTCAGCGAGGCTCCCGGCGTCCTCCCTGCAGCGGGAGGGGTGGCAATGTCCCCCAGCACACGAAACGCGGCCTTGCAGGGGGGAAAGATCTGCCTCCCTCGTGTTCTGGGTTTTTTTCTTTTGAAACGTGTACTTCAGCTGCAGGAGGGTTTTCAACAGAGTGTTTTATATCTCCTCGTGTCTCAAGCGTAACGTCGGTGCCACAGCTGAGCTCCCAGTCTCTGCAGCGCGTTATCGCAGGCTTTGACCACAAATTTAGAGTTTCCTCAGTCCGCGCCCGAGGGCAGTGCTGGCGCGTGTTTCACAGGAGTAACTGTTCTCCCACGCGTGTTGAGTGTTTCAGTGACACGGGCCATAAAACGAACACGGGAGAGGGCGTCGGAGCTGCAAGTGCCTTTCCTTCGCTGACTGCACCATTTCTCATGGACGTTACTCAGCCACAACGAGTCCTCAGCTCGTTACCTGCCTGCCAGGCTCCCCAGGCACTCCCCAGGGCCACGTCTCAGGGGCTGCTGCCTCCCCTGGCCCCCCCGCGGCTCCTCTCCCTCCCCAGCGGGGCGCCCCATCTCCCCAGCGGGGCTCCCCATCCATGTCCCCGGGGCAGCGGGGACCCACTCCCCTCTGCAGGAGTCCTGCGGTGGACACAGCGCCCCACGCACCCTCTCGCCTCCACGGTGGGTTCGTTGCCAGCAGTGCAGCCACCGCCGTTGGGGTGACTCAAACTCCGGCAGGAGACATGAGCTCCCCCATTCCGAACGGGGCTTTACCGGTCTCACTCCAGCCACAGCCGGCCCTGCCCGGGGGCGTCAGCCGGCGGCGGTGCCAGTGGGGGGCTCGGGGCTGCGGGGAGCGTCAGCCGTGGTGCAGGGACGTTGCAGCGGACGCGTCCGTGTTGCAGGGCGAGGGCAGGCGGCCGCCTCCCGGGGCCTCCGGACCCCCCGGCCCCCCTCAGACCCCCCGATCCTCACGGAACCCCCGGACCCCCCGGTCCCCCTCA
>VUYV01000251.1:732554-840566 GCA_008711295.1 Anarhynchus alexandrinus
GGGCGGCAGGGGCGCCCGGCGGGTCCCCCTCGGCAGCTGCGCCGGCAGCGCCGGCCCCTGGCGCCCTGGGCGCCGGTAGCGGCCCGGGTCATGAGAGCAGGGGCTGCCCCGCGGTCCGGGCGCTGAGCCGCGTGTGTGTTGCCGTTCACCTTCTCATAACCTTTTTTTTTTCAATTTTGAGTCATCATGCCAACATTGGTATTGCACTGGCACTAAATGGTGGGCAAAATTGTTTTCCTGAGAGCAGCAGAAGAGCGTTTGTTGGTTCTAAAGGTGAACGTTTTTTTCTATATATACATTTACAAAGCTCCCCGTGTAGAGGGTTGGGTGGCACAGTGGGTTTAGTGCGATGGTCAGAGTTTAGATCCTACTGTAGGTCACAAATGCGAAGGATGTAGGTAGTCCTGACAGACACTCATGCTAGAGAATAATTAAAACCCTTGGCATGATTGACAGCCGTTGCTTGAGAAGTCTAGGATGTATGTACAGACAGGAATCAGAGTTGCAGGTTGTGTTGAAGGAGCTTTGGCAGATCTGGATGTGGTTCTGCAATGCCTGCCTGCCCTGATCCCAGCTGTGGGTTATCCATTTCCATGAATAAAAATTAACAATTGAGGACTAATGAACTTGAGTTGCGAAGGGGAAAAAACTATTGAAGTAGTTGCACGCTTAATTTGTTTATTCAAACTTGGCATTTTTTCCACACCCTTTTGATTTTTATTAGGGCTTTTCTTTGTTTATTGTAAGAACTGATTTTCCTACAACTAAACAGCAAACTAAAACGAACTTTGTTTCCCTTTGGCCTTATCCACAGAATGGCTCAGCAGCAAGCACTGAGATTCCGTGGCCCAGCTCCCCCACCAAACGCAGTCATGAGAGGCCCACCGCCTCTCATGCGACCACCTCCACCTTTTGGCATGATGCGAGGTCCTCCTCCGCCACCTCGCCCCCCTTTCGGACGTCCTCCATTTGATCCAAACATGCCTCCGATGCCACCTCCAGGAGGGATTCCTCCACCAATGGGACCTCCACATTTGCAGGTAAAGTGGGAGATTCTCTTGATTTGTTGAGTTGGGATTTAGGGATTTTTCTTGTTTGTTTTCACATGTGGAAATAATAAGAGAAGCGACATTAAAATGGATGAAAAAAAATAGCAGGTCATGACAAAAACATAAGCCTCATGCATGGTGTTATAAAACTAATGCATACCTGTGGTATGTAAATGCAACTTCTGTTTAGGTCCCTGAGGCCATTCTAAATTAATCAATTATGCAGTTAGGATACACTCACCAAAAGAGTCTTTACTAAGACCTGACTGTGTTGGTGCCCTGTGGCCGTGTAGAACGCAGGATTCGGCTGTGCTCGGATTTCTGAACGCCTCAAAGCAAGCGTGTGAAGTACACATCAGCCTTCGAGGGTTACCTTCACTCTGCCTGTGTCTGCTTAGCGAGGTAATGATGGACACGCACAAAGACTGGCAGGGAAGGTGCAGCTGAATTCTGTGTGGGTTCCAGCATGAGCCACACCTGCCATCACTGTTGTAGTTTATTATTACTGGTCACCAAGGGATTGGTAAGGTGGGCAGGTAGCAATTCTGAGCAGTAGGTATATAATCAGTGAGGAGGCGTGTGTTGTTTCAGCACCGTGTTCGGGAGGATGCATCGTTCGTAATGCACCAGAAGTTGTCAACACCCTGACAAAGGAAAACTCAACATCTGGAGAACAGACTAAGAGCAGTCTCAGTATTTGACTGGAGCAACTGCAGGTGGCCCTTGTGGTGATATGTTTAGTCTTGGCAGAGGGGGAATGCTCTTTATCTTATGTTTATTGTTGTTGTGTGGTTTGTTTGTTTTTTTTTAAACTTAGAGCATCCATAGCACCTATAGGGGTGGTATGAGCCAGTTGGGCTCAAGTAAGGTAGATTTCTGTCTGTATTTCGTGATGATATATGTTTAAGTTCTTTTGCCTACTTTTCAAAGACTGACAGTTTGAAAGGTACAACACGTTTGGGAATAAGAAATGTATTGTTTTAATAGCATTGTAGGAGTACGGTGCTGTTAGGGCAGTGTAATTACTATGTGGGACTGCAAGGCGGGCCTTTAAGGAAGTGAATAGTACTATGTGGTTTATAAATAATGGTTTAAATCCACTAATTGTAATAGTATAGTGAAAACTTTAGTGCTGTGAAATTTATTCTAAAATGTAGGGATGTGGGCATGATGGAAAGGCCCATGTCAGCAATGTTCTTATTTCATGGTATTTTAGGCCCTGCTTTGCATATGTTTTTTGGCAGCAGGGCTATGGGAGCTTTTTTCCACATCACTGTTAATGCAGGTTGGTTCACTGTGTAGCTCTGCAGACAGCTTTGTGGGAAATGGAGGGAGTGGTATGAGAGGAAGCAAAGAAGCAGCGAGTGCAAGAGCAAGGGCTTAAGCTGGACTTCATCTGAAATAAACTAACATCAAATTGTAGTTTAATTTTGTGTGCTATCATCGTCCCAAGCACAAGATTTCAGGAAGAAACCAGTGCATGTTTTCTGTAGCAGTTTTCCCTCTGTCCTCTTGAACATAAAGTGTGTTGTTACAACTTGGACTTCTCAGGGAGGTGTGAAGTAGCTGGTCGTTTCACTGAAACATTCTCAGCTGAACAAAAGTCCTGTGGAATTGAAGACTGAAACAGTACATTTGAGGCATGTGAATGGTCCCACTCACCTCGTGGAACGTTATCTTTTCTCTTCCTTCCAGGCAGTACTAGGGGCCTTGTTCTATGATATGTTTTCATGCTCAGCTTAAGTTTATTTAAGACTATTTCCATGTACTGCGCCTTTGTTCTGGTGCTTTATGATCCTATTTTGCCCTTTGGTGTTAATATTCATGTGCCTATGCACTAGCTTGAAAGCTCTGAAGCAATGAAGAGTAGTGGAGTGTGCAATGGAACTCAGCCTGAGAGGGGAGAACAGGACCTTGCTTCCTTCTTGCAGTTTCAGGAGTCAGCCATAGTTAATTTGAAGCCCCAAGCCTAGCTGCTGATGTCTTTTTGATTTATGTGATTTAGATTCTGAATGTGCTTCAGCTCTCAGCTGTTACATCATCGCTCTTGTATCATGCCATGCAGTAAGCATGTCTTCTACAACTCGTTACCACACATGGAATCCATGCACCAAGCACGTCTAAATTTTTCATGCCTTGTCAGCACTGTGCTCTGCTTTGCACTGAATATTTGGTTTTTAGCTCCTCGTCCTGCTTCTGGTGCAAGGGGGATACAATTTTGAAAGGTTCTGTTGTAGAAACAGAGGAGAAGGTGTGCTTAGAGTGGAGCTGAAGGATGTTGTGGATCCGGGCATCCCCTCCTTGCTCCAGGACTGCCCTGGAACAGGCTAACCCCTCCTTCCGCCTTTTTTTTTTCCAGAAAGCAACAACAGCAGGCAAAAAAGTGAGCTCTACTGGATTCTTCTTACAGGTTGTAGAGCGGTAAAGAGAAAGATCATCTGGTGGCCAGATGGAGGAGCTGTGGAGAAGAAATAAGGAAGGAGGGAAAGGCTGTAGTTACCTTAATGGCTTTTTTTGTTTGTTTCCGTCGCACTGGGTTTCCTGCACGCATCCTGGCTTCAGCAGAGCCCTCGTGTTCCTGCATCTGTGCATTTCGCTCTCGGGCCTGTCAGTTATGAGTGCAGAGCTAGAAGGCTTTTACCAGTGAGCTGTCTGGGCATTGCCTTTGTGAAGAGGAAATCTTTTGTATCGCAAGTTCAGTTAGAACTGGAGTGATGGAGATAATTAGGTCAGTTGTAGGTGTATGCAGAATAAGTTAACTTGGTGGATTTTGTCGACTGTCTTTTTTTATTGGGAAGTATTCACTATACATGTTATGCACAGAAAATTTCAGAACAGTCCAAATAAACAAGTAGAATAAAATGCCTTAATGTACCTTGATTTAGAAAGCAGGCTTTCAGGTAACAGTGGTGTGCAGGGCAGGCCTGCATTTCTTATGATGATGCAATAATGAAAATGTAATTTGATTTTTTAAAAAAAAATACTTTTTCACTGGGAGTGTCATTGTGTAACTGCTTACATTTGATTCGCAGCAGGGGATGTCTGAGTGGCAGTTATTCAGGAGCAGTTCTTCCATTCTTTCTCTTTCTTGCATTGGGATATTTTCACCTTTTCAGGAGAGGAGTTTTCTCTCACCCCACCTAGGTGGTGGCTTGTCAGGAGCCACATTCTCTGAGCTGGTAGCATTAGGTTGTTAAAGAAGCTCTCAAGACAGTTAGAGTTAACCCTACTATGGTTGTACTGTCTGTTGGTGCTCTAATAAAGGAAAACTCTGGTTGAAAATTGTAATATTATTATTATCTTTTTTTTTAATTCTTATTATGTGCCTTTAGAGACCACCATTTATGCCTCCTCCCATGGGTAGCATGCCACCACCTCCTGGTATGATGTTCCCTCCAGGAATGCCACCTGTCACTGCCCCTGGGACACCAGCAATGCCCCCAGCAGAAGAGATATGGGTAGAAAACAAAACTCCAGATGGCAAGGTAAGATGGTTATCAGAAACAACGAAGTAATAGGTGTTTACTGCTGTTGTGAGCATGTTGTCATACATAGTCTTGCACTGTGGTAAAATCCCATGCTCTTGTCTATCCTCTTATTAAATAGTTTTTAAAACAGGAGGAACTGGACCATTTATAAGTGCTCCTTCTCCAGATAAGCTGTTGTTTGACGGTGACATTCTTAAATTGTAGGTGTATTTCTATAATGCGCGTACACGTGAGTCAGCGTGGACTAAGCCAGATGGGGTCAAAGTTATTCAGCAATCAGAGCTGACACCGATGCTGGCCGCGCAGGCCCAGGCGCAAGCCCAGGCACAAGCAGTAGGTGCCTCAACGCCGACCACCAGTAGTCCTGCGTCTGCAGCGTCTCCATCCACGTCCTCGAGTACTCAGTCCTCCACAACCTCTACCACAACCACAGCCACTTCAGTTTCACAGACGATTTCCAGTGAGTAACTGAGGTTTTCTGCAGCTTTGCGATGGTGGGGAGCAGATGGTGGGGATGCTGCTTTGGGGAAATGCTGCAGCAAAAACTTGGTATCCAGGAAGAAGTTGTTTCAACATAAAGTGGAGTGTGAGTTTAAAGTACAGTATTTAATCCAGAAGAACCTTGCATGCGAACCTTCTGGTTTCCCCCCCCCCCCGATCTGAAAGAGTTACTTCAGGAGAGTAACACTAGATCAATATGCAACCCTTTTTCTTTAGGTCTTTGTATATTTTTCTTCTGCTGTTATCACGTCATATCAAAGCTATTATGCATCCATTTCCTTTTGACTATAGATAAAGCTAAATTGTTTTGAAAAGTATCTCACAAGAAAAGTTAATCTGGGGTAGGAGTTATAGTTGTAGCAATTTGCTCTTTGTTTCCAAAGCGGCATCTGTTGCTTGAGGAGGCTGGCTCTTCCAGTGCTGCGCCGTTGATTGCAGAGTAGAGCTTCTTCTGGTGTATTACTTTCATTAGCATATTCTTCTGACTAAGCCTCTTAAGTTCCCATTTGCTAGAGTTGCACAAAAGAGGAAAAAGAAAGTCCTTAGAGCCATTATTGTTCACTCATGACCTTCGAATAATAGTGTGAGGATTACTGCTGTTTACGTGGGCTGAACCTTTGCTTTTAAGGGTTTGCCCACTGAGGGAACCTCAAGAGGAAAGGGGACCGAATTTATGCAGCATGCACATAATGCATGTTTATGCATAGTATCTGCATATAATACAAATAGTCTGATTTATAGTATACTTTGGCATATCTGTGCTAACAAGGTGCCTCTAGTGCAGAGCATCTATATAGAGATGTATCTCGTGTACTATTTGCGCACGAGTGTGTCGCCAGCAAACAAAGAGTGAGATCACCTAGCATGAAGGAAACACAGTACACTTGTTAAGGAGCAGTTTGGTTAGTGTCACTGTCTACATGCAGGGCTGCTGAAAGCACAGCATTTACGCTGATCAGGAGTCCTGTTGTTTGACAGTCTTGATCATTGTAGCTGCGCTGGCAAAAATGCGTGTGCTGCATAAGGCCGAAGAGTATGCAGGAGATGAGCAATTGCTGAACTGCTCTCACTCAGCTGTAGTGTGTACTTGCATCCCCTGGAATTATTTCATCTTCTTCCTGTAACAGGCAAGACAAGTCAAGCTTAACTCACCACTTAAACCAAACTTTAGAGGTCTGCGTATGAAAGGGAGTCAGATTTAGGTAACCCTCAAGTTATGCTTTCAGTTAACACCGGAGGGAGGACGGATCATTGGAGTAGCAAAGAATTTGTATCGCTCAAAGCATTTTAGGGCTTTTATTTAATTTGAAAGGTAACAGTACTGTGTTCAGCTGTTTTGTTGAAATATGGTCTACTCTAACCATTTTGCTGAGTAACAAGAATCGGGCAGGAGGTGAATGTTAGCTTCTGGCCTAATGCCAGGCTTTTGAGGACTGATCCTACTTTTGGAATAGCGCTTTCTGCACCTTCTCTCAAGCAAAATCTCCTAATATTCAACGCTGAGAGTCTGTTCCACTTCTACCTGTTCTACCTGCTAAACTTTGTCTTTGCTTTCAAGAACTGTTACTGTTGGTGTCTGTGCCTAGGTGATAAAATTTTATCATTTAAAATACTTTCATAACTCTCAGACTTGGCCTGTAAAAAAACTGGGACTTCTGGCTGAGCTTCATTCTTGTCTGGTACTGATTTGACTTAGGCCTTTAAACGAATTGCATACTGACTGTCTGCTCTGTTTCCCTAAATTTTAGGCAGTGCTAAGAACTTTCACCCTTTCTGAAACACTTAACAACAGATCAAAAATCTTTATTTAAATATGTTAATATTGGTATGTCGTTGAGAATGCCTCTGGTAGTCATTGAATACTGAAGAAAATGCACAGTATGCCTGTGTATAATATGGGCATAAGTTGGTGTGGTTTCTTTTTTCTTTTTTTTTTTTTTAATTAGCTCATTTTTACAACAGTTTCTCCTCCCCTCCACCACATCTTACAGTGTAAATGTGCAAGGCTGGTCTGTGAGTTTAATCAGTCACATCTCTAGTTCCTCTTTGCCAGTGCTTTGATATACAGCACTGTTTACTCTCGATTATGCGCTGATTTCAGTCATGCTGCAAGGATTATGGGATTGAATGCTAGAGTGTATTTTCCCGCTGGGAGGCACTGAAGACCAAGAAAGTTCTTGCAGCTTCTGAACAGAAGTACTTTTCTTTTCCTTGCTTATTTATACATTTTTTTGATTGACTTTTTGCATTCTTGGATCATAGCTTAATAAGCATAGTTTTAGACAGACTGTTGTCATGCACATGCTGCTGCCATTATTGTTAAAAAGCAGAACCTGTGTTCATTTAACATAAGAGCAACCTTTTTCCATTTGAAACTCTCTGTAACATTCCCTTTCTATTTTTCTGACCAGGGATGCAGAGCTTATATTTGTCCTTTGGTACACCCTTGCTACCGCCATAGAGACTTGTTAGGTGTAAAGAATGGGACAAAGTAAAATTTGAAATTGACTTTCTTTGTGAATATTTAACCTTACAGAGAAGGCAAAGGATTTTTTGCCCAAGGGCGTCTTCCTGCTGATTATATCTAAGCGTATCTGCTTATATAATGTCTGTTGGGAAACAGAGAGCCAGTATGTTTGCAGCAAATATATTGTAGTGTCTAAGATACAAGGTGTTCTTTGTGTTTTTTTATCAGCACCTACCACACAAGACCAGACCCCGAGTTCGGGTGTTTCAGTTGCCACACCATCAGTCAGTGTTTCAACCTCTGCTCCTTCTGCTACACCTGTGCAGACTGTACCCCAGCCAGTCCCACAGACATTGCCTCCTGCAGTTCCTCATGCAGTACCTCAACCAACTGCAGCAATTCCTGCTTTTCCACCAGTAATGGTACCTCCATTTCGTGTCCCCCTTCCTGGCATGCCTATTCCACTTCCAGGTAAATTGGCGAACTGTAATTGTCTTGTCCGCTACATGTCCATGTTGTCAATTTGTTTGCACTCATGTGTCCACTGTGTACGGAACTTGCCTGAATCCTCTCCACTCAGTATTTTTGAAAGAATTCAGGGTTAGCAGACAGACTTTTTAATTAACAAAGAACATGAAACTTTTTTGACTTCTAGTTCTTTGATATACATGTCAGAAAACAGCTGCATTTAAACATGTAAACCTTTTAGATGAAAGGAAAATAAAAGAATTACACTAAACACTTTTTAATCTCATGGCACATGTCTATCTGGTCATCCTATTTTAAAAAAAAAGTGAGCTTCCAGACAGAATCCATATGTGACTGAGAATATTGTAGCGCTATATTTTACTAATTGCAATATTGCTATAAATTTTTTCTACTTGCTTGATTTAGACCTTAACTCTCGTGCATAAATAATTATTAGGACATGGATTATAGCTGAAAGACATTAAAAGAAAATAATGTATTTATAAGCAGGAAAAATTGCCATTCAGATGTATTACCCCTGAATGATGATAAGTGTTTCCAGTTCTCTCAGTTTCAAACTATCAATTATGATGTGGAATGCTTACACAAAAAGTTGAGGTTTAAACTGAGGACCACAATGAAGGTATTCAAGATGTGAGGGTACTATAGGCTTCAGATGTAAAGACCATTGAGAAGAAATCTTAGACAGCAGCCCACTGGTTCCTGGGCAACGCGCATTTTCTTTCATTTTTATAAAATATTTAGATACTTACAGAAGTAATTTTAGGCTGGAAAATTGGACTCACTTGCTGTTTGTAATTGCTGCAGAGGTCCTCCTGAGGGGTCACTAAAGCCACTTGTTGCTTCGGTACCGTATGTCAGTTTGCATGGATATGGTTGAGTTCCTCTCCTGGTACCAAAGTATTTAATGTTTTTTTCAGTGTGCGCTAGTGCTAAATATATACCAAGAGCTGTGATTTTCTGTTGCAAAGGAAGGATTGAGACTGCAGTTGTATTGGATACCAGTTATTTTCCAATTAAAATTAAGAATTACAAAGAAGCAGCTCTGAGCAGCATCCTCATAATTTTTGACTCTCTGTACAAGCTGAGTGAGGTGACTTCTTCCGTGCTGTCCTTTAATGCACTGGTGCAGTGCGTATGAAGGGAGGCCTTTACCTTCCATCGAACTGCCTGGATGAAAAGTAATCCTTTATAACACTTCTTTGATAAGGGATATAAGCATCAAAGTAGTTAAAATGGGTATTAGTTCTACTAACTAAAAGGGAGACCAACTTTTAGTTGCCTCTGCTTTTAGGATAGTCTTCTAAAATAACTGAGCAAAGCTACTTTAATCTGTAATTTGCTCGAAAAGGAAATCACACTGTAGTACTCATGGTTTTAAGACAGGAAAAAAATACTATTCTGAACATGATATTCAAGGCTGAATGAAAAATGGATAAAGGGAGAATTCTGATGATGTATATTTGTGAGGTTTGGAGGAACAATAAAAAGGGGTAAGCCTTAAAGGTGGTCAGCTGAATGTCCATAACTGCAATTTCTGACATCCCAGCAAGGGATCAGCATAAAGGGTCCATATATACCTCTGAAGGATATAATCATGTACTCAAGTGTGAACAGTCAGGTGAAATGTGGATGGTGAAAGTGGTAGAGAAGAGTGCCAGTGGAAAGGGATACCCCGGGGTGTGTGCTTGGGTTGGGTTTCTTCATAAGCTCTCAGTCAAAAAGTTTTGTGAGTAGTGCAATACAGAAGGAAAGACAGAGCAACAACATTGATCTTCTTAAACTCATTTTTGAAAATTATTTTTTTCAAAACTTTCCTGGTAGCAAGTCTTAGATTTGGCCTCTTCTGATGTTTTCACAGTGAGATGAGCCTTTTGGGTGGAACCCATAGTACATAGCAAGGTTACCTAGCAGTAAAGTGTGTGCTTCCACTAACAAGTCTAATTCATCATTTTGCCGGATTACGGAATAAAATCAGTCTACTTCTTTCACTTAATTCTGGCTTGAGTTGGTTGTAACAGTTTATAAACACTGTAAAAGTAAACGAAACCTTTAAAATACAGCAACAAGAAACTAAAGAGAAGTCAAAATGATATCATATCAGTATAAGGTGAAGTCAAAAAGGCTTACAAAGTTTTACTGTTTAGATGTTTGGGGCTTTCAGCACTCGGTACAATATCAGCCAGATTGATTTCAAGTTACAGAGGCAGAGCTGAACAATACCATTGTCAAGTGATTTCAAAGTTAATCTCTGTATTATACTATAGTAAGACGGAACAATGGAAGAGTTGATTAGTGATATCTCGTAATCTCAGATCTTAAAAAGTAAGTCTGCTTTCTCTTAATTCATACGTTAAAAGTTAGTAGTATGTTTGAGAATGAACTTGGCAGAGGACACAGCTTGGGTATTTGCTAAGTCTTATCTGCGCTGCAGTATCTCTAATTTCAGTGATCCCGCAGATGGCATTATTTATACTGACCCAGTTTTAAGACATGCTGTAACTTCCTTAACAAAACGAATTTTCAGATTAATTTTCAAGTACGTAACATGACACTCCCCCCCCAAATTTAGACAAACACTTCATTCAGTGCTGTTTGAGTCAATGTTTTTGTGTCTCAATTCATACTTTTTTTTATAAAACTAGTTTTGGATTCTTTTATTGAAATTATTATTAAAGAACATCACAATTGTAATCTCAAAGAGTTTTTAAAAATAAATTGGCAGTACTTTTGTATGCTTTCAATACTAGATCTCTAATGAAGAAAAATAGAAATTACTTTGGTTATAAACACAGGGGTTTAATTTCACTTTGCGCTGGAGGATTTCCACCTCAGGTGGTGGAACTGAAACCATTTAAGGGGAAGGCCCTCAAAAAGGACTGGACCAACGTAGAGAGAACTTCTAGTTTCCTTCTTCACCCTAAAAAGAAGGTTTTTGGAAACGTGTTCCCTGGCCCCTGTCTAATTTCCTCCTGAATTTTGCATCTAATTGCAGAGGATTGCGCACTTCCCTTTCTCTGTCATTCCTCCGTGAGCTGGAGAGCAGAACAATGCATGGTGATGCCTTTTTGAGGGCTCGTTTTGCTGCCTTGAGAGCATTTTTCAGCTCGTGACATTCTTGATAATGAAAAGTAAAGTGTTGGCTGCTGCTGACCTAGTGCAGCTTTGTGTTCCTCTGTTTGCAGCTTCCTGGCTTTTATTCCCCCCCCCCCCCCCCCCTTCTTCTGCCTCCAGCCGTTCCGTCATGACCCTCGCAGCCTCAGCTTTCCCTCGGGGTTGAACTTGGCTTTCACCCTGCCACGCTTCGCTAGTCTGACTAGTTTAAATCTGTCCTTCTACTCTTACCGCTGCTTTCTAAATGCAGCAGCAGACCGAAAATAGCAGAGACCGTTTGTTTCGCTTTGCTGCTGCTCCCCGCTGGGTCTCAGCAAGGGCTGTCCCTGGAAGGCAGCGGCGCCGGTGGGACGTTTTCCCATGGTGCTGCCCTACACGGAGAGCTGAGTTCCCCCTTGAATGAACTTAAACCCCTGAGTCTTCATTGAAATACTTTTTAATGACATCCCCATAATTTGCAAAACAGCTGTTTAATGTAGGCAGAAACTGTTGCTGCATCTTAAAATTAGTTTTATATTTGATCTGGCATAAAACGTTGGAGCAAAAATAATTCACATTTTCTTGCTGGGAGGCGCTCTCTTTGCCAGCTGAGAATGGCATTCCAAATTGTAGCAGGAAATCCGTAGCACCCAGACTCCCAGTGGTAGCTGACGTACAATGGCAGCTTTCCAACATGCTTGCTTATCCGTTTTACAGGTGTAGCAATGATGCAAATAGTCAGCTGCCCGTATGTAAAGACAGTCGCTACCACCAAGACCGGTAATTTTCAAAACCATCTTAGTTCGTTTTGTCTGTAAGTTGGCATGGTAGTGAATGTTGTTGTTTATCTTTTATTTATTTATTTGCTTCCCCAATTGAATGACTAGCTATACTTTGTTTTCAAAACCAGTATAAATGCAAATATCATATTTGGCCAGGAAATAACTTTCCCAAATAACTGTTAGTGTTAGCTTATTTTATAAAAAAAACCCAGTACAGTTTTCTGTAATCATTGAGTTCTGTAATAACCGTGAATCTCTTCATGCCCATACTTCTTAGTTATTAGTTTCTTGTGTGTGGATTTTTGTTTTTCCTACTTCCACGTGTATAGTGACATGATTGTGCTCGCATGTTGGTGTGCGTGTATGTGCGTCTTAGTATAAATTTTCATTTTTCAAATTGTGGATTTAAGAAAAGTCACTTACTGAGAATACTTTATGGCAATGTGTAATGTTTGCTTTTCCATTACTGAAAAAGATAGACTTTTTCATATAATATTAAAGGCTCAAAATTATGATCTTGTAGTTCTAGTCCTATCCAACTTGTTTTTCTAGAACTTGTCATTCCAAATATGTTCAGTATATCCATTTTGGTGGGATGAGCAGAGAAGTAATAGGATAAAGTAGCATTTTGGCTTTCTTATCTTTGGATATTCACTTGCCATTTTGCTTTAGGATGCGAATAAATGTTTTTTCCAATCAGTCTGCAGCACTAAAGAAAACAATGACGCAATCTGAAATTATTTCATTCTCATTAGTTTTTATCCAAGGCTCAGAATTAATGTTAACTTTTTTAAAGTCAGGATTTAAGATTTACCAGAGTTCCACTCTGTATTATGTGGCTCAAATTCAAGCCACTGTTATCTTTTTTCAAGAGCAGTAGCAATATCTCTTAAAACGACAGCATAATTAAACACTGGAGTAGATTTTTTTTAAAAATAATTATTTGCTACAGAGATCTAATAAAGATTTTTTTAATAAATAGAGCACTTAATTTTGAAGTATTAAAGCAAATGTCTGAAAACTAACAAGCTTTGTGCTGTGCAGAATTACACATTACTCTAATTAAAATAAAAAGCTATCTAATTTGCCTGGTAATATGGGCATTGTAATATGATGGTAAAACACAGGAAGGAAATCTAGTAGCAATGCATTGCTTTTCAACTTAATTTTGAAAACAATCTTTATATTTATTTATATAGGTCGATTATTTGTAAATTAAGTCAGTAAAGTGCTAGGTTTTGGTTCTTAGGTAGTTCATGGTCACTTACTGTTGTCTTTCCTTTTCTTTTTCTCTTTTCTCTTTGTTTTTTCCATCTGTGCCCAGGTGTCCTGCCAGGCATGGCCCCTCCCATCGTACCCATGATCCATCCTCAGGTCGCTATTGCCGCTTCCCCGGCTACGTTGGCTGGAGCAACAGCAGTCTCTGAGTGGACAGAGTACAAGACAGCTGACGGAAAGACTTACTATTATAACAATAGGACTTTGGAGTCAACGTGGGAAAAACCCCAAGAACTGAAAGAGAAAGGTACTTTTTTTTTAATACAGCTGTATAGTGGGCAAAATTGCTTTGACCATTAATGGTTTGAAAGTGTGAATGAGAATATTTCTAATCCGTTATCTCCCGTAAGAATATTTTGAAATCCTGATTATAAGTATTTATTTGAATTGGTCTTGAGTCTGAAAGTTATAGTTTCTTTGTTTCCCAGTGTGTTGTAAGAGTATTTGGTTCTAGAGTTGCTTCCAAATCCTGTGACGCTTGGGTAAATGCGTGTTTCCACTCCGGTAGAAAGTAAGTACTTTACATACTCACGTGTTTGAGAAGATCCTGATTGCAGAAAGATAGAAAGTGAGGGGACAACTCAGGTATTCTAAAGACTGTAAACCAGGAAAGAATGAAGATCGTTGAAATGCTAAATTTCACATCTTCAAAAACTAGGTATATAAACATATCTGGAATATGAGGAAAAATTAAATTCTCTCCACCTGTCCGCATCCCGAAGTCATACTCTAGTCATATTCTGTGACTTGTGCTTGTTTGAGTCCACGTGATATCCACAACTGTTGCTATATTGGAGGGAAGTTGTTCTTTTATTGTAAATAAGGAAGAAGGGGCAAAAATCCTGTGGCCTTTTTTTCTGTTTGTAAAGTATTTTAGGAAAACAAAGCCAGTTGGGTGCAAATAGTTCTACCTTCTACTGTCTGTTGAATTTTTCAGTTACAAGAAATCTGTTTAGACAAATCCAGAACACTTACACAGTTAGCTAGTTGAATACCCATCTTTTCTAATCATTCAGGTTTAAATAATAGGTCTCTTTACTGTGGTGAAACCATTTAAGACAGCAGATACTAGTTTTGCTGAGTAAAGATTATACATTTTATAATTTTTTTAAAATGGGTGCAGAGCAATCTTCAGATGACTCTGCATGAATTTTCTCCGATGTTTATTTTTTGTCAACAGCATTTCAAATCTGAAAGTTGTCTTCAGTATTGCACTCTTGGTTGCAACTGCTGGTTGATATTTTTATTGGTGTTTCAGCTATTCCTGTTGGTACACTTCAGTTAGCTTTTTCATATAATAGACTGTTTTCTAGTCCCGAGTAGATCTGGGTACAGGAGATAATCACATCTTTATAAGCAGAAACTGTAAAAGCCAAGAAGGACAGAAAGTGGTGAAAATACATTAAAAAATAAGTTTTGTTTTGCTGTTGTGCTTGGAAAATCATACTGATAAAAATAAACTTGTCGTGGTTCTAGAGTGGTTTCTTAATAATACTAAGGAAAGTTCTATCTTTATTTAGAAAAAATGGAAGAGAAGATCAAAGAGCCAATTAAAGAACCTACGGAGGAGCCTTTACCAATGGAGACCGAAGAAGAAGAGCCAAAAGAAGAACCTATAAAAGAACTTATAAAGGAGGTAAAAGACCTTGCAACCAAATAGTCAGTATCGCCATTTTGAATCCTACATCCTACAGGTGTGGATGCATCTGTAGACCAGGCATATTGACAGCAGACATGGTTAGTAATTTGAGTTCTTAAATTCCTGGGGTGATTTTTGAAAGCCTTCCTTTTTGGACTCATAGCTTATTTTTTACCTTTTTTTTTTATTAACTTTTTTACGTAAGGAAAAAAGGACATTTAAGAGAAAAATGCAGAGTATGTGAGTTAAGAAATTAGCAAGAATATGGAAAATGTTAGCAGATTACATAGACGTGATGTTCTCTCGCTGATTTTAAGGTGTTCAGAAAAATGGAACTTGTCCTGAATGTTCAAAATCTTTAAATTAATAGCTTTTTCTTTATTTCTTTACTTAATTATTTTGAACACTTTTGAAACAAAACTTACACGTTCTCCATGTGCCATAACTGATAAGTTTAGCCTGTTAAGAACATGCATTCTAGAAAATGTCTGTAGTGTTTACACTGCAGTAGACAAAATTAACTTTTTTCTTGTAGGGCATTTTGTCATGCTGAGAAAGCATAGTTCTTGAAGATGTTAAGGTGTTTGAATAAAAATTAAAGCTTTTGTACTGATTTCTGTGAACTTCAATGTACCTTGGTAGGCAAAAGCACAGAATTCAGTTGCTGGTTTTTATTACCACTCTACCCTGTTTACTTTTGAGGTAGTCGCTTTTTTGCTTATTTATGCTACAAAGGTTATTGCAAATTTTTGACTGTTTCAGACTCCGTGTCTCATTTTCAAGTAAATTAATTTTAAGAATAAATCAAAATTTCTTTGTGAGAAACTACACCCTTGCCCCTGTACTCAGGCTTTGAATCAGAATTCATGCAGATCTTGGAAGGCATTTAAATAACTTCTGACTTCAAAGAAACCTTAAGTAAACACTTAGAGGTTTTCTGAATTGAGATTTTTGAATAGCAGTTACTGTTGAAATTCCAATGCTTCTGTTTTAAGCATAGATGAAGTGAAATTACGAGCTGTTTGTTAGCATTGTTTCAAAATACCTTTGCTTGTTAAAAACAAGTTAGTTACTTTATAATAAATAATTAGCTAGCTGTCATTGCCTGAAGCCTTTAACTTGTTTTTTCCTTGAGGAGCCAAAAGAGGAAGAAATGACTGAAGAAGAAAAAGCAGCTCAGAAGGCCAAGCCAGTTGCAACCACTCCTATTCCAGGAACCCCATGGTAGGTGACGGTTTGCCCTGTGGCCTCTACCACGGGACTGACACATCGTTTGCTGTAGCCACCAGGAAGGTTGTGGGGTAGTTAGAACAAGTCATAGCGTGTGAAGATCCTGTTCTTGGTATGCTTCTGTCTCAAATAACGCTGGATTCCTCCAGCCGACGCTGTTCGCGCTGTGCTGGTACTCATGCTGTTCAGGGTGGGGGTGTAGCCGTTCTGCCAGAGGCTGACCGCAGCCTGATGCAGGTACCTTACCAGCATAGATTTCATATCCCAGTCCCCTTCATCTGCCACTGGTTCCTCCTGATCTGGTACGAAATCCTGGCCAAAAAAAAATAAATCTTGGACTTCTTTTCCCTTATGCCTTGGGGAATGAATTGGCTGCTGGCCAGAACAGTCTTCTTTTTGTTTGCTACTTGGCATAGATAGTCATCAGGTGCCCATGTGTATAACGTCATGAGGAGGTTACTCTTGCTGTAGTATACGTACATCATCTTTGTGTGGTTGGATGATCAAGGTAAAAGTCTTCCTGATGGGCAAGGGATATTGGTTTAATTTTTGCAATTTAGCCATCGATGCTTTTTATTAATGTTTGATATTTAAAACCGTCTCCCTTCAAATTATCTCTGTGGTTCTTTCGTCCCATCACTCAAAAAATTCTGGCAGGATCATTGCTTCTTCTCATATATTGTGGGGCATTGAAGAGATGAGGAACGTTTTATCCCAAAATCGGATTCAGCTGTCTAAAACATTTTCCTAGAGAAGAACTGAGTATACCGCAGCTCCTGATAAAAAGCAGTTTTAAAATGGCATTTCAAATCTGCTAGCAGAGAAAAGCAATAATTCAGTATCCCGTTTGGACAGTGGGAGTGTCTGGTAGCTGGGCAGTAACTGTAACCTGCATTGGTCTGTGACCATCGCGCTGGCTTTGTCCTTTGGGTATGGTCACAGGTACACAGAATGAACAACCACAAAGGTAACACAGGGCTCCCTGTCTGCTGTTATTTCTAGGTGTGTGGTGTGGACTGGTGACGAGCGTGTTTTCTTCTATAACCCTACCACTCGTCTTTCTATGTGGGACCGACCAGATGACCTAATTGGAAGAGCCGATGTGGACAAAATTATTCAAGAACCTCCTCACAAAAAAGGAATGGAAGAAGGAAAAAAACTTAGTAAGAGCAAACTTACTGCCTTCTTAAGAAGCCTGAATGTAACTTAACACTTATTTTGTGTTGATTTCCAAAGCTCGTAACATTTAAATAAGTGAGAGAAATGTAAGGGAATATTAAAAAATGTATATAGCTTTGGAATTTAAGAAGGCTGGTGGGAATGCAGATTTATAGAGTCCTTTGGAAAAAAAACAGTCTGTTGAAAAAAGTAGATACTAACAAGGTTAATTTTTTTTCAAAATGCCAACAGGCTGAAAAAAACCAACAGTTTTTACCGACTAAAAAAGGGACTGTGTTTGTTTTATAAGCAAGAGGAATTTGGGGGCCAGAAAAGATTAATCATAAGGTACGAATGGGCTCTCACATAAGAGGATTTAACTTAGAGAATATCAACTGGAATACAGTTTTGAAAACAGCTGCCAAGAGCAGAGAACGTTCAAGAGGCTGCTGAGATGAGACTTCTTTCTGGCATGAGTTCTAGTAAATGATCCTGGGATGACATGTGCGCTTGGTAGTCGGAGGAGAGCAAAGTGCAAGTAGGTAATCAGAAGATCCAAATGTGCTTCATTAGACTGTTTAGCCTGAGGTTTTTTCCCCTGGAAATAAGAGGTCAGCATTTGTCGTTTTAAATCCAAAGTTGGCCACAAGTGCATTAGTTCTGCCACCAAATTCCAATAACGTTCTTCTGAAAGTGACTGAAAACCATATCTCTTCCTTTATCAGAATACATTATTGCTGCACACAGTCCTCTGTTTTTGCACAAGGCTTCATTTGTAAATTATGAGTTTTTCAGAAATATAAAATCTAAAGTATTATTCAATTCTCTTACAGTTAGAGAAGAGCATGAATCTACAGAGGAAGCAAATGAAGATGAGCCTATTAAAATTAAAAAGCGCAAGTAAGTTTGCTTTTTTCAGAACTTAGTGGTCTGTGTGGATAAAATAACTAAAGTTTTTTGTCTGAGCAGTGTGTGTACTGTTGTATTCAGCAGAGTAGAACGGTATCTGATAGGACTGGTGAACATAATCATCAACTTTCTGCTATTTTACTTTAGCAGCTCAAGTATTTGGTATTTCTCTGAGATAGCTGAAATTCATGCATAGAGGAAATAACCTCTCCTTTGGAAATCATGGAAATAAATGGTATTCGCTGGTGAATCCAGGGGGTATTTTGAGTGCAGTTTATCTTAAAGAGTTTCCTTCTGTTGCTTGTTTATCTAACTTGTTAATTTCTGTGCAAGAGATTTGGCTGCCAAAAAGTCCAGCCATCTAGATTTTCATAGCGATTACTGTGTTTTCACTCTATTAAAAGGTTTAAGATTTTTGTTCAGTCTTTTGGTCTGTTTTGCCTATTGGAAGTGATATACGTCACTTCACTCCGAGTTACTTACACGCACTGTTTTAGTAGTTTTATCATTCTGTTTGTTACTGTGTACTCTCAGGGATGATCATAAAGTTGTTAGCAATTAGGGCTTTGAGTTTGTTTGGGATGAAGCGCACTTGGTCTTAGGAGTCATAAATCAATAAGCAGCACACTTTTTCCCAGAAATGCTTTGATGGATGAATGAATGTATTGTGTTACAGTGCTTTCTGTTGTAACGATTGTGAGGTGTTCTCAGTTTGAACTAACTCCCTCAGCCGTAGTCTTCTCACGGGGCCTCATGGTCTTGAACAGGTGATGAGGAACTTAGTGCAGTTAATGTAAAATCTGTTGCCCATCTGGCGAGACCATTGAATACAGCCAGAACACGCGGACTTCTTGGCGTTGTTTGTTGGCACTGAAATTATTGAGAACACCTTGGTTCCTGAGCTCTTTCAGTATGAAAGCGTTCATATCCAGGTCTCAGAGAATGGCTGTCATGATTTGTAAGCCTGCACTTCTGAAATAATCAGTTCAGTTTCTAACCTACAGGGTTGATGTGTTACTTCTCAAGTTATACTGTATGTTTAATTTTTTCCAGGAAAGATGATAACAAAGATATTGATTCAGAGAAGGAGGCTGCTATGGAAGCTGAAATTAAAGCCGCTCGAGAGAGAGCCATTGTCCCTCTGGAGGCTCGGATGAAACAATTCAAGGACATGCTTCTAGAAAGAGGGGTCAGAGAAATCAGTGTGTCTGTGTGTGTGTGTGAGGAGGGGAGAGAGGGAGGGGGAGGTTCAGGCAGAGGTCTCAATCCTTAGTGAATTCAAAACCCGCGGTCCTTTATGTAAGGAAAACAGTCTCATCCTTGCTCTGATTAATGGATGCATTTGGTACAAGACTCCATATTTCAAATAATGTTACAATTATAGCAAAATTCTGATTTCTAAGTAACTGAAATTAAACAGTATCAAGACAGGTTTTTTTTCAAACTTTTTTCCAAGTTAAGTAATTACCTAATTGAAAGCTGCCATTGAAAATTAAATACAACACACAAACTGGACACATCCTTAATGGTTTTGGAAACATACCCTACATGAGAAAAGCAGTAAGTTCCACTGTAGTCTGTACATTCTTATCCTTAAATCGAAGGCTTTTTGGTTTTAGTTAACTAAGTTTGAAATCTGCTTGATACCAATCAGTTTTGACAGATAAATTAGGCTATTAGAGTATAAATCTATATAGTAACTTTAAAAAAAATGGAAGTGGTTCCAGCTGCCTCTGCAGCTCTCATTTATTTTCAGTAACTGGATTTTATTGGTTAGTTTTAATAAAGCTTATTTAAGATGAGCTTGAACGTGTTAAAATCAATCTAATTTGTAGCGGAACTGTTTACACTCATAACACTTAGAAAAGGTCTTGGGCAGACATGGGATATGGGAACACAGAATCTCAAGGCTTTCTTCTGATGTACTTTTTTTTAATGTCACACAGTAGTGGTAATTAAGTGTGTATTATTATTTAGAAGTTTTCACATCCAGTTAGTGTTGAAATTTGCTATGGCATCTTCCGTCATCTATTAGTGGCAAAAACTTCAGGATGAGTTTGTTTTCCTCTTTTCATCAGATGTCCTATAGTTTTCAAGCAAAACTGTAGAACTTCTGTATACTTGAGGAAACTTGACCATTAGTTAAAACCTGACTTTTTTTCATTAAAGGTCTCTGCTTTTTCAACATGGGAGAAAGAGCTACACAAGATAGTTTTTGATCCTCGATACTTACTTCTCAACCCGAAAGAAAGAAAACAGGTAAAAGAGAAGTCGAATTCGCTCCCCATCCAGACACAGCTGCTACAGACTTTACCTAAATCCTCGGTCTGCTGTTTTTGTTCCTGCTAACCTTCCAGACTAATCACTGTTGCAAGGGATTTTTGTTATTATTAGGGCTTGTCTGGAAACAGAAGCCAGCAAGAACAGAAGTGAGTTGATAGTTTTTATTTTTCCTGTGGTTGGAAGATCTTATACTTTAACACAGTGAAAGTTGTACCTGTACAGAGAGCTCCCAAAACATGAATGAAGTGGTGATACTCATCAGTGTCTCCTCAAAATATTGGTGTAATGAATAATTTACCTATTTATTAAAAAAAAAAAAAGTGGTTGGGGGAGGGAACTGAAGCCCATTTTTATTATTAAGCAAGTTCTCACTCCCGAAGCTTTTCTTCAAACGGACGTAGGGAAGTGGAAAACTTCAAGAATACAGGAAGTTGCTGCTGTCCTAAAGTTAGGACCCATAAAAATGTTAACATAACATGAATGTGTAAGAAACTTCTTCACAGGTCTCAGATTACGTTTACATACAGTAACTACATGTTCAGCAGATTGGAATAATTTGCATACTCAAATACAAAGAGTCCCTAACCTTTCTTTCTACCTCATCTATGTTGGCTCTGTGGTGAGGGGAAAGGCAATAGGAGAAAAGGAAAGAAATGGGATTTTTCCTCCCTCTCGCCTAGAGCTTATGTGGCTTCAGGTTTGTATGTTTTATGTTGGTGACTGGTGTTTCTGTAGGTATTTGATCAGTATGTGAAAACCCGAGCAGAAGAAGAGCGCAAGGAGAAGAAAAACAAAATAATGCAGGCCAAGGAGGATTTCAAGAAAATGATGGAAGAAGCAAAGATTAATCCAAGGTAGGAGCTTCTTTCCTGTTTGTGTGCGTAAGCTCTATTAGAACCAAGTATGTTGAGTGGTATTAGGTGGATTAACCTCATTCGAAGTGGGCAAAGAGGAGAAAAATCATCAGATATTGTTGAAATCTTTTGCCTGCTTGTATTCCCCTAACCCATGAACAAGTAGAACTTGTGATTTATAATGATTTGCATATTTTAAGTAATTTTGAAGCTATCCCCAGCGTGCTGTCCAGGGTGTGAGAAAGGCCTCATGGACCACCACAAGTTTTCTTCAGTAACCCCGTTTCTTAAGATTAGTTGTCTCTGAGAAGTACTGGGAGGATTCTTCAGTTTGGAGGGGGCTGAAGGGATGTTTTTCTGGTTACAAAGTATGTTAATAGTAATGTGATCGAATGTTCTGGTTGCTTTAATGTGAAAATTATTACATACCCCTTACATTCAGACCTACTTGCAGTGATCACAGTGAGGTGATGACAGTGCTCAAGATTTTATTGCTAGCATTGTTTGTTTCACAGCTTTCTCACATAGAGTTCATGAAATACGTGCTTATGTCACCAGATGAGCTCTAAAGTGTTCTCTTTCAGCATCTCTTGGCTTATCTGGCATTAATTCTTTTACAGTGAAATAACTCGTTAATTTTTTTCAGTGACCTGTTTTGGAAATCTGGTGGAAGCCAGTGTTACGTTAACTTCTAAATTACTTCAGATCTGATTAATAACTCTTGTTTAAAACACCTGTCTGCTCATTTAATAAGGGTAGCAGTTTTGTCAGGAGTGGGCTGGGAAGAATGGAGGCGTGGAAATGTTTTAAGGAAAAGTTCATCAGTAATAAGTTTAATACATAATTCAGAGACTAACATGGACTATTATGTTAGCTTTAGTATCCTCAGCTTCCAAGATATCTCCGATGTGTCGTATTGGGACTGACTCTTATCTCATTATGGGTTGGGGTGGGAAAGAGAGTTCCAGCTGAAATGCTGTCTTGTTTAATCTTATCCTTTGTCTTCTGGTTTCAGTGTTTGTCTAAAGATATTGCTGTACTTCTGTGAGTGCCAGACTGGTTTTTTATCATCTATCTCAGTCCAACATGCTCAAGAGTTTGTGCTCCACTTCTTTTAAACAGCTCTTGTTCTTCAATATAGCTGTACATTCACTTTCTAATCTTTTTGAATAAGCTACCAAATTCTCTTCTTGTTTCAATTTACCCTACAGCAACAGTAGGCTGGATTTTCCAAGTCTAATTATTTCCATGCTGTGATGAAAACATTCGTATGATTATAAGTGTCTCACGTATTCTTGGGGCCAGATTTGCATCAGAGCTTGGAAAAAGCACAGTAGTGGTTTTTTTCGAGGTAAGTGGCAGTACTATATCTACTGCACAGATTGGAATCTGGCCCTGGAGGTGAGAGAATGGTCAGGGAAATGCTATGGGGATAATGGGTCGAAAGCCCAGTACTGCTGCATCTGCCCATAGTCTTTAAAATATTTTCAACTCCGTGTGTTTTAAGATTAGGCTAAACAACGTTCACAGTAGGAGGAAATACTGAGTCAGCCAGTGTTCTATTGTGACTAACACCAAAAGATGATTTTCTTGGTGAACTCTTAGCATGGTTTGGCTGCAAGTGAATGCACGTAAAATTTTCGGTTTCACAGCTGTGAAATACCTGGACAGACTGGTGGCTGAACTGCTAACCCACAAAAAGAAGATTTTTGTAGACAACTGAGTTTTTTCATTTCTTCGTGGTTGCATTGTAATCCCTCTTCCTACACCTGCACTTCTGCAGGTAGCTGTATTCAAACAAACAAACAAAAACCCCCTGTAAGTCTCTTAACAATACCTTTCATGTGTGTGCCTAAACCTGACTCCTTTCTATATAGTTCATTGATGGAGCAGCTCTGTAGTGAGACCCTAGGATGTTGCTTTTTTTTTTTTTTTTGGAAATTGTGCTCTGGCATGTATTCTGGCAGAAGAAGTATTTCTCTGCTGAACCTGCTTCCCAGCAAAGACAGCTCTGCCAAATGAGTTCACTTGCCATTTTGTTGCAGAACTACTTTTAGTGAATTTGCAGCCAAGCATGCTAAAGACTCGAGGTTCAAGGCAATTGAAAAGATGAAAGATCGAGAGGCCTTGTTTAATGAGTTTATCACAGCGGCAAGAAAGAAGGAAAAAGAAGATTCGAAGACCAGAGGTGAGAAGGTAAGGTGACTTTTTTTAGTTCCAGCGGTGTGAATGGTGCGAGTCTGAGTGAGATGGGACAAAGCCACTGCTTGGTTTCCAGTGAGCCTTCTCTGAGACACAGTCCTCTTCCCATAGAGGTTTTGCAAAGTAAACACTTCACGGATGTCCCTTTTGTCTTTCTGAACTAACTATTTTAAGTTTGCAGGTATACTGACTTGCAGTATATAGAATTGAACTTCCGTTTATTTGTGAAGCTGAGTTTGCTTAAATAATCACACTTTTTTTTTTCATTTACCTAAGCACGTAACATTATATTCTTAACTTGAATAAGGCCTGATTTTTATTCTATTTTTTTTAAGTTATATTATCCTGAAGCATTAAAAGGAAAAGGATTCTTGTCCCGTGTGGCTGGAAACCCCAGAACTGGCCATTACCTCTGTGCTCTTAGTGAAGGCAGCAAGAACTCGAAATTCTCTGTAGGGTACCCCGTTTAAATTTCAAACAGCTCCCATATCTTCTCTTTCCATCTAAAAGCTACCCTTTTAGTGACTTTTTAATCTTTCAGTAAATATATCCTGTGTATAAACTGCTGCTTATTAGAATTAAAGGTCAGCTATTAAAGATTAATGAATTCCAAATGTCATTTGACCGTATTGTCAATAGCAGGGAGCAGGCTTTCGCCGCTGGGGAAGCGGGCTGCCATGGAGGTGGCATCAAATACTGTCATCGGAATGTGCAGTCGCCTACTTAATGTCCCTGAGTGTTGTGTGAATGGAGAAAATAACCTCTAAAGCCTAATCATTTTTGACATTTTAAAGGCTGCAATATTTATTTTGTAGTATAAAGTTATTGCAAATTTCACCTACTAAGAATGCTTACAGAAGAGAAAAATGCTGAGTAACAGGTTAGATTTGGGGACTAATTCATTATTCAGTAAGTTTTGCATATTCTTTTAAATCTAATTACTCTGGTCAAATTTGATTCTGTACTCAAATTTTTTCAAATGTTGACTTATTGCTGATATTTTCAATAAATGATTGTGCTTTCAGAGGAGAACTGATGTAGTTCCAGACTAGACTTTTACATGTTGCATTTCGATTATGAATACGGAATTTTAAAGCATTCTTGCAGCTTAATAGTGCAGTTGAAGACTTAAAAAACAAAAAAGTTAATATTTGTTTTGTTGTTGCATGATTGTTCTAAAGTTGAAAAGTTAAAAGAAGAGAGATTGTGTTTGTTTGCTTTTGAAATAATGTTTTTTTTTCTCCAAAAGCCTTTTGTAACCATTTTATGTATTCTGTTTTATAACAAGTGGATAGACTTTACAGTTATGTGCTGTGCGGCCTGTCAATCAGTTCAGTCTGACAGCTGTCAATCACTGACACGCAAATATTATGGGATTCCCTAGTGAGGAAAGAATTGGTATCTCTGTGTGGTGACTTTAGCCTCCCGCAGTTCCGGTACTTTACATTTTTTTAGTTTTTTTCCTTGTGAAGTGATGAGAGTTGTACCTGCAATGTGTTAACTGCCAAAAAAAAAGACTTCTAAATACACCTGAAATATTTTCAGTTTTATTTTCCTTTGATTTTGAAAGTGCTTAAAACATAAAAGAAAATTTAAGGCATTTAACCTGAAGCTTTCTCAGTCTGTTTTAAAAGTCCAAAATCTTTATTTAAGGAGGATCAACTTTACAGAAATCTTTAACGTAAGGGTTTTAAGTTATATTATGTTTTGATTTTGCTTCGTTGAGTTATGGCTTATTGGATGGTGATGGAGCAGCCAGCTTTTCAGATGGTTGTTTTTATTCGCGTGGCTGATTTCAGTGAGTAGATACAATGCTAATACTTCTCAGATCACCGAGATGAGGAAGTACACGTGGGTTTGAGGGTATCAGGGAAGGGACCGTGAGCTGGTAATGTTGACCAAGCTGCTCATGTGCTGTCCTAGGACACAGCATTGTTCCCTGTCCTCGAGATGAGCCATGCCAGCAGATGAACCTGACGTCCCACTTCACGTAGACGTACCAAAATGTTCAGCTGTAAATGTCCTACAGCCCACTGTGCTTATGGCTGTCTTATCTGTCATCTGTCCTGTGTCAAGATCTCTTAAAGGTTTTCTTATGTAATATTCATAGAATGGTTTGGGTTAGAAGGGACCTTTAAAGGCCATCTAGTCCAACCCCCATGCCATGACATCTTCAGGGACGCCTTCAACTACACCAGGTTGCTCAGAGCCCCGTCCAACCTGGCCTGGAATGTTCCCAGGGATGGGGCAGCCACCACCTCTCTGGGCAACCTGGGCCAGGGGCTCACTATCTCCATAATGAAAAAATTCTTCCTTATCTCTTGTCTAAATCTTCCCTCTTTTATTTTAAAACCACTACACTTGTTCTTTCACAACAGGCCCTGACAAAAAATTTGTCCCCATCTTTCCTGTAGGCCCCCTTTAAGCACTGAAAGGCTGCAGTAAGGTCTCCGCGGAGCCTTCTCTTCTCCAGGCTGAACCCCCCCCAACTCTCCCAGCCTGTCCTCCCAGCAGAGGGGCTCCAGCCCTCGCAGCAGCTCCGGGGCCTCCTCTGGCCCCGCTCCAACAGCTCCGTGTCCTTCTGCTGTGGGGACCCCCCGAGCTGGAGGCAGCACTGCAGGGGGGTCTCCCCAGAGCAGAGGGGCACAATCCCCCCTCGCCCTGCTGGCCACGCTGCTGGGGATGCAGCCCGGGATGCCGGGGGCTCTCTGTGCTGCCAGCGCACATTGCCGGCTCATGGTGAGCTTCTCATCCACCAACACCCCCAAGCCCTTCTCCGCAGGGCTGCTCTCCATCCCTCCATCCCCAGCCTGTGCTGATACCGGGGGTTGCCTTGACCCAGGTGGAGGACCCTGCGCTTTGCCTTGTTGGACCTCATGATGTTCACACGGGCCCACTTCTCCAGCCTGCCCAGGTCCCCCCGGATGGCATCCTGTCCCTCAGGCCTGTCATCCTACTTAGTCAGGGTAGTTACTGTGCATAGATATATTAAACTCGCAACATTGTAGAGCTGTGACCTTACTTGGTGAGATGTTTTTGACTCAATTCTTTGAGAAGTTTTCACCTTTTTTTAAAATTGAAAACCAAATTGCAATACTTGTGCTATATACTTTGTGGATGACTGAAGTTAAACCCATGCTTTAAGAGCAATAAAGGTCTGGAGGTGTCATTTCTGTTTCTTGGGAGGGAATTGGCCATACCCTCCTGGTTTTGTGCTGCGTCGGTGGCTGGTGAAGCAGCCGATGGCCCAGCTGGTGTCTCGCACAGCAGGGCAGGCGCCCAAGGGAACCAGGGGGTGCTGCTGGTGGCACCTGTGGAAACCTCTCCCCACAGATGATGGTGGTGTCTTGGGTCTGGTTCTGTATTGCAGCTGGTGCCACGGGGCTTCCAGCAGTGTTGCGGTTATGCAGGTTTTATCCTGTGGAATATACATATATGTGCATACGTGACTTGTGCAGAAACTTTGAGATACCCTTACTTTAGAGACTTCTGTAGTAACATCTGGGAATTGTCTGATTTTTAGCAAATATTTCTAATGTCATGGCTTAGAAAGCTTCATATTTTTGATACTGCATGCATGTTTTAAGATGTTTTGAAACAACATTCTTAATTTTACAATGAATGAACAGTTTGCTTAGCATTTTGTTCAGCTACTTTAAGAAAAAGTGATAGTGCTGTAGATGTAGAGCAACTTCCCACTGGCACTAACCAGTTGTTTTCTAATCTCTGCTTACTATCTCAATCTCTCTGTTGAGATAGTAAAGAAAAAAGGCTTATAAAGCCTTTTATGTTTATATGTTAATATTGTGAAGAACTAAAATAGTCGGTGGGCAAGGCTGCAGAATGTTGGTTCTGGTCTTCATTTCGTTCTTGCATTTTGTAACTGAACACATCAGAGGGTCAGGATGTGGCGGTTCTCTGGCAAGCCAGAGTTCGTTCGCCTGTCCGTCTGCTCGCTTCCCTTATGAACCTCAGTGTTCTGCAGCAAAAATGCCTCTGATGGGTTTCTTTTAGAGGGATGAGGAGGGGAGATAAGTAGCAAAAAATGAATGGCCAGCCCTTCTCCGAGGTCTGGGGGTTTCTTAATTAGCGTGCCATAAAGCCGGGTTTGCTTTGTGGCCCAGCGGGGTTCGGGATGCTGTGAAGGCAGCGTGCTGCGCCTTGCTGTGGAGGCCCTAGAGCCATCCCCTGGCACTCGGCGAGTGAGGCCAACCAGCCCCTCGCCTCTCCGCTTCAGAGAGATGGAAACTTAAATGCCAAGCCAGACTTCTAAGGCATGAAGTGGTGGAAATAAAAAGAGGAAAATACCTAGGACCTAAAGCGCAGCAGGAACAGGGAGATCATCTACCCCAGAAAAAAAGAGATGTAGTAAAGGCACAGTAGTTGCTCTTGCAACTGCTGGTTCTGGGAGTTTGGATGACAACATGTTGCTAGTTGTCTAGGGATAAAAAAACCAAACATGACTGATCCTCTGCCAGCCCTTTGCAATGGCTGTTGTTATGGACAGAGGGCTGACATGCCATTTCCAATTGAAAAAGTAGACTAAAACATTTCCTTTAACTGTTCTATATGTGTGCATATCCATCTTAAATGGAATTTACTTAATTACCATATCCGTGTAATTCTTATTGGTTAGATCCATCTTAAGGCATTGCTCTTTATCAGCAGATCCGAGTATTTACTTCTGTTTGTTGTACACTTGGAGGATGAATCCATAAAAACTTGATTTGTGTAGAGCCCTGTTTAAGAATGCATAGCTTCTCTAGTATTAATATGCAAAATGCTATAATGTACAATCAGTAACTTGTTACTTTGAGAGAGATATATATATAAAAGCTCAAAAAAAGAAGCTTAAATTGGAGTAAAATAACAAGAACTGTATTGGTGAATCATTCTTTAAAGAATACAGTTCGTCTTAGATGTAGCAGATCTTCTTAATGTATCTGCTTTAGCAAAATTGTCCCAAGGGGAAGTGAATTTTAGATGCAGTTATGTCTAAATCCAGAATTTTAGTGATTTCTCTAAATTGTAATGGTATGTAATATTAATATGCTTCCCTCTGTTGGAGGTAAGTTGACTTCTTTTTTCATAAGAGCAAACTGTTGGGTATCAAAATATCTTTCTCAAGTATTGTTTTTCTGTTTCCATCTGTCAAACAGATCAAAATGGACTTCTTTGAACTACTGGCTAATCACCACCTGGACAGTCAGTCTCGCTGGAGCAAAGTGAAGGACAAAGTAGAGACTGACCCCCGTTACAAGGCAGTGGATAGCTCTTCACAGAGGGAAGACCTTTTCAAACAGTACATAGAAAAAATAGCAAAGGTATGCGTGTGACATTGGGAAGTCTAACTTCGGGTGTTCGGCTGGTCACATTGCTGTTAATGTGTGAAGTAACTAACTGGAAGATAAACTAGTTAGTTCCATGCCAAAGAGAGTTCTATACTATCATTATTTGTAGAAGCACCCCCGAATGACAGCTTGAAGCTTAGAAGTGCCATCCCTGGTGGCAGTGCTGCTGCAGATTCCCGTGGTACGTGTATGCATGCCTGCATATGCGCACACGATATTTAGGAGAATTTATCCAGCAGAGTAAGAAAGGCAGAGACTCTTGTAAAGCCATTGGTTGTAAAAATGGCAGTAAAATTATTTCTTACCAGGATGGGCAGAGTTTCCTTTGCTGTGATTTTTTTATATCAGCTGAGCTTCCTTCAGCAATATAGACCATTCATACACAGTTCCTTTGCTGGTTCTGCTCTCTTAATCCAACGTCGCTACCTTTCTCTTCCAGGCAATTCATGGTTGAGAATGTAAAACTGGGCTAACAAATAGTGATACCACTCTCCCCCTGTCCCCCCGTTATTCGGAGTTTGTCACTGTACACAAACCATATGGTCCTGAGAATAGTCGTTCTGTGGTCAGCATTATGTCAAACGGTTGTGTCAGACTGCTCTTTCCCCCATGTAGACCCTATAACGCTTCAGCCTAGCTGGTTGAGCAACATTTTGTAATCCACAGTTCTCAAATCACTTTGACGTATTTTGTTCCAAGACGCCTTTAGGTTGGTAATCCTTTAATTTATGTACCTGTCTAATGAAAATATGAAAGGTGTTCTGTTGTTTTTATTGAGAAAAGTTTGTTCTTACATTTCAGAATTTAGATTCTGAAAAAGAAAAAGAGCTGGAAAGGCAAGCTCGCATTGAGGCAAGTTTGCGGGAACGAGAAAGGGAAGTCCAGAAAGCTCGTTCGGAGCAAACCAAGGAAATCGATAGAGAACGGGAGCAGCACAAACGGGAAGAAGCTATACAAAACTTCAAAGCGCTTCTGTCTGACATGGTGAGATACGGACAGGCTTTCTCGGCTTGTCAGTGCATTCTTTTTCTAATTGTTGCCCCGTGTAAAAGCTTTTTGGCATTTGTAGTTAACTTTATATAGAAATAGAACTCTGTTGTCTTCTCCCCACTGCCCTCTGCTCACTGTTGGGAGTTTTGCCTTGGTTGGAAGAGAATGCTTTGCATTTAGGGCTCACGTTCTGGAGTCCCACCCAGGGAGTTAGCAGGCAGCAGTGGACACGTTCCTGCTGTGTTTCTCTGGAGCCTCACGGGCGATGGCAGATTTTCAGTCACGCGACTGTAAACTTCTGTACGTCTGTTGGAAAATTAGATATTGTTGAGCATTAGGAATAGTCCCCTTATTTTTGCATTGTCTCTCTTTGTGCTCCAAACACAGCACCTTTGTCTTACCATTCTCTGCTGTTGTACGTTCGCTCTGTTGTGCTGGTCAGGCTGAGCTGTGAGAGCGCAGCTCCTGTACGGCGAATGTCCTGTTAAGAGGATGGGATTCGCCACATTAGTTTTCACGAGCATGTGTGCTATGCCCTTGCTCCCCGGGGTAAGATATGAAATCCAAACGCGTTACTAGCGCTCAGTTCCACATTTCAGCACTGAAATCTTTATAAGGGGGCGGGATATAAGCGGCTCATCACTCCGGTGGTATAGCTAGTAGCATAGAGCAACAGCTCCTTGAGGATGCTCTCTGGGCTAGAAGCAAGGCACTGCAAAGCTCCTAGTGTCTCTTTGGAAATAATTATCTCTGAGGCTGCCTTTCCAGACCGCTTGCAGTTAATAGAGGATGTCATGCACAGAGGAGGAGGGTGCTGGATTTTTCTTTTTGAGAGACTACTCAGCCAGATCAGTGGGGTGTCTCCATCTGCATTTGAGCTGATGCAGAGTAATTCCCTCTGCCACTGCCTGTTTCCTATTTGTGAGGAAGGTACTACAGTCTCTTATTTAAAAGCTGGTTGGTTTTATTTTAATCTTTAATTTGAACCTTAACTTGAAACAAGAGAAACAAAAAAAACCCTGAGAGGTATATAAGAAATGTCAGTGAACTGTAGAAAAAACGGTTTAAAAAAATAATCATCTTTTGGCTCAGGTGCGTTCTTCAGATGTGTCATGGTCTGATACCAGAAGGACTCTACGCAAAGATCATCGGTGGGAATCTGGCTCCTTGCTAGAAAGAGAAGAGAAAGAGAAGCTCTTTAATGAACACATTGAAGCACTTACCAAAAAGAAGAGGGAACACTTTAGGCAACTTCTGGATGAAACTTCAGCGGTAAGAACTGTATATATTCAAACTTAAAATCTTTGCCCATCATTTTCTGGTTTTCTGTCAGACAGTCTCATTTGTTTGTTTTTATTTCCAGGGCCCCTTTGCTTCATCACTATCTTTTCTTCTTCATAACAAAATTTGTGCATTATGTCTCCTTACCTCTTTATCTAGAGCGTTGTTTTGGTTTAACATAAAGTTCATTTACGTTTGAACTTTTAACCAGTGATCTTTTTATCTCCTGCAGGATGTTGCATTTCTTCAACACTGAGTTATTTGATACTCTTTACTGTGTGGCTCTTTCAGATATCCAGTGTGTTTCTCTTAATGAATATCAGTATATAATCTTGCCGAGTTCATCTCTTTTCATGTCCTGCTTTATCTTGTGCTACTGAATCTGAACCTTTATTCTGTGTAATGCCATGGAAATCTATCACCTGTTCTGTGCATTGCAGGGTTTTAGTGGATCTTGCTCTTTTTTAGTCATGTGCCAACTTCAGTCAGCTTTCTTTTAACCTGAAAGTCTGTACCTCATTTTTTAATGCGTTAGTTAAAAATGCTTAGACTATTAGGCAGATTTTTAGTGTGACAGGATAAAATGACAGGCGTGTAACTCTGAAGCAAGTTTTTTGTAGGTAATTTCTAACAACACATTCATTTAGATAAATATGTACGAGAAAAAGACTTTGGGGTGTAAATTATGTTTTGAGGACTTTGATCTGAAAATGCCATCGCAAAATACTAAAGAACAGTAAATATATAAAATCAGCTAATTAAAAATACAAATGTAGTAGTATAAATAATCAAACCCCAACACTTAAAAATACAGCAACAACTTTGTTAGTGGCCTCAAGAGGTATTTAAAAGTTTCAGATCTAGTAATATTTACATTCCGTATTCTCAGAGTCTAATTTTCTTTTAACTTAACCATTTTTGCTTCTTTTGAAAGATAACTTTAACATCAACATGGAAGGAAGTGAAAAAAATTATTAAAGAAGACCCAAGGTGCATTAAATTTTCCTCGAGTGACAGGGTAAGCGGTTTGTGTCACTGCTGCGAACTGTCAGTACGGTGCAGTTTACAGACAAAGTACGTTAATGGCTGAAGTGGTTTCTGATTTATGTGAACTGGACTATTATTGTTTAAATAAGATTTTTTTTTTAAATTAAAAATGTAAAAGATAAGGAAAAATAAAATTAACGTGTAATTATTGCGTATGTTCAGTATCTTAAGTTGCATGAAGCACTTAATCTGCATTCAGTGTTTTAAGCTTATCTTTTTTTCTTTCAGAAAAAACAAAGGGAGTTTGAGGAATACATTAGAGACAAATACATTACTGCCAAAGCTGACTTCCGAACGCTATTGAAAGAGACCAAATTCATAACCTACAGGTCTGTAGCGTAATGTCAACAAAGGACTAATCTCTTTATTGTGCTTTTCCGTATAAATGGCAACAAACTGATGTCTGTTTTTTCTCCTAGCATAAGTTGATGTCGAAGTTACACTTTTACAATCTCTTATAATCTGTCAAAAAAAAGAAGTCTGCAGCAGCTAGAGACCTCTTTTTGCTTTATTTTGACATTGCTGCTACTGACTAACAAGTAGTGAAAATCAAACCAACACAGGTGGGAGGTTCTCTTTGCTTCGGAATGGTGTCCTGTGAAAAGCACTCTGAGCTGTCAGGCACTAAATGTGCGTTGTGGTGGGGGCCCTCGTCCGTCTTAGTGTTAGTCCGTGGTGTAGGCTCCGGAGGGGTCAATACGGAAGTGAGGACTCTGTTTCAGGACTTTGGAGACAGCAAAGAATTGTTGGCTCCATTGAAATTTTATAAAAAAACCTCCTAACTAATTTGCCTGGTTTCCGTGGGAGGATTTCATTGAACGGCTGCGTGGACTGCCAAAGCAGTTGACTTTCCCGCTCAGTTTCGGGGGCTGGTAAGGCCGACAGAGAATCTTGGGTACGGACCAAAACAAGTTTCCTATCAGAAACACGAGTTCACTTACAAAGGAGAAAATGAAATTAAGTTCTTTGGATGCTGACGAACCGCGTGGTTCCTTTGCGGTCAGCGCTGCAGCGTGTTGGAGGTCTGGTTGCAGGCGGTGCCGCTGTGGGTGAGCGGGAGGACACAGTCAGTCAGGCTGGACCGTAGCTGAGACGTCCCCATCCAAATCCTAATTGTTTGCCTCATTTGGATGCTGAATTTAAAACTCCTGATTTTTTTTTTTTTTGGTCCCCTCTAGGTTTTAGCATTTGTGTAGTTCATGTAGTGCTGTACAAGGCCCTGGCAGCCAGACACGAGTCTTCCGTGGTGCTTAATTAATGTAGCGCAAACGTAGGCAACGAGCCTTTATTTCCTGTACTGTTGATGTGCCGAGTCCTGACCTAAAGCGGCATCTTCCTAGCTAAGAAGATACCCAGGTCTCTGCACCCGTCCCCTGCTTTGCCCTTGCATTGCCTCTGCCGGTGCTTTCTTACGGTGAGGGCAGCTTCTCCGAGCCGCAGCAGCCGCCGGGAGCGGGGGGTTCCGGGGCGCTCTGTGCCTCCCGCCCCACGCTCAGGTGGTAATTCTCACACTTGCTTTCAGATCCAAAAAGTTGATCCAGGAGTCAGATCAGCATCTCAAAGACGTAGAGAAGATCCTGCAAAACGACAAGCGATACCTGGTACTCGACTGCGTACCGGAAGAGAGACGCAAACTCATTGTGTCCTACGTAGACGACCTGGACCGTCGGGGGCCGCCTCCACCGCCCACAGCTTCAGAGCCGACAAGACGAACAACAAAATAGTTACGAAATACTCTTAAGCCAAGGGTTTCTGTTAAATCAAAAAGCTTGCATGAGCCATCTGTCAGGTTTATACATATACATTACCGTGAATATATTGCAAAACCATCTGAGGAGCAGAGGAAGAAGCAGCATTTGTGAACATAAAATGGTCTCTGGGGGGGGAAACCGACAACAAAAAACCCACGTTAAAGGTATTTATGAGTTTCTTTAGGGCGTGACTGACAAAACTCCGAAGGTGTGGGCTGTGTTTGGTAACTTCGGCTCTCGGAGCAGTGCGGTGTCTGTACACGGGGTGTGGATGTCTGAGAGTTGGAGGCATTCTTCTCCGCAGTGTCACGTGTGTGAGTGTTAAGGATGAGCACGCTTGGGGTTTCACCTTGTTCTGCGTGTGCCACCCACTTCTTAATGGTTCCCCGCGGCCCCTGGCTGCGGAGGGGAAACGCTCTCCAGTAGCTTAAATTATTGATTACTGAAGACCACATTCGGGAAACACAAGTCCCAATTCTCTGCTTTCACCCTTCTAAATGGAACTAAATCCATTGAACTGAGTTAGAGCCGAGAGGGGAGAATTAGGACCGAGAGACCACATTCAGTTTGTTCACAGGTCTGCTTTGTTCCTTACCCTGTCCATGAATTAGAAGCAAATTGGGTTGCTCTGCCCACGTGAAGATTTGTCTAATAATTTTTACTCGAAGTTGGGAACGCTTGGTGAATAGCAGTGGTTACTGGAGCAGAACAGGACGGTTGTATAAACACATTTTTATTTACGATAAAGTGATCTTTACATACTTCTGGATTAGACTGTGGATTTCCCCTCTGGGCAATTCTTGTAAACTATACTCCTGTTTTGAATGTTAAACTTGTGTTTCTAAAGTTTAATTTTGAAATGTTGGGATTGTTCAGTTTATGTATTTGAACTACAATAAACCAACCCTTTTTATATATGGATTGTACAGGCCTAATACCAGTTCTTGTTGGATTTTGTTGGACTTGTGAATTTACGAGTAAAGCAAATGACTGAAGTCGTACCACCTAAATTCTTGGCTGTGTTTGGCAAAACAGTACCTGAGGCACAGTGCAACACAGGATTAAACTTCAGCAGCAGCAGTCGGGGCGGCATACGTGCCATGGGGTGCCAAGGAAAACTATTTTCTAATTTAGTTCTTTAGTCTTTTGGTTAAACGTGAAATGGTAGGGACGGTGGTGTCAAAGGCTTTCCTTCTCCTCTGTATTTGATGTGGATCTCTTCCTCTGAGCTGAGGGGTGGGGAAGGATCGATTCTTCCATGAGAAACTGATTATTTTTGTTCAGCAATGACTGGTTTGGCGGCTGGCGGTTGGGACTTGCGCTCCGAGCACCGAGATGGAAGGTTGTTCACAAAGATGGACACAGCTTGGGAGGGATTTGTGCTGCTGACGTCTGAAACATGGTGCTTCTAGTGAGAACGTACTGCCCAAATTGAGCGCAAGCGTCCCTCCTCTCCCTTAGTGCCTGCCTGCCCCATCGGTGTGGTGGCACCCGAGCCGTGGGAAACCAGCGTTGGGCAGTGCCTTTGCTGGGAGTGGAAGTGGAGTATCGTGGAACACAGGGAATCATGGCAAGGCACCCGCTCGCCCCGAGAGCACCGCGTATCCCTGCTCTGCCAGGAAACGAAGTTATTGTTGCTCAGCTTAGCGCCTCCCTGCAGGAAGCCATGCATTTTTCATGGCTGTTTTAAAATATGGTTAACTTGTTCATTAAATGAATAAGATTGCTATTAATTTTAATTTATCTTGTTTATGGAGACCAGATGTTCATTAACATTTATTTATCTGCTTATTCTGTGGATAAAGCAATTACGCTGAACACACCGGGCCCCTGGTGGGGCTGTGCTGCCGTGGCAGTGGCAGCGATGCTGCTGGAGGACACACTGGTGATGCTCAACGTGGTGGAGGTGGTCCCCTGCCCCTGCAGCACCTTGGGCATGGTCCCCTGTCCCCCCAGCAGCAGGGACAGTCCGTGGGATCCTCATCCCAGGAGGAGCATGTAAGAACTTCCAGTCCCAAATAATCTGCTTAAAATTTAATTTTGAGCTGATATGCCCTGGTTTTCTAACAGTATTTCACTGATGTGCCATTGCCGGGTGGCACAGAGGGGTCAGCGTGGCCGGGGGGGACGGGGCCAGCTCAGACGTGGCCCCGAGCCGGCTCCGCGGTGAGGGAGGATGCATGCAGTGGGACTCTGACACCCAACCTGTCCAGTACTGTCCCGAAGGACTTGAAGGTGGTGGGGGACTCCGGCTGTCACCAAAAGAAGCATCGGGGACATGGCTGTGGGACCCCCGTGCCCCTCGCTGGGGGCCCCGCACCCTCGTGCCTTGCGGAGCGCCCAGGCTCAGCTTTGGTCTCAGCACCTGAAGGGGCGATGCCACAACCTTTTAAAATGCGTGGAAATGGGAGCTCCGCGTTTCGGGCGTCCCCTCCCAGCCCTCGTAACCCCATCGACGCAGCACGGCCTCAGCCGTGACCGCTTCCATCACCTGGGTCTACAGAGCTCTACACGTAACTCACTTTCCATGGGCGTAAAGACAAATTTGGTTGTTTTGAATGTCAAAAGCCTTGCTGGAAATTTTGAAGCGCTCTCTGCGTACCCAGGACTTACCCAGAGGCTCTTTGGGAGAAAAGACTCCCGGTGCCGCCCCGCTTGGACGTGCGCTGCGCAGTGAGGAGCAAACGCGGGGCTTGGAGCTGTGCGCGTTTTAGTAGATTAAGGTCACGCAGTTAATGTGAAGGTAAATGAGTGTCTGTTTGAATAACATTTCCTTGACAGTATAATCCATGCCCTGCAGCTTCTAATTAGGTGCCGCTGTTTAAATTCATCACCAGGAACCGCAGAGAATTATCGCGCAGACTTCGGAGGAACTGACAGTTCCTTTTAATGCTTTATCAAATAATGAGATTTGTCCTGCTGAAGAGGGTGAGCTGTTGGACACTCCCAGTGATTTACCGTCAACAACAGCCCCCAGCCTCTCCCCGTGCGCCCCTTCACGCCAGTGCGGCACACCACAGGGCCGGCACGGCACGGCACAGGCAGGACGGGGCACAGAGTGCGTCAGACCTCGGCACAGGTCAGGGCGGACAGCGGGTGATAACCGCTAACCTGCAGCTCACCCGGACAAGCTGCTGTGTGTCGGATCCGGCTTTAGGTTTATTGTAAAGTGAACTCAGCTCTCCGCACCGATTTCAAATGGAAAATAAAACCAGATCCTTCCTGAACCGCACCGCAGGACCCGCCGTTCCCTGCGGTGGAGGGTGAGCCGCGGCCTCGGTCTCTGTGGCGCGTCGGAGCTGTCGGCGCAGGGTCCAGGCGCTGCGCCCGGGAATCGCCCAACCTGCACCAGGGCTGGAGGGAGCGAGAGGAGCCCCAACCCCCTGTGTGCTCCCCGGCTCCTCCGCAGCGCTCCCCGCGTGCCATGTGGGAGTTCCGGTGAAACCGCCCATTCTCAACACGGTTAATTGGCTGTCGGTGTCTGCACAGAGGCAACGAGATCCGCAGCCCCCACGATGCCAGTGGCAACCCGCAGCATCTCACCCGAGCCCTGGCTGGGACTGGGAGAAGGGCTCAGCCCCCACCTCGTATTGCCGACCTGTCAGCTTCAGCCGAAATGCTGCTCAAGGCCAGGAGGATGCTAGGATCAATAAATATACACATTTACTGCCAAGCCTGCATGTGGAGCTAAAGCTGTGTTTGGTTTCCATGAGATACGGTGTTTGCTCTGACTACTGAGGGTGGAGGCTCAACAATCCACCCGGGGCAGCTCGTTTATGGGCACGAACGTCCCCATGCAATCACCCATGATCTGTTCCTGCAAACGTCGTGCAAAGGGGAGTCCAACTCCTGTTAGCCAGTGTCTCTGGCTCGTGGCAGAGAGACCCGGGATGAATGGATGCCCCCATCTCCTGCCTCGACTGCTGCGCCAGTCCCCGATGGCAGGTGGAGCTCCCCGGGGTCCAACTCACTCCCCAGGCACTGTCACCGCACAGAAGGGTCCAGCAGCTCCGTGTTCCAGAGGCCAGGCTGCAGGGTAAGAATAATAGCCCTTGTCACTCCACATAGCCCTGTAATTGGAGATATTTAGTGCTGAGGCTGGGCTACGGGGCTAATATCTGGGATGTGATAATGTTGCTCCCCGCATGAGCGAGCAGGACATCGATTGTGGGCTGTCAGCCGACCCCTCGGACACCGCGTGCACCCGGCAGCATCGCACATGGCATTCACCAACCACGGCGTGCGTGCTGCCCCGCAGCACAGCATCCCTTAGTACCCGCAAATGCCCCCTACGGCTGCAGAGAGTGTTTGGGATCGCAGCTGGAGAGCTTTCTGCACATGAACATCTCGGGATGGCTGAAGTACCACTTCGATGCTTCACTGGCCGACATGGGACTCACTGCAATTGCCGAATATAACCAGTTCCCTGCCTGGTTGTGGGTATCTCCCCTCCTCAGTGCCCCTCAAGGTCCCTGTTGCTTTTGCCTTGCTGCCGCAGGCTGCACGTGACCAGACGGGGTTGTTTTAAAAGAAAGCAACACCCCAACCTTATCCACCCCGCTGTGCTTCACTAAGCTGTGCAAAGGGAATTAACTCCTCCCCAGCACCCGAGTGTGTGGTCGGAGCTCCACCACTCGCGGGGTTGTGCTGATGGTGGCTGTCACACCGAGACATCCCCTGGGACGAAGCACAGGCATGGCCAGCCGTGGTGGCTCCCCCCCAGCATGTCCCCTGCACTGGCACCAGCCATGGTGTGCACCCTCCTCTCTTGCTTCACTCTGGCATCTTTAGGAGCTACCATGCTCGGGCGCAGGGTAACGCCGTGTGTTTGAGCAGAAATGAGGCAAACGGCACCTCCCCCTCGTGGGAAAGGCCACCGACCCCGCTGGGCTGCAGCAGGGCTCTGCGTGTGTGGCTGCAGCGGGAGAACGGAAACCACCTAAAACAGATGGGTACAGCGTCGAACATCCCTCCTCATGGGTGATCACCGTGAGTGTCGTAGCTGTGCTTTCTGGGTGAGCGTGGCACAGGATGCTGTTGGACATCACCGTTTCCAAAGCTCTCCCTGGCTGAGGCTGGTGATGGTCGCTCGGCTGTGAGTTCCCGGCACTACGGCCCACACTGTGCCCGACTGCGCCCGCAGCAGCATTAACCCTCCCCGCCCATGCACAGACGCGCAGGTCAGGGCCATGGGTGGCAAAGCCCCCAGGACACCTGCCTTCCGTAAGTCCTCGAACCGCTGCACAAGGGGACGTCCCGCTGTATGCATCCCTGGGTTTCCGCACCCCCTCCACACGCTGCCAGCGGCAGATGCGGGACTGGTGGGACATTTGCTTGGCCCCCACCACGGCCCCCTGCACCCAGGGGTCGACCCTTGCCACCGTGTGCCCGGCGGGAGGGGGAGGCTGCATTCCCACTCACCAGGCTCCAAGTTATCCACTGCCCCCATGCCCCGTATCCTCAGAGGGGGGTCTCCGGGACCCCCAGTCATCCCTCACCAGCACAGACCTGGCAGACACCCTCTGACCAGGGACCTTCTTCAGATGCTGTCCTGGTGCACAGAGCTACCGCCACCCGGCACGCGACAGGCACAACAAGCAGCGACTCCACACAAAGACACATTTGGGACAACTTTACTTCCGATACCAGAGTGCAGGCTTTCTTTACAGGAACCAAAAAAGAATATTTTTTTAAAAAATGCTTCGTTTACTCTTACTATTTTTTTTTACCATTTCATTTTTTAAAAAAAAAGTTACTCCTGAAAGCCATCACTTGTAATAAAGTTATAAGCCAGTGCACTTTGTTTTTCCCTTGTGATCTCTCCTCTGAAGGCGGCAAGCTCTCCCCGCGGCCGCCCTGTGCCGCCAGGACAGGGTGTCCCAGCAGGGCAGCAGCCCGAGGCTCCGTCCCCCGCCCGGGGCACAGCCGGGGGTCCCCGCCGCAGCGCCGGGTTTGCCACGGGGTCCCTGCGCTCCTCGAGTGAGCGGCAGTTCGGCTCCCCGGTCGGGCGGGAGAGTGGGAGGCCGTCGCGGGACGCGCTGGGGATCGCGTGGTGCCGCGCAGAGAGGCCGTCCCGAGAGGGCACTTTGCCCACAGACAGTCGTGTGAAGGTCCCTGCGAGGACGCAGGCGCTGGTGGGACGCTCGCTGCCCCCGGGGAGCAGATGCAGAGCAGGGTCACCCTTACGGAGCCACCTCTACAGTGACAGTGGTGAATTTTTTCATTGACTTTATTTATTCATTTGCTTTTGTTGCAGGAGCAGTTTTCAGATTGACTGAAAATTCAGTAGTTCTTTTTTTTTGTTGAACAGTTGCTCAAGTAAAAGAGGGACCTGAACAATCTCTAGAGTAGAAAGGGGCAGCCTTGCCATGCAAAGAGGAAGAGTTACTGTTTTTATTATTATTATCATTATTATTATTATTATTATGTAGGACCACAGACAGCCTCCCTCTGAAGCAGTCAGGTGCTAACAGCAGTATATGGTTGGATTCTTTTTTAGAAGGTCATAAATTAGCAACTTATACTTCATCTTTAAAAAAGTCGAATAAATAAATAAATTAATTAAAAAAGAAAGAGAGAGAGAGAGAGAGAGAGACAGTCACAACATGCAAGAGCTTACAACAGAACAAGTAAAAATGACCAAAGCAAAAGACAAGAAATGCAGAAGAAAAGCCCAGGTTCAATTTGGTTTGCAATCAATGCAGTTTGGAAGCATCGTTTATAAAGGTATTTCATATACCAAAAAAGGCACCACAGTATCTACAAAGCCAAATCCTCAGGAGAGTTTCTGTGGGGTGGGGGGAGGTAGCAGCCTGGCCAGAGCAGACACGTCCCGGTGCACAGCAGATCCCCCCCCCTTTAAGCTTGTCCATTGCAAATCTGAACTTTTCCATTTTATGTTTGGTTTTGCTGTCTCTGTTGGTAAAAACACAAAATAATAATAATAAAAAGACAAATGTGAAAAATGGCAAAGGGGACGGACATTCTGATCTTGCAACGTAACTGTCGGAATATTTCTAGGACCAAGTTTAAATCAATCCCAGCGGGACCGCTGTAACTAAAACCCCCGCAGGGCACCCACCGCCCGCCCCGCTCCCCTTCTCCGCTCCGGCTGCTGACAGCCCACAGCGCCGCGGCGCCGCGCTCGGACAGCTACGGCCAGCCCAGTGCCGCCCGGGCACACCGGGACAGCGAGAGCCTCACACCTCCCCAACCGCCCCTCCTCACGTCTTCGCTCTCCACGCGTAAAGAAAGAGAAATCTGGCGTCTGCTGGGGGTGCCCCCGCCGCCCCGGGGGTGCAGGAGCGCACCCCTCTGCACAACGCTATCTGCAGAGGAATGACTGAACACAGGAACAGGAAGGAAAAGGAAAAAAAAAAAGAAAGAAAGAAAGAAAGAAAAGAAACATTTGAAATCTTGTGTTTACTAGTATTCAGTACATGGGATTCCTAAAGAACAACTTGTCCTCCTAGTTAACCTTGTCCTGGAATATATACAGGTTATTTGTTGCTGCCACGGCAATGATATTCTCGGAGGGGTGCCAAGCTGTATGCAGGATCTTTTTGCTAAAGTCCAGACTGTCCACGCTAATTTCGTCTTTCCTCCGCTTGCCGCCCACGCAGACCTTGCGGGGCTTGAGGATGGCGCGAGGTTTGCTGTTCTCCCGCGAGGCCTCCAGTGTCACGTCGCGCTTGGTGTTGCGGTCGAACATGCGGAAGAAGTTGTTGTAGGAGCCGGTCATGATGACGCTGCGAGGAGGGAGGAAGGACGGGTCACCGCGCGCAGTCCCGGACCCATCACCCTCCCGCCTGCGACGCCCCAAACCTGCCCGGCACGGGCCCCGCAGGACGTGGGGCACAACTGGGACAGCAGGCAGCTCACGCCCATCCCGTGCCAAAAGGCTCAGGCTCGGCCACTCCCCGTGTCCCCATGTCCTTCTCCTTAACCCAGGGACTGTGCACGGGGCAGGCGACTCCTCTCGGGATAACAACGCGTACGGAGACCAGACTTTATGGCAAAATTTAGCCGACCTGAACCGAAGGACGTTCACACCTTTTTAGAGCCAAACTGCCTCATGACTAGAGGCAGACTGAAGATCCAGAGGCATAATGAGGTCTGGATAAGGTTTGGAATTTGGGCTTCGGCCCCAGTCGTGCCTCGTTAACTCACTCTGATGGTTCAAAGAAAAAAACATGGCAATCCCAGCAGGTCAACTGCTCTTACATGCTTTCTGCCACCTGGTTCGGTGTGATTTATGCGTGGACAGTTGTCATCCCCAGATTTTGGCAGTCTGGAGCCAATCGCATCACCACCCTCCTCCGGGTGTGGGTGAAATGGAGACAGGAACCAAACCCGTCTGGGAGAGAGCCGGGACCCCATCAGACCCCCTCAGCAGCGCCCGGGTACGGGGCTGCGGGTTTAGGTGGTCCCTGTGGTACCCAAGGGAAAACCCTCCAGACCCCACGCCCAGGCGAAGGCAGGGAAGGGACCGCGTGGGGACGCAGGGGCCACCGGGCCGTCCCAAAGCGTACACCCTCTGGGCGAAGGCGGCACCGCAGGGCTGGGTGCCGGGGTGACACCGCGCCACCGCGCCGCTCACCTGTCGGACCCGTTCCAGACGCACTCGAACTTGTCGAAGATGCAGTCGTTCTCGTAGAGCGAGCAGAGTTTGCTGCGCAGGTAGTCGTGAACCTGCCGGCAGGGAGGGACGGGGCGTGAGACCCCCGCGCCGGCCGGCACAGCCCAACAGCCGGCAAACGCCAGCCCGGTGCTCGCTGGGACGAAGGACCCATCCCGGCCTCGCGCTCTCCGCAGCGGAGCCTTGGGCACGGCACGCTATCGCATGGCCTTGACCGTGGCCACCTTCCCACTGTCAGCACCAGCACCGCCTCACGTAGGGCTCGGGCAGCGCCGGGGCACGTGCCCTGGCAGAGGGTGGTAAGGACCGTCGCTCTGCCCCGACGCTCGCCTCCCGCACCACCCTCAGGGCCACCAGCACCTGCGCATCCCCTCCTCACCCGCACCCGACCTGGGGGTGTGGGTTACAGCTCACCAGGCCACTCGAGCCCACATTTCACAGTTCTTTGTTTGCTTTCCAGGATTTAACAGCACGATGCTCCCATCCACCAGGTTTGTCCCCGTCCCCTCTGCTGCCGGCCCAGGAGCACAGCTCGGGCAGGAGCACTGCGGGTGCCTCATCACTGCGGGTGCCCGAACGCGCCACACTCACCTGGTAGGTCTCGATGGGCCGGTTCTCCATGTTCAGGTCCCACACCTTGACGGTGAGATAGTCCCGGGTCATGATATACCGCCCACTGTGGCTGAATTTGACATCAGAGATTGAGGAGATGATCTCAGAAAAAAACGACCGGTTACTTGGGTCTTCGGGCTCTTCGAAAACTGCGGAAGAGGAAAGGACAAGGCCCAGCATCAGCTGAGGCAGGAGCTCCCTCCGCCCAGGCCAGGGACCGGCGTCCCTGCCGCAGCAGCGCAGGATGCTCCTGGGCAGGGAGTGGGCATCCCGCAGGCAGGAGGCTCTGCTTTGGCTGTGGAGACCTACACACAGCACTGAGCCATGTCCTGGGGCAGCCACCACCACCGCCGAAACACCCTTCGGCCCCGGAGCCACCATCCCGCTCCGCCGAGCAGAGGCACCTGCGTCCCCGCAGGACGTTACTGCAGCGGGCTGGGCCAGCGCTCCCTGCTTCTGGGTCTGGCCCAGAGCAGACAAATGCCCGTATTTTAAGGACGTCACTTGGCACAATTGAAGCTCCTTTGTTTTTAATGCGAGCAGTAAACAATAAGCACCATCGGAGACCAATCTACCAACAGCACCACAGACGCCCAGAAGATTTAGAGCCCTGCATGTCACCCCGCGTGTCACTGCTGCTCTCCAGAAATCAATGTGCGGCGTAACTGAAAGTCAATGTAAATATTTTATAGCCACTGCAACCTACAGATTTAATCTGATCAATCTTTGAATAAATCACAGTTTGAACAGTTGAAGGAGACCAATAAAGTTCCAGATTAAATGTATTTACAAATTTGATTTCCAAGTAACACCAGCTGGGCAAGTGTGGCTTTGAAAAACCATCACAGAGATGCATCAAGAGAGATGCTGCCGACGCGGGGACATCCATCCAACCTCCTCTCCAGCCTCCTCTTTCCACCCCTACAGACAGCCCTCCAGTGCAGCGTTAAAGGACACTGCTGGTAACATGGAGAAGCTCACAGACAAACCCTCCGCTACAAACCCTCCGCCGCGGGGGCTGCTGGCTCCGACCCCCGATGCCCAGAGCAGGGGACGTGGCAGCAGCCGGCGCGGCCGCTCCGCAGCGTGCCCTGCACAACACCGCACCGAGACGCCGCATTTGCTCGCGCTTATCATCCCCTCACCGAGCCCTGTGGTACCACCGCCTGAACTCCTGAATATGGCGGAAAAAACGCCTGAAGTGCCAGTATAAATGATCTCTCTGCAAATCAGAAGTGGCACTGCCCACAGCAGGACCCAGCTCTGGGGCCTTTAATCACCAGCAGGAAATCTGATGACACGTCAGGTTTTTTAAATAAGAAAAGCCACAGCAACAAGAGAAAATAAAGATCTGAGGCAGTCTGTGGAGAGCATCTGAATGCCGCGACTTGTCTTCGCTGTAATCATCACAGGTTTGCTCACACCAGGTCGGCCGGCGTCGAGAGGTTTGTTTTAATGGCTGCATCATTTCTGTCCCCGATGCGCATATGTGAGCTCATGTCAAGGCCGGAGGTGTTCAGTTCATAGCACAGGAGCAAGAGGAAACTGTTGCTGATACCACAGAAGCAGAAAACGTTAAATTGCAGATCAACTGTCAAACAGGAAAGGTCTCAGAGGATGAACCCCAGAGCTGAGGCAGCACCGAGAGGAGTCAGCGAGGGGGAGACGCTGCAGTGCGCGGAGCTGGGGGCCGCTCTCTGATGCCAGGTACCACATCCCCCTGCCCGGCTGCAGGGACCGTTCCCGCTGGCATGGCGTCACATCCCCGCTGCCCTCTCCTCCGGCGAGTCCCCGTCCACCCCGCGCAGCATCGGAGCAAGGGCTCGTCCGTCCCCTCATGCCCGCGGGGGAGCCGGCGCCGAGGAGGAGCACGCGCTGCAGCGATGCCCAGGACGGGGCTGGAGCATCAGCCCCAGCCCAGCGGGAGGGCAAAGGGGTCCTGTGCAGCACCTCCTCTGCGCCGAGGAACTTGTGCACAGGGCGAGAAGGCAGCATCCAGCCGTGCCCAAGAGTCCAGCACAGGATCCGATCCCGTATGCGGTCCACTGCAGAGGAGCCACCGACTTTTTAAAATTCAGAGCAGAGGTGAAGTCTGGTATGGGTTAACTGCATTTTCCCTGCGCCGGTCTCCTCGCCCGCCGCACTAGGGCTCTGATACTGGGAAGCGAAAACCCATCCTACCAACGCAGAGAGCAATCAGTCAAACGACACCTCTGGAGAGGACCCCCCGAGCTGCTGCCTCCGCACTCGCCCCGCGCCGGAGCTCCCCTCGGCCAGAGGGACCCTCTGCCGTGGCAGCTTCAAAGCGACCTTTCGCTGACCAATAAATTTAACCACTCATCAATAAATTTAACACTCATTCAAGCACTGTCTTTTCTTTCTCGGTCCTCATTTAAACTCTAATCATGACAATTAGCAAGGCAGACTGGAAAACCGAAAGCCCGGCAAAGCCGTCCCCAAGCCCGGGCTGGGGCGGCGCTCACCGGGCTCAGTGTCACCGCTCAGCTCAGCCCCAACACGCGCCCCGTTAGAGGCGAACGATTCACCAGGTGGAAGTTTTGCTTTCAGATGAAGACAGGAGCGTGTTGCAGAGGCAAAGAGGTTTCCTGCTTTGCTAAATGAGCTCAGGGTGGCACGAGAGGCTTATTCTTCACCCCCCTGGACATTCTGCACAGCCGACTATAATTCCTAGCTTGAGGTCTTGCCAGGCCCATTATCCGGTGCAGCAGGACGCCGTTAGCTCCTGCGAGGGTCTGAGGAAGGAGATGATTAGTTTCTGGGGGCGACACGACCAGCTCACTCTGCTCCAGCCGAACCCGGGACAATGAGAGCTCAGCTCAGCTCAGAGCCCCGCAGAGTCCCCGCGCTGCGCAGGGCCGCCTTTGGCTGCACCAAGGAGTGGGTTTTCTAACGGGGAACCAGATCTCTGTGCTCTACTTACATAACCTTTTTCCTCTATAAAAGGCTTAGCTGAGAAAATAGGTAAAGAGAACAGGCTGTTAGCAGGAACACGGGAGCGAACGTGTTTTGCTGGAGCCTGGCTTGGCTTCGCAGAGTCGGCACTCCTCAGTTCCACCCCCGCCTGTGCCAACGGCAGCCGGGATATGCGGCTCAGAGCCTTTCCTCCCAGCTGGCAAAGGTGACTTCCAGGGGTGAGGCCAAACCTCTCCAGGCGTTCAGAGGACACCCGCGGCAGGGTCACCGACCGGCAAGGCCAGACCGTCACCCGGAGGGACGAGGGCGTCTCAAGTCAGGGCAGGCGGTGGCTGCGGGGAAAGCCCTCTGCTCAGCCGCAGCACACTGCGGACCACAGCAGCACTGGAAGCATCTCCCCAGACCCACACGCCTCGGTTGGAGAAGTTAATTTAGTGCAAATTTGGCTATTTTGCCCTTGCACTCCCCTCTCTTTGGAAAGACACAGCTAGCAGAGCCCAGCTCCCCTCTCTCTCCTCCTCCTCTCCCCCTTTTGTGCATCCTCAGGGTCAGGCTGCACCCATGACCGGCTGCAGCAGGCGACTGGTCAGGTAAAAGGACTTTGGCTCACTCAACCCAAGCTCTGCTTGAGCAGGCGAATCCTACACGGTAGTTATTCCCCGCTGAGCTTTTGGGGTGTTCCTGGGACTGGCCACCAGCAAGCGCGCCGTGTTTCAGCAGGGCTCTGTGTTAACCTGTATGAGACAAACCTGCTCTGGCAGCGCACGGGCAAAGCCACGTCGCCGTCTCTGCTGGGCTCTGGCTCGCACACACTGCCTCCCGCGCGCTCCCTCGCACACCCCTCACGGTGCCCACCCTCGGGCAGCGCCTGTGGGTCGGGGAGAGCGGGGGACGCTGTTGCGGGGGCTGCACGCCGCTCACGCATGCAAGGTGGCCCGTCTGGCCCGTGCACTAAGAGCAATGGAGCCGCTTAGTGCGCAAGCCCCGGGCCAGGCATCCCTCTGGACTCCAGCTGAGGCTCCAGCTAATCTGGTAATAAACGGGGCCCCGCGGAAACCGGGAAGCACAGCGGAGCAGCGCTTACATGGGAAATACATCAACCCTCTGCTTCTTCTCCTGCTTCACATAAAAAGCCAAAACTCCACCCACAGTTCACCTAAGCACAAAATCAATCACCATCGTCGCTGAGGAAAAGCTAAGCTGGCACAAGCAGAGAACGGAGTTTTGCTTTACATCGGAACAACCAGCTCTGCCGCCCGCTCTCGGCGCAGAGGTGCAGGAGCCTCACAACCACGGGCGACCGAGCAGAAATTACTGGTCTGGTGCCAATCTCCCCCGTGAACTTGGGTGATTTGCTTTCCTGCCTCACTCTTCCCACCTGTAGGAAGACAACAAAACGTGTTCCTCTTCCTCGCAGACGCGGTACAGCGCAATGAGGCACTTTTGGCAGCATGCTCTGGGCACCGACCCCAGGGGAAAAAGCTGCTGTCTGCGGGGAGGTCAGACCCTGCTGTCCCCAGACCCTGCCAGCACCGTCCCACGGCCACCGGGCAGCAGGGCCACAGCCGCCCGCTCCTCGGCGGGATGCCCAGACCCTCCCCGGTCCTGGGGGCAGCGGGGGCTCAGCCAGGACGGGGGTGCGGGCACAGAGGCAGTGCCACCCGGTCCCCGTCGGCGTAGCGGAGCGGGTGGGAGACCCAGAGCACGCGGACTGGCACGGCAGGGGCTTGGGGGAGCTATTTTTGCTGCCCGGCTGAAGGCTTTTGTGTGGCTTTGCTCCTGCTGCAGAAGCAGATCTGGGCTGCTGAGCTCACGGAACAGATTTCTGAGCGCTAATTCTCTGTTATACAACAAACCTATTTTCCTCTGACACCGAGCAGGAGCTGCCCTCCCCGCGCCGGCTCCCTCCGCCAGCCCTCCGTGCCCCCCTCTCGGTGGGGACGCAGACCCCGCAACCCCCCGAGCTGGCCAAGGAGGGCCACACAGCCCACGGCGACCCCGCTCCGCCGGAGGACGGGCAGCCCTGCCGCCTCGCACGTGGGACACAGCCACGACCCGCGCCTGGCTGGGTCCTCCTCCCGGGGGCCTCCCCGAAAGGCAGCAGTGCTGCCCAAATACGAGGAGGGGGGCTTGTTTTAGAAATACATCTGCAGTGTTGGCCGGCAAAAATCTGTAAGCTGTTGGCTGCCTTATCAAAGCAGCTTTGTGTGCTGCTTATTTCCAACCAAAGCTGAAACTGTTTTCAGCAGAGAATAAACGCTCGGTAGTGTTGCTGTAAGGCAGTCAGCAGTGAAAAGACAAGAAGGCGAAGGTCCTCCTGTGGGAAACGGGCTGTATTTTGAGCCTTCTGTTTCAGGAGTTTGGTAGGTACAATCACAGGTGACTCCTTAAAAAAACAAGTGGAAAGCCCAATGTCTTTTGCTATGGGGAAATAACCGTAGTAACCCCCAACGGGGTTTTTCCTCGCTTTCCCATGTGCTTTTCAGAGCAGGATTGCTTCTGCTGGTGCTCCAGGAACCCCCATCTCCCCTTTGGCTTCCCGTGGTGCTGCGGACAACGCATGCGATTTCTTTGTGCATGCTGTGCCCGGGCAGTACCCCCTCGCAGGACCACTGCCCCTCTCAGTGTCGCAGCGCTCGGCTCGTGGCATCCCCGCGGAGCCGGCACGGACGCTGACGCTCGCTCTTGGCCGGACACGCAGCTGGAGGAAGACGCAGAGCGTCACCGATCGCAGGAGCCTCAAATAAAACGGGCAAACAGAATTTAATAAGAGAAGCACATAAGTAAAAGCTGGCCCCGAGCAGCACACTGCATCTATCTAAATAAACATGACTGGGAGGTGCAGTGCTATCTTCTGCATTTTTATTAAATACTGACAGTTATTAAATGTCTCCGTTGGAGATTCGCCTCCAAAAGCCAATGCTGCTTTTCATTTTGAACTTTGATGAACTGTCTCAATTTCGACTCACACATCTGCTGAACTGCAATTGACTGAGGCTGATGCTTCTGAGGGCTTCAGGGAATCAATAAGGGAATGTCACGGGAGAGGTCAAACGCAGCCGGGAGTCACTGCCAGCCGGTGCGCTCGCCCAGGGCGGCCGGGACGCAGCAGTACCCAAACAAAGGGAAATGCCAGGGGGGGCTTCTGCCGCCAAGGTGTCAGGAAAATTAATTTTGTTTGCTCCTTAATCCTATTCTGATTCTCTGCTGGGAGCTGCCACTGTAGGACTGCGAGACACGGTCGTGAAATGCAAGAATAGAAAGGTGTTTTTGCTCAGGATTTGGGAAAACTGCCATTCCACATTTCCGAATCTCCAGACAGCGACGTAAGCCGCCTTCTCCATCCATTTTACTCCAGTTTAAAACCAGGTATCAGACTGCAACCGCAGCTCAAGAGTGCAAAAGCAGTAGCTGGTGTGTAATTCCCTATTGCCTCCAGGAAACCTGAAGCCGAAACACAGCCCGGTGCTCTCTGGAGGAAGGTTACCAGCACTGGGCTCCCGGAGCTCACACCCGCTTTGTGCGTGCTGCTCCTGTAACATGATCACACTTGAAATACTGACAATCTCCTTCATTTCCCACAAGATACTGGCCATTTTCTGAAGAAAACTCAGGCAAGAAGAGGAGACACGGAGGTCCAGTCCCACAGCACAGCGGCCCTCGCTGCTGCCCATTTCGCCACCTTTAAGGCAGATACCAAACCCCTTTAGGTCTGTCCCATCTTTGTGCGTTATTTACAGCGCCACGCTCAGCACAGAGCTGCCCTCCAGGAACGGCCAGGGCACAAGGAACAGCAACGGGTACTCGCCAGCCCACCCACAAACGCCGTAGGTGCTCGTGCCAGCGTTTCACTGAGCAGTTGCTGATAAGGAGAGTACTTCCAGTGACGCCCCCGACACGTGCCGGCTGAGCAGGAACCAGCAGCAGCTCGCCCACCGCAGCAGCCCGGGGAGCACCAAGGACAAGCTCCCCACCCACCCAGCTTACGCCAAATTTTCAGGGGTCTTTTCTGCACATCCTGACCCCTGAGGCACCAACCCACGCTGCCAACGGGACACGAGGCTATTTGGACAAACGGCCTGAAGAAACACAGCACTCCAGCTCCTGGCATTGACGGCTCCGTAGCTGCTGTGCCCCGACAGCCCACCGACCCCTCGGACCCACTGCTGCCCAGACATCACCCTGGGGTTTTAATGTGTTCCCCAAAGGCTGTGGGGCCGGGACCCAGGGAAGATGCTGCTTTCGGGACGGGCAGGGCTGAGGGCAGGTGGCCATGGGGACGCAGAGGGGCACGCAGGACCACGGCCCCACACAGCCGGAGGGAGGATGGGGCGAGGTGGCAGTGGAAACCTGAGCCCAGGTCAGTCTCCGCGCTCCCTTTTTTGGGCTCTTTTAACCCAAAGGGGACCCCGTCCTGGCCGCTGGCTGTACTCACACTTGGCGTGGCGGTCGCAGAGGGCGGAGGTGCGCATGTCGCACAGCCGGATGGTGCCTTTGCTGCTGCTGTAGACAAAGGTGTTGCAGTGGTGCGGGTGGAACTCGGCGGCCGTGATCACCTCCGTCAGCTCCTCCATGTTGGCCGGCTTGATGTCAACAATGTCTGGCAGGGCGAGTCAAGGAGCCCCACGTCGCCCGGCCCAGAGCCCGCTCCTCCCGCTGCCCCTCCTGCTGATGTCCCCAGGCCCCCCCTCGTTCTGTTCTGATACTGCAGCTCCGGTACGGCAGCCTGGAGCCCCTCTGCGCCACATCGGACCCGACTCTGCCCATCGCCCAGGGTAAACATCCTCTGTTGCTGCACTGGGGCACGGCGAGTAACCACACCGAAAACAACAGGGTGAGGAACCAAAACCCAGATCACGACAACCAGCAGAAAACCACCACAGCCCCGGGGTGCCTGACAGGGATGTGTCATTTCCAAAACACTTCACGCGCTTGGGCTCGGTGAAATGCTGGGTTCACAACTGAGCTGCAGACCCCATCCCCAGGCTCTGTGGACAGTGCTGGCGAGGACCCGCGCAGCCCCACAGAGCCTCCCGGTGCCCCAGGGGATGGCCAACAAGCGTCCGTCCCGGCCTGACACCGAGCCAGCAGTCACCGGTGGAAGCGGCTTCAGATCCTACAGTGCAACCCGGACACCCAGCGCGGGGCGATACACCCACTATGCAGAGGGGGAAAAAGAAGCACCCCCTTTCCTCACCCCCTGGACAGCAAATTAAGGTCCTGCTGTTCCTGGCAAGACAGGAGTTAAAAAAAAAAATAAAGAAGCAGCAGATATGAATTTCTCACCCCTGTGTGGTGTTCTACAACAGCAAGCATGCCGCAGAAGAAGCCGCTGCGGTTCACAGCCCCTGCGTGGTTTCACAGCCCGGCCATGCTGCGGGTCTGCAGCAGAACCCGGATCCCGGTTGAAGCCCGACCTGAGCCCAGTGCGTCCCTGCAGGACAGCGACCGCTCCGTCCCAGACTGCCGCAAGCCCGGAGGTACTGGTGATGGTAAGGCATTCTGACAGTCCGCAATGAGACGCGGTACAGGACCGCACTGTGCCACGATGCCGCTCCACTCCCCACCGTTCTGTAGCGGTGCCGCACCTCTGACCCGCAATAACCCCCTGACGACACCCCCGTGCTTTGCTCAGCAGCGGGTTCAAATCCCATCGCACCGTGCAGTGGCTGTGTGATGTGCACAAAATCAAGAAACTCCATTCCACAGCACTGCCTCTTCTCAGCTCTCCGTCGGGGACCAGATTTGGTTTGTACTGACAAAAGTGAAAACCGGCGACGTGCTCCTCACCTCCCCGGGCGGGCAGGCGCTGCTGCCGCGGCTGTCCTCCCCCGGTGCCAGTGTCACCCAACGCCCCGTCAGGCACCTGCGGAGAGCCCAGCGGGGCTGGTCCCGCAGCCTGGCCAAACGCAGCCAAACCGGGGACACCCCGGGAAGGGGCTCCACGGCGCCGGGCAGAGAGGTGACACCAACAAGCAAGCTGGAGGGATGGGACATCTGAGTGACATTTCTCTGGTGGTGATGTTTCTCCACCAATTCTTAGTAAGCATTTTGGGTGCTGCACTTGCACCTTTGCCAAACTCCCTCGGGCCACCTAAAGTCCCTGAGGTTTTACCCCTGTTCAGCACTCCTCACCTTCTTCCCCAAAAAGCAGCACATGTTGCAGCACTGCTCAATGGTACCTGCTTCGAGCCCCCACCAGCCACACGCCTGTGACTGCTGAAATCCGCTCCAGCTGCCCAAACCTGCCACATGCCCAGGGGATTTCTCAGCAGAAACCACTATATAAATACCACCAACAATTAGTGCCCCGTCGTTATTATTTCTGATGCGGCTGTTACAAGGGTGACTGGCACGACCTCATTTGCAGGGCTGTGACTGGCAGCCCGTCACCCCGCTGCAGGGCATAATGGAGACTGCACGATTAATGTTTCTTCTCCCCATCTTCCCCAAGGCATCTGTCTTCCCCATCACCCGCAGACCCCCCTCCCTCCCTCCCGCCCCATGCAGACCCTGCAGGCAAAATTCAAAATCGTGTCACCGGCACGAGGAGGGACCAGTCGCGACGGTGCCAGCTGAGCCCTGCACCGCGGAGGCAGCGCTTCGGTGTGACGGCCAAATGTGCCCACCGGACACAACGCGGCATCCTGCCGGCGTCCCAGCTCAGCCCAGCAGCACGGGCAGAGATAAGAGGGACGTGTCTTGGTAATGGCACCTGGGGACGGGATTTCAGGTGTCATGCAGTCGGCTGCGGGGAGGACAGCACCATTTCACACTCGTGAGCCCCTGCGAGCCCCAGCCAGAGGATGAAGCTCCTGCACCGAGGAACCGTGATGGGGGCGCGGGGATGGGGCCAGGCGAGACGCGCGACCTGCTCGGTCACCATCCCAGCAGACACAGGCACGGCTCTACTGCTTCCCGCGGAGCTGGACCTCGCAGGTCCCCCCTCCGCCGCTCACCTTCACCACGGACCTGTCTCCCCGACCAGCTCTCTCATTCTCCCACTGACACTTGTCCGCGTCGGGGCTCCCAGCGCCTTCACACCACACCTGCGGCACCTCCCTTACTGCTGCTCTCGGCCGGGCTGGGACCGTCCCGGGGCCACAGGGCCGCGCGCACCAAAGGATACTAAAACTTTGATTTGTGATTTCAAAGTTCCACAGGTTTATCCTGAGGTCATCTGCCGACATGTAGGTCTCGTAGTCGCTGTTGACGGAGATGGAGTTGATGTGGTAGGTATGAGCATTGGCAAACACCCGCCGGGGGGTGGCCTCCACCATCAGGTCCATGGGCCGGAGCACAGGTACCTGTGGGACGGAAAGCAGAGCATCAGCACCCAGGGCCAGGGTCCGGCCGTCCCACCCAACCCACGCCAGCACCCGGCACGGGGGGACACCCCCATGGCCACGGCAGGTGCCCACAGAGCACTGGCTGCCAGCGCTCCATCCCACCCACCTCTTACCGCGCTCTCACCAAGGAAACTAACGCCTTCCTCAGTGTACAAACAGAAGGACAAGCAGACACAAAAGCCCTTTACTTGTGGAAGAGGCAGCAGTACGGTCAGATTGCTGTGAGGCAGCGAGAGCCCAGCAAACCAGGCTCGGATCTCTGCTGCAGCAACCGCTCCTTCTTTGGAAAAAAAAACAAACCAAAACCCACTTCTGCCTTGTTTTGTCATTGTTAACCAGAATCTGAAATTCCTGGAGCATTTCTAACAGAAATATATTTCTGGAGGGAGCCAGTCAGAACAGATTTTTCTTTTAACTTCTTTGCATTTGTTTCACAGTGAAACGACGAAGGTAAGAGATGAGAAGAGACAGGGAAAGGGAAGGCACAGGGCAGGGACAGATGGGGGGACTTAGAAACAGAGATATACACGTTCGCCTTTGGATTAATAAGCATAACTCACGTAAACACTGGGAGATGGAGAGATGCAGTAGGAATAGTGTATGCAAGGAGCGGTGTAAGTAATAACGTCAGACAACGCTCTGAAGGCAACTTAATACACTAGCAAGGTGTCAGTCTGCGCTCCCGTTTGCCAGTGAGCTATTCCCTCGAGCTACTTCATTACTGTGTGTATTATCTGGGCGCTGCCCAAAGAGATTTCCCATGGCTGCAGAGGTGGGGACGGGAGTGTGACAGCCAGCTCGAGTGACACGAGAGCAGAGGGACTGCCAGCTCAGAGCCTGAGCTTAATGTGACGAGCCTGCCTGCTAATTCAGCCTGACACAGTCAATGATGCATCGTTTGCCGCTGAAGGACTCTGCTCAGCCATCTGGGGACGGAGGCTCGCGCCGTGCTCAGGGATTACAGAGGCCGGGCTGTCATTCAGACCATCGGAAACACGACGGTGGTGCACAGGGAAAGGGTTCAACGGTTACACCAGGCCTCTCCGGGCACAAAAATCGGTACAGCAAAGGCTTTGGCAGAGGACTCCACTCAGCGCGGTGATGCTGCGCGGCCCGACGCACCACGGGGTCAGCCCCAGCCCAGTGCCCGTCCCCTGCGGTGCGCACCGCGGGGCGAAGCGCCCGGGGCTCAGCCCCAACAGCGCGGCCATCTGCAACTGCACAGCGCCTGCCCGGTCCTTCTACGGCAGCCACGCACAACCCCGGAGCCAAGGTAAACTCTTCAGCCAAGAAAATTCTCCACGTGTTACTTCAGAGCCAAATTCTGGGGAGTGTTTTATGTCCGGAACTTGGTCCGTCACCAGGTAAAACCCCACGAGAGGAACAAACCTGGTCATCTGTGAGTACTCATTAAGGCAGGATTTTTTTACCTCTTATGGTAGCAAGAATCTGCACTGGAATATGGAAAGCAGTGTGTCCATGCCCCTTCTCACCCCATGCCGTGAGCTTTTGCTTTGAGGGTATCATCAAAGTACTGAAACCTGAAAGCGGTGACATTTTGAGGCAGGAGCAGCCAGGAGTGCGCTGGGAGCAGACACAGCCTCGGGGATCTCATCCCTCGGCAGCAGAAATCCCGCAGTGGACGGCAAACGCCGTCTCGGGACGGTGAAGGGGAGCGGCTGCCCCGAAGCCGGCTGGAAACGCCGCCGCCGCCACCGGGGCGGCCGCCGCGAGTCCGTGCCAACAGCCCAAGCCCGGTGCCGGCACTGACGCGCGCCCTCGCCGAGACGGGAATCCCGGGCAGAGAAGAGCCCTCTGCATCCCTCTCCCCGCTCATCCCGACGCTCCCGGCTGCCTCTTGCCTCGCTGGTGCCCCGCACTGTCACCCCCAGCGCCCGGAGCCCGTCCCAGCGGCCGACAGACACCGGCGTTACATTTCTGCGTAACACAGAGCAATGGGAGAGACAGGGGGTCTGAGGGAAGACCCCGCGGCCAGGCTGTCCCGGCCCAGCAGGGCGGCAGCGGGCAGCGGTGAAGAGAAGGCTCCTAACGAACGGGGCAGTGTGACAGCGACTCAAACTTGATCTTTTTTTTTTTTTGCAGCACGCAGAGTCCCGGCCAGTGTCTGCCTCAACCACCCGCTGCCCCCAGCATTGCCGTGGCAATCCTCAACCGCACAGACCTCCCCGGCGCATCCCTTCTTCAATTACGGCGCCAACCCGCGGGGCAGGCGCTGGTATTATATATACCCATTATTAAAGGGTAATTCAGTGTAACAAACCGCATCAAGTACAAAGAAAGGCTGTCAAATAAAATAAACCACTAATAAATTAAATTAGTTTCTGTTTTAAGGAAGGGGGGCAATGCCAGTCATTTTTCATCTGAAACAAAATACGTCTTAATTTTTCTTTCTGCCTTTAGCGGGCACCCCCTGCAAAAGAGCCGGTCCCACGCACTCAAAGCGCACGCGACACTCGATTCCTCTCGCCGTGTCTGGCGAAGGCTTCCCCTTTCCAGAGTTAATGAGGCACTAATCCTCCCTTGAGCTGTAAAATTCATTTTCTCCGTGGCTGGGGGGTGGAGGGCGGTGGCGTGCCCGGGCCCCATCCCACCGCTGGTGCCCCATGTCCTCCTGCCACCTCCAGCCCCGAGCGAGGGACCGCGGCACAGGTAACACCATGTCAGCCCTTGCTGCCACTTCAATGCTTTGCCCCCTGTTCCCACCAGGTTTCCCCCTTTCACTGTCCGTCACGTCGACTGTCACCAAGCGCTCCCCAGGGAAAGGCTTCGTGCGGCAGAGCCTCTCCTCCTCACTCACAGCGCTGTGATGGCCGCGGCCTCAAGAGGCGCAGAGATTCGGTGTTTCTCAGGGAAACCTCATCCTCTGCCCAGAGGAGCTGTACGGCACGCAGCGCGTTCACAACACGAGCCAATATACGGGGGAGGACGATGACGGCCTCAGCTCCCGGGAAGCCGTGGTCACGTAACCTCCCACAGGCACAAGTCCAGCGTGTGCCGTGTCTGCGCCGCCGTTACTGGGGGTCGGACGGGTGACGCGACACCCCCAGCACAGCCCCGCAGCGAGACGGGATTCACCCGCCCACGGGCAATGCGAAAGCGCTGCTGGGACTCCCCACGGGGCACACAGGGGGCCAAGGATTCCTCAAGGGTGTGACGGTGGCGGGGCTGGCATGAAGGGACAGCCCCGTGCGGACAAGCAAAGCATCCACGCTGCCTCCACCGCAGCACCGCCGTGCCGCAGGTCCTGCACCCGCCTCTGCACCATCTCCGGGCCAGGGGCGGGCAGGGAGGGGGCGACCGCAGGCTCGGCAGTGCCGGGACCACGCACCCATTTCTGGGTAACGGAGAGGGAGCTTTTGCCCTCAGTCACCTCCACGGAAATCCTCTCAGCGCAATGCACTGGACTTACGCTGAGATCCACATCTGACCCATAGTAGCAGCCATTAAAAAAACCCCAATAAACAATCCCTTTTAGGTGTCTATCTGGTCCCCACCCGGTCAGGGGTTACCAAGCCTCAGCACCAACTGCAGTCGAAGCTCGGCCATCGCCGGCTCCGTGCAGCGGGACGGGCGCAGGTCAGCCCGGCGGCGCGGTGGCTGCAACGCCGACAGCGGAGCGGCTCCCACTGCCCGGCGTGCACGGCAGCGCTCGCACCGCGCCGGCGCTGCTGTAACCCAGACAGGGCAGAGCTTCCCTCTCTCCTGCCCTGACCGCAGCACAAACTGCCCTCTCTGGCCAGCATGGACGCCCGGGCACAGCCGGGTCCCACCAGCCCGGCCGCCACGGCTGCCCCGTTGGCTCCGCAGCCTCGCCCAGCCCCGGCGAGCTGGTGGGATTTGGGCAAGTGGGATTAGTCACAGCCGAAGCCCAGATTAACCCCAGCCTTGGCTTTGCACGGAGGAAAATGTAATCCAGTTCCCGGCAAATCAGAGAGCAGAGCGAGCTGCGCGGGGATAAATCCGGCGAGGTTCTTCGCCTGCTCCAGCAGCTGAGCGCCTCCGAATGCGCTCCCCCACGTTTACCTCTTACCTACAAAACGCATATTCTGTAACTGGCCAACGCTGCCTGCAGATTAATATTTTGCAGACAAAATGCACATCAAACACTACTTTCATGGCAGGCTGACAATTTCGTGCTCTTCAGGATTTTGTCTTATTGGACCTCCCCCACGAAGAGTGGAAGGTGCCTTCCCGCAGGAGGATCAACCCGCTATCTCATTACGGGTCCGTGTAGCTGATAGAGCTTCTGGTTTCATCTCTTCTCCCTTGACGTTTCCCTGCCTGCGCAGCACCGCACTAACACCGTTTCTTCTGTCTCCTGCTACTGAGCCTTTTTTCATACAATGAAATGCAGGCACAGACTTGCTGCCAACTGAGGATTCACCTCTGCGTGTGCCGGTCCAAAAGGTGCAGGCTCCCCAAAAGGGTCTGGGTCTCGGCTGGGGGGGCAGGAGAAGGGGGAGGACCATGGACACCAGGGCTGCAGGGAGGCTGGTGCAGCCAGTGCGGCGGCGCCGGAGCGGGAGCGTGTGCTGCCCGGCAGACCCGCCAGCCAGAGCTGTGCCCAGCTTCTCAACGACCGCGCCGCCACGGGCTGCGGGCACACGGCAGGGCTGCAGCACTGGGGATGAGCCACAGAAAAGCGTGGCACCGTACCCGGCTGTGTGCCGAGACCCCACCGCACCGTGGGAGCGCGCAAGGTCCCTGCACCGCCTGCCCCACGCGCCCTCCCGGACCCCCAGCCCTGCGGGGGGGAAGCGGGGCTGTCGTCCTTCTGTCCCGACTGGACGCCCCGGGCAGAAGCCAAGGAGAGCCACTTGTGGGCAGCGCGTCCCAGCCGCAACGGGGACTGGGGGTCTCTGCTGGGCACCGAGCGCTGAGTTCAAAGCCTGAAGTTCGTCCATGTGGGCCAACTGCTACTGCCACCAACGCAAACACACCCCCCCCGAAACAGGGCTGGTTCACGAAGGGTTTTTAGTGCAAGGCTGAGCACTGACTGCAAGCGTCGTTCCACATGCAGCCCAAATCATCCCAGGTTTCCCGTTTTTGTATATTTTTATAGCGTGATGGGACTTTTTTTTGTTTGTAACTGAGAATTTGTCCCAGTTCAGTTATTACACTCCAGGATTACTTTCACCATCTGTACCTAAACTCTAAAATAGAAACCTCAAAGAACAAACAGAACATTTTTCTCATCTGAAGTTAAAAATCCTGAACTCTTCATGCCAATCTCATTAGAATTGCATTCCCCTTAAAGATGCGATTGTTTGAAAAGATATTTTTAAACTTCTTTCTCCCACTGAAAAAGAGCCAGTGTCAGTAAAATCCCACCTAGCAGTTTACAATTTTCCTCCTTTTCCAGGGAGAAGTGTGTAGAAGCACAGCCGTGTTACCAAACACAAATTCAAAGCGATCCAAACCCGTTTGGTAATTCTGCCCAGCACATTGTTTTTACAGAACGTCTAGACACAGATACCAGCAGTGTAATTGCCGTGGAAAAAAGATGGAAAAAATATCCGAAAGGTCAATTCTGGTCATCGGCATTTCAAGGCGAATTTACAGATATTAAAAGGATGAATGATGAGTTTTCACCAGAAAAGAAAGAATTCAACTCATGACCTGGGAAAAACAAAAAAAAATGAGAAAAGCAGGGGCAAAACGGGCTCCTTCGTTTCTCCTCAAGTGCCCGCGGAGCGCAGCCGGCGGGTCGGTGCTGCCGCGGGCTGGCCGGGGCAGTCCCCGCTCCGCAGACTCGCTACGGCCGCGCTGCGAGCGCCGCGTCCCCAGGCCCGGCCCCGCCCCCCTGCACCCGCAGCCGCGGCACGAGGGGCTGGCGCTGCCCGGCCCTGGGGGAACCACCGTCACCTGCACGTGACTGCGGTGCCCGAGCCGTGCCTCCCCGGGACACCGCGCCAAGCGCTTCCCTCCTCACCCAGGGTGCTGCTTCCAGAGAGACACCGGTCAGACACCCCCGTGCCGGCAACCCCGCGCGTCCCCAGCCCGGCGCGGAGCCCAGCGTGCCCTGCTGGGGCAGAGGGGCCAGGCTGCCAGCGGGCAGCCGAGCGTGCAAACCGTACGCGCTGAGCTGCTTTAGAGCAATGGAAGCGACTAATGAAAATGAGAAAACCCTTTTTTTTTTTTTAATTTCTGTAGCAATGCTTTGATGGCGATCATTTGAAATTGATTAGTTCTGCCATGTGCATTTTATAGCCAAAAAAAGCCGAATGTTTCACATTACTTTGTCATTTAAATGATAATGTTTTGGAGAATGCATGCAATGAAAAGACAGAGAAATCTCTTTGCTGGGGCAGGAATACAGCGGCAGAGCAGTCCTCCTCCGAAGCATCATCCATCCCTTTCCCTCTCCCGTCACACAGTCCCATTCTGGGGCAGCCCATGGGTGCACTGGATGCCGCGGGAACACAGCACAGCCTCCCCAGGAGCCAAGAAACCCGAGTGTTTTGGCAAAACGGGATATATAAAACAGAATTTATGATGGATTTTGCTGGAACTGAGAGGGGGAAGCGGTAGCTCTTAATCAGAGCGACCTTTGTGACAGCTACGAACACCAAGAACCGGCCACATCGACGCACCGGCTCATCGCGCCCACGTTGCACTTGGCCTGGGAAGGTCACTCCTCGCCCAGGGAGGTGTCCGGTGGAGACCACAGAAACCCCCCCTCTGCACCGCGGCGATCTCCTGAGCCATCGACAGCCTGGGTGAGACACGACCCTGCGCCCCAGCCAGCGCTGGCAGCGCAGACCGCTGCTGCTGCTTCTCTTTAAACAAACAACGGGGAAGACCAGACCCCCTCTATCGCGAAGGGAGCCCCGGGAGCTGTCTCCCCCCGGCCCGTTCCCCCAGTTCTGCTCATCAGAAGCACAGACGGCATCTTGCCACGCATGGCCCCCGGCGCTCCGCAGCCACTGCCTCCTGCGGGGGGACGGTACCGGCAGGAGGACGCACACCGGCGTTTCACCGCAATCTGACTTGCGCTGTGTGCGATCAAAGCAAACACATTTTGTATTTAAAAAGATTTAAGCCCTGGATGTCATTTGTGTTAATTATTTCCTGCACACATCCCACGGCGTAGGTACGGCTGTACACGGCGCGGCACTCGAGAGCTCGTGGAGGCTGTCAAATGAGGCCGAAGGGCTGTAGCTACTACACTGGGGGCTACACAAATGAGTAGAGCTCTTCTAATGACGGCAAAAGGCTTACTTTGCTGTCTGAGCAGAGTTAAATATTCCTTTTGCACTATGTGGGTTAGAAATTCCCCAGAGAACAATGCTCATCAAGTACATTTAAACCATTATGACGAATGGCTAAGCGATGATTGTAGCAAGGTGGTTTTAGAAACCCTCTTTCGCTTGTCTGTGGTCAAAAATTAAACTGTGGATGGATGCGGCTTTACTCCACAGTGCGAGCATCACAGGACAATTACACGTCAAAGATACACCGAGCTGCAGCAAAATGGTTACTGCTATGTAAATATCTGTCTAAGTAAAATCATCAAAACATTAGATCAAACCAGGGCTGGCGGGAGACTCCTCAGTCTCCCCTCCTCGGGGACGGCAGGCGTTGCGCAGGCAGATACTAATAACCGTAATACTGAGCACTTACGTTGTGTTTTACCTCTTCCCGCTGCTGTGAAGCAGGAGCTGCGTGTCCCCGCGGGGCTGCTCGCCGGAGAGCGGGGAATCGCAGCGCCTGATCTCAGCACAATGGCGAGACCCAGGTAGCAAACGCCGCCCGCCATACGGCATCGAGCTGCTACCAGCAATAAATGGACTGAACGTAGAACGGAGGCTGAAACTTTGGAGGCAGACAGTGGACTCCAGTAAAAACGTCCAATTCTCAGGTATTTCAGTATGACTTTCTACAGGGAAAAAAAATCAGAATTCCCTCCTTCCCTGACAAACTCACTGACCGCCGCTGCCGGGGTGAGCAGGGCTGGGGCAGGCGGGTGCCCGGTGGGATGGACTCGCTGCCCCCACCCCGCACACAGCCCCAGGACACTTTGGGGGTGGCCCTCATCCGCAGGAATTCCCCGGCACCGCACTGCCCAGGGCTGGACCCGGCCTCGGCCACACCAGCAGCATCTCTGCATCCCTCCTCGGGGACACCCCGCGGGGCACCGGCAGTGATGGATGGGCTGAATGGTGTAACTTCAGGTTGAGTGCTCGCAGAAACACACGAGTTGACTTTCGGCTCCACATCAGCCCTGCGGTTGGCAATTCAAGCGCCAGGATGTGGTCAGACACAATCAGCTCACGCCAACAATCAATAGCGAAGATAAGCACGACGATTATCTATTTATTTTCATAACCACACCGCCCGTGCGCCCTGCCGAGGCGTCATTACCCTCATGGCAGCCCCCATCGATCTGCAGTCACTCCCCTCTGGCGCAGCGGGAGCAGACGGGGAGCGCAGAGGCAGGTTGGGACGGGAGCCCGACGCGCCAGCGCGGCGCCCCTGCGCCCACCCCCCAGCAAACACAGAGGGCTGGCTGTGCCTCCCAGCCCCGTCGGTAACGCGGGGAAGGGAGGGAGCAGCTCAACCATCGCTTCCGGGCAGATGGGGCTGCGGCACACGTCCCCCCACACTCCCCACACTTGCCAGCACGGGTCTGACCGCCTGGACATGGTGGCACCGACGGAGCTGACAGCCAGGTCAACCCAAAAGATAAAACTGCTTTTTCAAAAGGTTAAAAAGTTTCATTTCAAAACGTCAAAACTCAGTGTTCGCATAATGAAATATTTTGCTTAAGAGGTTACATTGATGTTTTGGCAGTTTTAATACAGTTTGTGTTGGAAAAGAAAAACACATCACATTTATCCTGGACTCTTGAGTTGCTTCACCTCCCCCAGAAATTCAGTGTTCTTAAAGAATACACTAGAAATAAAAATAAATCAATATTAAAAAATTGCTCCCTTGCGAATGCTGACCTTGCAGAGACGGCAGATGAAGGCAAAAGGGTGACCTGCGGTTCCTCAGGAAGCCCTGGGCTTCTCCAGCGCACTCGGCCAGCGAAGGAAGCACTAACTGCAGTAACACCCCTTACGCTGCCGTCCCTCCAAACCTGCCTCCCATCCCCCGAGCGCGGACAACCCCCGCCCCGACACCCCGATCCTGAGCAAACCCCTCCAACGGGCTGTCTAGGGAACGGCACATTAGGCTGGAAATGCTGCCTGAAACATGACAGCAGATACATATATACATGAAATAAAATGTTTTCTTGCTCTGTAAAGAAAAACGCCTGCCAGCCACCAGAGCAGCTCAGTACGGAGCCGAGAATTAACTACCTGTCTGCGGTTCTCAATGGCTTCATCTGCAATGCAACTGGAAGCCATAAAAGTGAGCCAAGGGTAATCATAGGAACAATTTTATACATATAAATATAAAACCCCCAAGTACTCAGAATGCAAATTCTGACAGGATGTTAATAAATTACAAGCTGGTCTGGTCTGATTAATGTCATGACAGAATTCCTGCATACTTGGCATTTCTCGGTCTATGGGTTACAGGAGTTACTGTCCGTCTCTGCTCTCGTACCAAGCAGAGGGGATCACGGCTTCTCCCCGTTTGCAGAGGGGCACCCGCTCACTGCTGGAGCCCACACGGTCAGGGTCTGCAGTGCTGCCTGTACCCACTGCCTGTACCGCCTGTACCCGCTGCCTGTACTGTCTGTACCCGCTGCCTGTACCGCCTGTACCCACTGCCTGTACCGCCTGTACCCGCTGCCTGTACCCGCTGCCAGAGCTGCGGGAGCTCCCTGGGGCACAGGGTGAGCTCTGATTGAATTAAGGGGGTGCGCACTGCCTCGGGCCGGGGCTGGCTCTTTATATGCAAATTAAAGGTCGTGAAGAGCCACCCCGGGGCAGCACGCGGGGCGCAGGCAGCTCCCAGGGCGGCAAAGCCATGCCCAGCAGCCAGGCGCTGCCGTGCCCCGCGCCTCCCCGTGCCCCGCGCTCCCAGGGCACGGGGGCGGCTGCTTTAATGGGGTCTGTGCATCCGTCCCCCTCGCAGTAAATGGAAAACGTAGCCTTAGGTGTTTACATTTGATTCCAGCAGGTTTTAATCTCCTTAGGCTGGGAGGAAAACTCATTTAGAGAAGTACTTATGCTCCCAAAGCAGAAGTTGGCTTGTGAATGCACGACGAAGGGAGAGCTCGTTAACTGCCTCCTCGCCAGGACGGGCACGCAGGGCAGTGCAGCAGCAGCACCAGGCACTGGGGTACCGACATGAGATGAAACGCGTCACTTCATGGCACACCAGCCCAGAGCCAGCGCAGCCCGGGCACCGCTCCGGCAGCAGCTCCCTCCTCCGCTCCCGTGCCCACACATCAGCCAAAGCACCGGGAGCAACGAGAAGCACCCCCCTACCCTCCGACATCGACCTGCCATGTCACACCGGCATTACTGGTACTGTGGCACACAGTGACACCGGCAACAGTTTTCATCCAAGACCCTGAAGAGAAGGGCTCCTTGACAGCCCTGCACTCACCCGCAGCATGGTGATCATGGAGGGGTCTCGGAGACGGCCGTCCTCATCCTTGAGATTGTATCCCTCCGGTCTCTTGTCCCGCTCGCTGACCTTCCATAGCTTCACGGTCTTATCTGGGGGCAGGAGAGGAGAGCGTTACAGCCGGCAGCTCCCCAGCCGCCCGCCCACGCACACGCCACGGCCGCGCCGGCTGGTTCAGCAGCGAAAAGTCTGCTGCGTCCCCACCTGCGGCTTGCTGGAAGTGGTCACAGAAGAGGTACCTGTCACCATAGTACTTTATCCCCAGAGCCCTGTGTCTCCTGTCCCTGCCCGACAACTGCCGGTGTGGTTATTCCAGAGGAGATGGTTGAACAACAGAACAGGACTATTGGATTAATGGAGAAACAATAGAAGTGATTTCCCAGCCCTCAGAGCCTCAGGTCGTGCCTTCAATGTTGGTGTTCAATATATCGAGTGACGGGGCCATTTCCCCCAGAGGAGGTGACGAGGTGCTGGCACAGGGACGGGGCGGTGCAGCGAGGCTGAACCCAACGTCCCGGCATGGGCCAGCACCGCCGACGGCCGCTCTGCTCCTCCCTGCCGCCGATGCGCGTGTCACACACTCATGCACACACAGGGACACACTCCCCCCTTCCCCACACCCGCACACCCACTGGAAAGCCAACTGATTCCCACCTGAGATTTTTTCCTCCTACATTTCCTAGCTCACAGGGCAGTTAGCCAGGGGCCACCGGTCACTTTTCAAGACTAATTTCCAAATTAGTTTAGCTTCTAATATTTGGAAAGGTGTTAAATTCCAAGGATGCACCAGCTCTCCTAATTCTGTCCCCATTAGCTGTCCTGTTTCTCCTCCTCTTTGACCCCCCCGGCCGCCCCCGCAGGGGACGTGGAACGCGTGGAGGGGGGCAATGGGCGAGTCGACGTCCCAGCAGGGCGCCGGCACCACCGCGCTGCGAAGGAGCAAAGCAGGCGTGGAGGGACACTGTCCCTGCGAGCGCCCCGAAGGAGGTGAAACGGCGCCTGTCACTCGCTCAAAAGTCATCCTGACCTTCCCCACCCAGAAACTGCGCAGAGCCCCGCATTTACCATGCACTGACGGCAGCTCCGAACCGCCCCCCGCAGCCCCCGTCCCCTCCTGGCTGCCACCCGCCCCGTGCCGTGAGGCCCCGGGGGAAGGAGCCCCGGGAACATGTGGGTTTATTCTGAATAATGGTGTTTTCTTTCCTCGCTCCTGGCAGAGACTCTATCAGTAGTTTATCATCACTTCCACCAGGTTTCATACACAACCATATCATCCATCTTCATTTTCTCCTTTACACGGCAATTCCAACAGAGTGCCATTAATATTGTTTTTATTAACCCGCTTTACTTCAGGGGGTTTCTATATATAATGTTAGTTTAACAGTAAGAACAAAAAGAAACAGCAAAACACGGGAGTATTTCTAAAAGCATCATTTTGATAACCTGCTAACGTATGAAGCACCATCCCAAATGGAAAGATAATATCCCTGTTAATCAAAAAACTATTTAAAAACTCAATTAACAGAACATTATGCTCTATAATTAATCTTCATTGCATTTCAATGATTCTCCCCCCAAATGAGTTTAATAAGTCTTTGAATTTTATTACAATGATCAATAGAGTCAATTCTATAATACAAAGTAAGTTGGTTATGGAAGATAATTAGACCCCTCCTTTTCCCCTGAAGTAATTAAGTCACATCCATCTTAAGGTCCCATTCATCCCAAGTAATATTCCTGGATCCTCCTGATATTTATCTGAACATAACATGGAACTGCTGAGCTGAACGCAGCTGCAAATTGAAACAAATCAGCTGCAGTTCTTCTTTAAAAAAAAAAAAAGTTTTAAAAAAAATAGTTCCCAAGATCCAAAAAATAAAACATATAAGTTGTCAGCAGGGGATAAAGACTCCCTCCCTTGCAGGATGCTGTGAAATAAGGACAAAATGTGGTGAACGGGAACTGAGCTCTGCCAGACAGTCCTGGTCAGGTTCCTGCTCCCCCGTGACACCCGTGTCACCCTTGCAGGGAGCCGACAGTTTTTTGACATATCTTTTTCCCAAAGCAGCACTACGCAGCAGGTCCCCGCTGGCTGTCGGGGCCCCGGGACGGAGGCGGTGGGACGGCAGCGCTGGCGCTCGCCCACCGCGGGCACGTACCGTTGGTGGAGAGCAGGAAATAGGCTGCGTTTTGCTGCGGGAGCCATCGTATCTTATTGATCTTCTCCTCTATCTCCAAACTCTTCAGGTAATCGAACTCCGGCTCGTGGCTCTGGAAGGTGCTGTAGACATTGTACTCTCCCCTGCGATGGGGCTGGTTTTTGCTCTGCAGGAAGGGGAACAGGGCGGTGTGAGGCACAGAGAGCGAGAGAACACTTTCTGTTGGCTCTTTAGCTCCCTACAGTTTGTTAAGTGACGGTGAGCGCGCTGTCGCGGTGGCGCAGCGCAGGTCTGAAAGCCACGGCACGGCCTCTCCTGGCGCGGCGGCTCCCGCACGCCGGTGTGCTCACTGGGAACGGAGCGGGAACGCAGCCCACCGCGCTGGCCGTCCCCGGTGAACGGCTGGGACCGAGCACCAGCTCCTGCCGGGCACCGAAACCAGCCCGGGGGAGCCGCTGGCACCACGTCACCTGCACAGGACAGCGTTTGCCCCGCAGGTGCACAAACGTAAAGCACGAATAAAGCACCCAAGAAGGGGACACAGCCTCTGCAGGCACTGACGCTGCGTGCCATGGCTCACACTCGTCAGGCATCGTGTATCTGCAGATCCCAGGCGGTGAACCACCCAGCACCAGGCTCCGAACGGGACTGAGGCAATTAAACGAAAACTGCCATAGAGATGAACTTCCTGCACGGAATCAATGCATTTGGGCCAGTGAAGCCCCACTTGTCCCCTGGAGCACAGTCCAGCTCCAAAGTAGGAGCAGAACGGAATACACCTACACATTAGGAAGCTTAAAGTTCAAGAAAAGCAGTNAGAATACACCTGGTGTGACGTTAGGAAGCTTAAAGTTCAAGAAAAGCAGTAGAATAATAAAAAGAGAGAGAAATGAGAAATGAAATACTGCTGGAAAGGTTGATGAAGTGTCTATGAGTGTAACCTTTAACCAATCGGTTCTCTCCAGCTTATATAGAAATAACTTCGAGAAAAATTTAAAACCATCGTCAGACCATGACATTTTTCACGGCCAGACCTGACTCATCCCTTCCCCCAGCACCAAACACACCCACAGGGGAGGACGGCTCCCGCTGGCTCAGGCCGTGCGACGCCGCGTGCGCCGTGCCAGCCCAGCTGACCGGGACGGCTTCGGAATGTGTTCGGAGGCAAAACGTGATGGTTTCATCCATCTATGCTTTCTGGACATTTTGGTGGTACCAGTGAGAGGGTTTTGGGGGGTGTTAGCTATGAGACAGACACCGACAGCACACGCAAATGCGCCTGATCCAGTTACACCCGGCTGCAGAGAGCTGCGACCAGAGCAAAAGGATGCAGGAACTGCAACGTGGTTTTGGAGGGTGTTTCACAAGACAAAATCTGGTCCCGCTTATGTTAATAGTCGCTTTTCAGTTTGGAGTCTGCCAGGAGAGACCTGAGGTTAGGAGTGACACATACGGATTAGGAAACAGCAGGAAGCTTCTCTTAAAAGGGTAAAATGGGCATTTTGCATTCGCTGACGCTTACCTCCTGCTCACGTTGAAATATTACAACACGGCCCCCCTTGTCCCCTGTTGCTAGTAATTCTCCGGTGTGGTTGAATTCTACTGTAGAGATGATGTCAGCTGGAAAGAAGAAGACAAAGACAATTTAAGTAATGGCAGATTGGCTTTCACAGGCATCTAGAAAGCACCATTCCCCGTACAGCTACATGCCTTGTCAGCGCTTCATCCCCTGTGGGATCTCCATAAATCTCCGTTTTTCTATTGTCTGTAATAATAACAGCCACAGCGTTTTGGAACCTTGCTGTCACGAACCAAGACCTGCTCGGCAGTCCTGCCCCCCTGCCCCGGCCGGTGCCCCGATGGCACAATTCAGGGGGTTTTCCATCTCCACGCTCTGCCTGTGCCCAGCGCAGCCTGGGGACCGCTGCCGGCAGTGGGGGCACAGAGCTCGGTGGCATGGCATGGTACAGCACAGCCCGGCATGGCACGGCACGGCACAGCCTGGCATGGCACGGTACGGTACGGCACGGCACGGTACGGCATGGCATGGCACAGCACAGCACAGCACGCTGCCCTCGCACCCAGGGGAGCCGCCCCCACCACTTCGGGTGACGTGGCCGATTCCCGGGTCCCAAGAAGGGCTCGGTGCCACCCAGCGCCCACCCCACGCCCCATCTGTCCTCGGCCTGGCACCTGCCAGCGGTGCCCGTGCCAGGGGCAGGCTTCGCTCCCGCCCGGCCCTTCTGCTTCCTCGCTCCCCTCCGCGTGCCGGGGAGGTGGTTTCCCTTCCCCCTCGGAGGAGAGGGAGCAGACGGGTGAAGACACCTTCACATTCTCCCCCTGAACCCATCAGGCAGAGCAGCCCGGGTGACCACAGCAACTCCGCCAGTTGCCTCTGCCCGTTGCTGAATCTCCCATCTTCTATGAAGGTACATTAAAGCGACGCCTTTCAGCCCTCCGTCACCCCAAAAGCCAACGAGCTCACTCCGCTCCCCTTCCCCCAAACCAAGGTGCCATCTCCAGGGGCAAAACCCCTGAGCAGGACCGGTGCTCGGCTGCAGCAACGGGGCGAAGCGAGGAAACGCCGACGGACCTGTGCCTTGTAACGGCGTTAATCTGCAGTGTTTACCCTTGAGGCACAGCAAGCAGGAGAGCCGCTAATGATTGGATTTATTGGGCCTATTTTTAGAAGAATGTCAGAGGTTAATTCCACGGCAATTACTGCCCAACTGGTGTTCCCCACCGCCCGGAGCGCCGCTCCCGGCCAGCGCGGAGCCGGGGCAGAGCGCACGCGGCCCGGAGACCCAGCGCTGGGCGCGAGATTGATTTTGCAATGAACGGCACTTAGCTGTGATAACAGCCAGCTCGGTCCTGCCGCGACGGCTGACAGGATTTGCGTTTCTTCTCCCTCTCATCGCTGCGCTCCACCTGTACGGCCAGGGCAGCGCGGGACCCGGCCGCAGCCCCCGCAGCCCCGGGCAGGGGCAGACCCCCGTGCCGGCCGCGGCTGCGCACACCGGCTGCGCGCTCAGGCCACCAGCGCTGCCCGGACCGCGGGCATCCTCGGAGCCCTCCAAGCACCGCAATTACGTCTCTCGCTTATTAGCTCTGCCATGTGCCGGCAGAGAAAGCACGTAGGACACAGAACCTGCATCGTCCCTTCTCCCTCCTGATTTTTATCCCTCTCGGATACATGGTAGAAAGTTATCACAGATCAGAAAAGACAAGGAAGCGAAGGCCATCAACCCAGACTTGGAGACCGGCACAGACTGCGATTCCACAGCTGCTGGGAACACTTCTGACGGTCTCCATTCTCCGGGACGTCAGCCGAGGCAGCACCCACCAAACACACCCCGCGCCACGGCGTCTCCCAGAGCAGGCATCTCCCGGCCATGGGCTCCGCCGGAGCAACACCCCTCTGCCCCGGGACGGTGTGTGAGCCGAGCGAGGGGCTCCAGGCGGGTTTGGGAGTCAGAACAGACCCCACAGCAGGCAGCGCCCGGGCAGCCACCGCGTCCTGACGGCGTGGGGCACTCACTGGCATGCACTGCCGCTCACCGGCACATCGCTCCCCACCGGCGCACACCGCTGCTCATCGGCACACACTGGTGCTCACCGCACACCACCACCCTCAGCCACCCGCGGCAGCGCCCGTGTCGGGCACAGCCCCTCAGGCAGACGCCGCTGCTGGGCCTCAGTTCGGCGGGTTTGGCCTCGCCGGCTGCCCGTGCGGGTGGGCTGCGAGCTCCGAGCCGTGCCAGCGGGGAACCATCCTCCGGCACAGAGGAACCCGGGACGCAGGACCATCCCCAACTGACCCACGCTCTCCACCGCTCTGTGTCTGCCAGGGGACTTCCACGCTCACTCGCGGGACCTCCTCTGTCCCCGACAGCATGCGAGGAGCCCACGTCTGCTGAGCTGTGAAAACCCAGATGGCTGCAGGCAGGTGAGTGATGAACTCCTGGCTGCTCCTATTAATACTCGCGGATCTTCCCCATATTGTCCCACCTCTCCAGCACGAAGCACATTTGTAGTGACACGCGAATGCATTCTGAAGTTCATCTTAATTCATTTACAACACTTGGTTGCCGTGAACAGATTTAGGGAGACAATTTCACCGCAGACGGAGATGGCACTGCAGAAGCAACAGCCGAGAGGCTACCGGTGACACCCCGTGCTGTTGAGCCTGCGGCAAGGGGGGTGCCGGGGGCTGGACCGGGTGGCACCGAGCTGGAAAGCTCTGCAGCGAAGCACTTTATTCCCTCGCACAGAGCCCTTCTGCCTCAGACCGCCTCTGTGGGCAGCAAAGGCTGCCAGAAAAGTTTCAACCATCTGCTACTAACGTTAATAAAAAGGCTGAAAAGCGATGCAGAAGGGCCAAGCTCAGCTCCTGCTTACACCAGCGAAGAGCCAGGCTACCTGCGGCGGAGCTGACTGCGCCTCTGGGCACGGGCAGCATCTGTTGGGCATTTCAGCCTTTGGGGGTTAAAGTCACTGAATGGATCTTCAACTCCTTCAGATCGCTCGTTCTTCCTCTCTTGGCTGGGAGTGAACTATTGGTTAGATATCGTTCCCCTTTAGGAACTGGGAAAACAGGTCATGGAAGGTTTTCAGGTTGTTTATTTTCTGGTTTCCCTTAGGCAATACAACCTACACGTACTTCTTGGTTGCTCCTGCTGTTCTTGCACACTCTTTAAAACCTCTTTTAACAGATCGCCTCTCTGCCAATAGATTTACAACCGGGAACGCACCAGGTACGGTCACGCACAGCCTCTGACCTCAGGATCCCCATTTCGCATCCCGCACGGTCTGGAGGCAGCCGGGCACCCTCTGGGGCGCCCACGACCCCCGCGCTGTCTGCGGGGTGCTTCCCTTCTCCGCACGGCTCCCGAACTGAGCCACGATACACAGCCAGGTTACTTCGTCTGGGCAGAACACAAAAGGAGATCAACAGCCTGCTCCCACAGCACAGACACGTTTTGGTGCTGCTGTGACACAAGCATCTACTATGAAAAACACATCTCTCCCGTACCCGCCCCGTTCTTTAACCTTGGATTTGCTCGACCGATGGGCCAGAAGGGCAAGGACCCGCAAGGTCCCTCGCATGACGGAAACCTTTGCAAAGAGCCTGCACTGAAGGCAGAACCTCAGAAATTAAATTATCGAAGCGTCAGTGAAAAAAAACGTCCACCTGATATAGTTCCCTTCCTACAATCCCCACATTCAGCGACTGCCTCCCAAAGGGCAGGACAGGCATTTTTAAACATCTTTAAAGGCTGGCAAAGAACCTGCCAGACTTGCCACAGCATTTGAAGATCCTGCAGAATCAGAAACCAATTTACAATTTCAAGGAAAGGACGTTGGGTCTAATAGATATAAGAAAAAACATATCCCTGAATAGGTTCTCACAGGTAACGGGATCCACAGCTGCAGACGGATGCCGCAGCCAAAATCAGACACGCTCAGTTGCTGAGAAACTTTGTGTTTGGAACCAAATCTGGCTCAGCAGCTCGCGCTAAGCCACAGTTCAAGCAGAGGTTTCCATTCCTGTGGCGGGTGACCTCCACCCTGGTGAGCATCACGGCGATGTCCTCAGCCGAGCCCGGCGTCAGCAGAGGTGTCACACAGAGAACGCGCCGGGGTCGGACTGGGAACAGAAGCTGCAGCTGCAGAGGCCATGGCCAGGCAGTGTTCATGTGCACCTCGCACTAAGCAGTATTTTTTCCTCCTAAAATTACTTGGTTGAAGATGTAATCATTTTGCACTATTTAATCTTCTCCATCACCAGCTATTGGCTTTAGGTCATTCACTTTTCAATGAATTAAAAATAATGTTCCGTGCTGCTGTGAGACATTCTTCAGACAGCGCCTGCTACCCAACGCACCACCTTGTCAGCAGAGCGACCTGGAGCACGGGGGCCGGGCACCATGAGGACGCTCCAGCCATCCCGGCCATCACCCGCTTGTTCTGCGCCGGCGGGGAAGGGGGACGCAGGTCCCAGAACCTCCCAGACCGACCCTTTGCTCATGCCCGCCGTCGGGGTTTCAGACAAGGATAAGAACAGAGCTCACCTTAAGAAAAACTAACAGTTAAAAAAGCCCTCTCATGAGCAGAAGTGTTCAACCCAACCCAACCCCCTCCACTGTCGGCAGGAGCATCGCCCCCGGGCACCCGTGGGCTGGGCTCTGGCTCTTCCCCTGGGGTCTCTGGGTGGAACAGCAGTCTGGCATTGTGCGGGAAAACGTCCCCAAGGGGGGAAATGGAGGAGGTTACGATTCGGGAGCACAGCGCGGCGTCAGATCCTTTTCCAAGATGCCTCTTGACAAACTTGGGCCCCTCCAGCAGAGGCTGGTCGGTCACGGGCTGCTGCCTGCTCGTCCCCACCCACCGCACTTGAGAGACACGACAGGGTGATTATTAATTAAAATTCACATGTATTCGCATTGAAATGATCAATAATTTATGCCCGTTTCTCCTAAGGTTGCTACAGCAGTTTTGTGACAACAGAAAGGAAAAAAGCTTCTCTCTTTTTTTTGCTTTTTCATTTCCTTCATCACCTCCTACACGCTCAGTGCCCCAATGCGGGAATTTAAAGAAAACAGTTTCCATGGAGACCCTCCCCTCCACCAGCACCACCCGTCCTCCCTTCCCTCGGCAGCACTGCTCCTTCACGCTTTCATGCTAAAAATATCGAAGACAGGATTTGATTTCCGCCGTAGCGATACAGTTTTATCAGAAAAATAGGAAATTTATAATACACGCCCCCCCTCCCCCTCTCCCGGTGTGGAGGGAAGGCGTGCTCTCCGCGAGGAACGGGAAAATGAACCCGTTATTAAAAAGAAAGAAGACAAAACCAGGGGGGCTGCAGTCAGTGCTGAGACCCGCATCCCTGGAACAGCCTGACCCGGAGCGGGGAGCTGCTTGTGCTGCCGCCCCTCTCCTCTTGCCCACCGATGCGGGGCCTGAGTGCCCCATCCCCACTCCCGGCATGTCCCAGGCACCGCCTCCCTGCTCCCAGAGCATCCCAGGCATCTTGTCACTGCTCCTGGAGCATCCCAGGCACCTCTTCCTGCTCCCGGAGCATCCCAGGCACCTCGTCCCTGCTCCCGGAGCATCCCAGGCACCTTGTCACTGCTCCTGGCACATCCCGCCTGCCCCAGCGTCAGCAGCAGCCCCCCACAGAAGGGCCCTGATGCTGCCTGTCCTGGTGGGGAGGCCAAGGGGACACCACGTGTGTCCCACCACGCATGCCAGGAGCGCGTGCCCCCGGCTCACACAGGATGACACCCGTGGTCCAGCCTGTGAGGTCCAGGGCACAGCAGGACAGCCATCAGCCCGGTGGCAGGGGCACCCCTGGGCTCCAAGCCGCAGGCAGAGGGGTGTCCCCCTGCCCCCCGGGGGCTCTGCCCGCCGCTGTGTGACACCGTGTCACGTCAGCCAGCACGGCTGGCGCAGGGCACAGTCCGGGACAGCCCGTGCCTCCCCCTGACTGCCACCGTTTTCCAGGGCCCGCCTTGCGCAGAAGCGCCGAGTTTTTGCCCTTTCTTCCAAAGTCGACCGGTTTCCAGTGGAGCAGAACGACTTCACCGGGGGGCAGGACGGTGCAGCCCATCGCCCGTTGCCGGAGGCGTTGCAGGGCTGATCCCGCGGGCTAAACGGGCTGTGAAGGAGTGCTCTGCATCGCCATCACGGCACAGCCAGACGGAATGAGGTTTGAAGCAGGGAAAGCCAGGGAACAATCCATCTGCAGGCGGACGCCCTTTCCAGCTGAGGTACGCGTGTTACAGCAACCTTTGACACCCAGAGCTTTACTGGATGACCCCCAGTTTTTAATTAGCTTCTCAGAAATGTACCGGCACTGTGCTTACAGCGAGTCCAGAGCGTGTTGGGTGCCGTGGGCGGGCAGGCCGGCAGGTACTGGCTGCGAGGTGGCACTGCCACGCGCTGCCCGCGGGACACGGCTGCTGCCCAGACCCAGACCAGCTCCGCTGCCAACGCCGGGAGCGATGTCGGCAGAGGCTCGTTCCGAGGGCTTGCAGCATGTCACTGGCACTGGCCTCATGCTAACTGCCAGAAGGTGTGCCGGGGCGCTGTCAGCTTACAGCAGGGGACGCATGAGTCACAGCATGACAGCGTCCTCCCTGGCTGCCTCTGCTCCCATCCCTTCTGCACCCTCGAGAGCGACGCAGCCCTCCCGCACACTGTCTCCTCCATCAGCAGGGCAGGACCACAACAGACGCACAAACACTTCTGCAAAGCTTCGCTCTCTGCGAGCCCCAGAGAGAACCCTTTAGAGGCAGGAGGATCATTACTGTAAGCATCATTACGATAAACTGGCTACAGTGGGAAGATCACAAACAGCAAACTTTGTGTCTGAGGTCCACAAAGGAGTCAGTCACACAGCTGTAAAATTAGCAGTTTCCAACCCAACAAGACCCAGAGCTGACATCTCCAGGCTGCCGTGCATGGTTTCACCCTAAAGCTTGTCTGTTCCTATAAACGTCTCGCCCAGCCTGCTCATTCGCCCCAGGCACCGGTACTGCAGAGCCGGCGCGTTCTCCAAGTCCTGGTGCTCAGTCAGTGTTACTCAGCCCCTCATGCACAAAACGACCCTAGAGTTTCACTCACCCAAAACAAGGGACAAGTAGGTGCTCTTGCACTTTGTGGGACAGACCAACTGGGGGAGCCCTGCGGGAGTCAAGTGGATGCATCTATTTACACTGGTGGAAGATGCAGGAGAAGAGCATCACGTGGCAATAATCAGGAGAGAAAAAAGCAGAAAATAAATCTGCAAAATTTTCAGTGATTTCTAGCATTGTTCTCATTCCTGCCAAAACGTTGACAAAAATACAACAAAACCGTCAAATTTTGACCAGCCTCATTTCCAAGGAACTGGCCCCTGCCTCCCTGCTCCTTGGAAGGGGTCACAGCCATGGTCCATCCCACCAGGACACTTTGGGGTGACTCAGAGGGATTTGCCTCTAAACCAGCCCTGGCAATTGGCTCCTTCCAGCTGCGCAGAGCTTTGCTCTCATTTCTCTCTACTTTTTTATGTACCTACTGAAAACGCGATACCGGCCCTTCCGCAGGGTGAAAACATCAGGTTCCGTCGGGGCACCCTACGGCAGAGGGACCGAGGGGTTCCCCTGGGGCAGAGCAGAGGGGAACGCTTCAGCCCTGGCGGCTCTGCTCTGGACCTCAGACCTGATGGTCGCCAGGAGCTGCCCTTTGTCTGCGCTGAGGGCAACCCGCACAGCGCGGCACTCGTTCCTGCACCTCCTTCCCCTCTGGCTGCTCTCCCGGTGGGACGGGTCTCGCGGGCGGGCGGCGGGCAGGACCGTGACCCAGCACCCGCACACGCAGGGTGTTGTGCAGATGACACCATGGGGCCAGTTCCTTCCCCAGCTCCTCAAGGGTGGAGCTCTGCCTTCCCCGGGCAGCTCCTGACCTCCTCGCCGCTCGCTGCGCTGCGCTGCTCCTGCCCGAGGGCCGCGAGGGCTCCCCTGGCCGCAGCTCAGCTCCGGGCGCCCCCAGGTTTTTATTATCTGTATAAATCACTTGGCTGGTGGCACCGCAGACAAAGCCTCCAACTCTGCAGATGATAATAAATTGGGAAGCACCATAAATAACAGCAAACCAGGCTGCCAAATGAAGAAGGATTTAGATGACTCAAATCCCAGGCCATGAGTTGTCAAATCCAGTTTAATGCTGATAAGTGTGGGATAATAACTCAGCGCAAACACGTCTCTCCCCCCCGGTCCGTCCCTCGAACCGAGCGAGGGCAGAGGGGATGTGCTGGGCGGACGGGATGCTGTGTCGCACGGTGATGTCCCCCCCACTGCTGCTCAGTGGTGATGGAGGAAGCAAATGGGATGCTGATGGAAGAACAACCGGAGAACAAAATCTACATCTGAAACCATTCAGGTGGATGAAGAAAGCACGAGGAGGTAATGAAAAATTAAAGGGCTTAGGGAGGGAAATGAAAGACACAGCCATGTCTGGTAACAGGAGAGCCGGACCACCCATGGGCCCTCTGCAGGTCTCGGTGCGGGCGAAGCACCGTCTCCACATCCCACCACTCTGTGGCAGAGGTGGACCCTGAGCTCAGAAAGGGGTTTCCAGAAGGACACAAACCTTCGGGTTCCTGCTGAATAATGCAGCACAATGCTCAGCCGCCCGAGGAGGACTCCTGGCGCCGAACCTCAGTGACAGCCTGTGGGTCTTACCTTGCTCAGGAAACTGTGAGACTCTCTGTATCTCACTGTTTCAGAGAGATCCCTTCGGTTTCCCTTTCTGTCTGCCTCTCTCAAAAAAAAAATAGAAAAAGCGAGCAGGGTTGTTTTTTTTTAATAACTCTGAAACGCACACACTGTCAGCAATGAGGAATTCACGCTGCATGTCGGAGCTTTAAACGCAGACTTGCAAAGTTTTGATGGAGAGATGTGAAAATACCAACGCTTGAACACTGCAAGGCGTTTTAAAAGGAAGCATGACCTGCTCTCACTTTTCTAAGTTCACATTTACATAAGAAAAAAACCCAAAGCAAACTCAACTAACCAACTACCATTCCCAAATGCAAACAAGCCAACTGTGCCTGTCTGTGGAGGGTGCTGACTGGCCACCAAATCATAGAACCATAGAATGGTTTAGGCTGGAAGGGACTTTAACGCTCATCCAGTGCCACCCCCTGCCCTGGGCAGGGACACCTCCCACCAGCCCAGGTTGCTCCAAGCCCCGTCCAACCTGGCCTTGAACACCTCCAGGGATGGGGCAGCCACAGCTTCTCTGGGCAACCTGCGCCAGGGGCTCACCACCCTCACGGGAGAGAATTTCTTCCTGATATCTCATCTAAATCTCCCCTCTTTCAGTTTAAAATGGTTCCCCCTTGTCCTATCACTACATGCCCTTGTAAAACGTCCCTCTCCAGCCTTCTTGTAGGTGCCCTCCAGATACTGGAAAGCTGCTCTAAGGTCTCCCCAGAGCCTTATCTTCTCCAGGCTGAACAAGCCCAACTCTCTCAGCCTGTCCTCACAGCAGAGGGGCTCCAACCCTCTGGAGAAGAGAACCCAATGGAGAATGCTTCTGGGGCCAACCCCTCCTGATCCGCACACAACAGGGACCCCCGCATCAGGAAGGCAGCTGAGGACTCGTCCTGGCCACTTCAGGGACTTTGAAGCTTTACAGGTTCACCTCTTCTGGGGATGGCCAGGGCACCTTGGAAACACTCCCCGCCAAATGAAGCAGAGCATCCCAACAGCTCCAACAGCAGCACCGGCAGTGCCGGTTGCAGGAGCAGGACCCAGCCCTGTGTCCACCCAGCACAGCCCACAGCAGAACCAGAGCTCCCAGCAAAAAGCTCACCCAAAGGCCTGACTGCAGCTTTGTTCCCTGCCTGTGACCAAGTGGTAGTGTGGCACCAGAACGAAGAGGATTTCAGGGCCCCTCGGGTGCACAAAAGATGAGCTACAGAGGGAAGCCTGGGGAAGGCTACGGAGCTGGAAGGGGACAGGGAAGCACCACCCGAGTCCCACCAGAATGGGCAACGTGGGATTCGCAGGGTCACGCGGGGCTGAGCCCAGGCCATCAATCCTCCCCCAAACTGTGTGGTCCACGGCAGGAGGTAGCGGAGGGGGAAGGGAAGAGGACAGCAGAGGTTAAACTGGGATCTTATGGCATACAAAATCACATGTGATTGATCTGCATTGATTTTTCCCCGCTGAGGCGAATGATAGCCTGGCAAACAGAAATCAATTCCACTGCATTAAGCCCAGTAAGGATCTGGTATCATCAGCAAAACGCCCTGAAACACCATTGCTCCCTGACAGCGTGAAGCACGGCACGGCACGGCACGGCACGGCACCTGCCTGACCCCTCCGTCCCGGGCTGCGGCAAAGGAGGGAGGCCAGGTTCTGCAGCAAAACACCACGGCAGAGCACCTCCAAGCCCTGGGAAAGCCCAGTCCCGCTCCCCTGCTCCATCGCGAGTCCCGTTTTCTGCCAGGGTCGGGCTGGAGTCCCAGCTCGGAGTGGGATCTGCCGGCAGCTCCGGGGCGGGCTGGACACGCTGCCGAGCTCTGCCGCCTGGGTACAGCTTCTCGCTGCGACGGTGCGATGCTGCAGAGCCAGCAGCAGCTGCTACTCTTCCCCAAAATGGAATAATTCTCCTAGATTTAAGTGCTAAAAATACTGGCACATTCAAAATTTCTCTGCCCTTGTTACAGCAAAGAATAATTTAGTGCTACCGACCCAGACGAAAGAAACTTCCATCTGGTAGCTCCCCCAGCGCACCCCCCACTGCAGCGCCTCTTCCAGAGTGCCTAAACGGATTTACTTCTCTCCCGTCGTCCTCGCAAGGTTTAATTCACTGTAACTGCTGGAAATGAGAGTTCAGGAGGAAATAATGTCATGGAGGCGTTCAGCATGAAGGCACACGGAGAGCAGCGGCTCTCGCGGTCCCAGGTTAACAGAGCAGGGGCAAAGCCGCAGGGCTGGTTTCCATCAGGCCGCCCGGGTCCCCGTCCCGGCAGCGCCCGCGGCGCGCAGCCAACCCCGGAACGCCGGCGCGTGCGACCCGCTCTCCCCGGGCATGGACTTGCACGTGCGACGCAAAACTCCTCTTGCAGCATCAAGATGCGGAACTCGTTAGCTCTTGGATTAATGACAATTTTTAATTGGTCAGGCTATGAAAACCTTATAGAGCTGTTATACATTACACCTGTGATGGCGGAACAGCGTGTTAATCAAGACAATTAGCGTGGAACCCAGAGAATCTCTCTACCAGCGCAAATAATCCTTCTCACTTTGAGAGGAAAAGTAACAGCTGCTTTACGGTGTCCCCGAGCACGTGGCTTTGCAGGAGCCGGGACCAGCCCTCCACCAGCCGCGCGGGCGCTCCCTGGCCAGGATGGCACAGCCTCGGCCGCGGGGAGCAGCGCTCGCCCCCACGAAGACCCCCGGCCCCGCACGAGCGGCAGGACGGGCCGTGCCCCATGCGAGCGCCCGCCGCCCCTCCTGGCACCGGGACATAGCGGGAGCCGTTCCTGGGGCTGTGTGCCCGACACCGGCTCGCACCGCCGTCCTCGGGGATACCGACTTGAACACACACGTAAGTAGGGGAGGAGGCGGCATTGCCCACTCGTGGAGAGCAAAGGTGCCCACAGCTCTGTGCGTGACGCGAAAGACTTAAAGATGTGCCTTAATAATCCTGATTGTGGTGGACAGACACACTGTAAGTATGCTTAAGATAAGGACAAAACATGCTCTACGGAGTGCGGTAATTTCAAGCCAACGAAACCTATCACGAATTGTGCAATTACTGAAATACATCATTTCCTATATGAGCTTTCTTCTATTTTTACTGTCCTTTTCTACAGTATTCCTCCAGCATGCACACACGCACACGTAGGTGCGGCCTTCCATTACGCGCTGACATTTCTACTGTTAAAGGGGATCAGCGGACCCGCGGCCGAGCAGGCTCGCGCTGCCAGCAGCATCCCCAGACGACTCATCCGACTGTACGCTGTGCCTTGGCTCGCTGCAGGATTTGCGTTGCCATCCTTTTGCCAAGAGACTGAGAGGCAAAAGACAGAAAACCTCCTCAATATGGCTGATTTGGGCTTAGGAATCGTAATACAAAATCCAAGTCCTCCTGCAAAAATACACTCTTAAAATAAATTAGACTTTGTGAAAAGCACCCGAGCATCAATCAAGCCCTCCACCCTTTCCACACTAACACCTTTAAAATCCCTAAGGATTTCTACAAACCTTGGGCTCGCTACCAGGTCTGCCGTGAGACCGTCTGGGCGCTTCTCATTCATGGGCATAAAGAATAAGCAACCCAGAAAGCGGTCTGGATTCCAAATACCTTCCGAAAACCTGTCGTTTCCAGTGACATCACTGGTTCCTGAAACCTGAAGAGCTGACACAGGAACGCGATTCACAGATAGTGACAATATCTCGCTCTTTGTATTGAGAAGATCCTTATCCTCAGCAGGAATACAAAGACTGCTTTTCTAGCAAGGTCAGCACAGTGCCCACCGCTACAGCAACCGACCGACCGTCAGCACACACCCGTATTCTCAAGACGTCGCCTTGCAAACCCGGGAAACCCTAATACATGAATATCACTGTTAAATTATTATTACAGCAAAAGGGTCGGTGTACAGACACCAGGATGGATGTTTTGCCAAAGCGCTCAGTGTACCATGCATTCTGTCTTTCTGGTCATCTTGCTGAAGCCATCTGTTAGCTTATCAGCAAAACCTATTGATTTTTTAAAAATTTGAATTAGAAGTACCCAAATGTCAGCTAAGCGAGTAAAATCTGGAAGCAGCAAGCTTTCCTCTCATGTATAGCAGCTGTTTTCAGCTTATGACCAAAATTTGTTATCATCTTGCACTGATGTCATTCTCCATCTCATTATTCCAGTTTGGTGCCCTGGAACAAGCACCGAGGCTGAACGCAGGCGGCTCTGCGACTGCTGCAGAGATTTCCTCCGGCAAGTGGAGTTTCTACCGGGACACTGACACTGAGCGTTCAGTAACGCGCACCGCTGATAGGGACTTATTCCATGAAGGATCCCAAAACGCTTTACAAACATGGAGACTCACCATAACAATTTTACCGGTGGGCAAACCCGGGCGTGGGATGACTAAATGAGCTGCCTGAACCCTCTAAGCCATACCCACCATCTGTGCTACTGGGCTCAGAATTTCCCTCACCAGAGGGTTGTTCTGTTCTCTCCTCTTTCCCAGTTTTCGACACTGGAGGAGAGTCAAGAGCCCGCAGCCCGGAGCGGGCAGCTCGCCTGAGGTTTCTCAGGGGTCCCCCTTGCCAGCGGCACTCTGCCTGCGGCAGCTCCCCTCCGGTCTGCCAAAATGGGGTTCCCCTTCCCTGAAGGTCCAAAGACCTTCTGGCCGGTCAGCTCCTCCAGTGCTCCAGACTCTACAGAGAGTCTCCGTAATACCTGTCACAGGCATCAGGCAGCGTGGTGCTGGACGCGGCGCAGCCCGCGAGTGCTCGCCCGGGCACGTTTCAGATCTCAAGACCCTCTCTCGTCTTACAGGATGGACATCACTGGCTCCCCTTCCAACAGTCAATCCTTTTCCCATTTTGATCTTTCAGAGCTGGAGGTGAGACGATTCACTTTCATCTCCTCTGAAGCTCCGGGATCAGACATCTCCTCACCAAATCCCCTCTGCCGGCCCGACACGCACGCTTGCTTTCCAGCAGCGCGTCAGGAGATCGCAGCCCTCCCGGCCCACGCCGAGTACGGCCCCGGGATACCCCTCTCAAGCTGAAAAGCCGTAACGAGGGCGGCGCAGCTTAGAATAGGCTTTAGAAAGCTGATAGAGCAAAGGGCAGAACGGGGAAAGGGGGTACCCTGTGTCAACGGGGTGGAGCCATTGCAGAGCTTTCATAAAGACAGCCGGAGGTGAGGACGGCGCCTCCCGGGCTGCCTGCGCACGGGGCAGCGGGGAGCCAGCGCAGAGCGAGAAACGCCAGCGGACCAGCGGCGAGACGCAGGTGGGCCCAGCGCTCACCGGGGAACGGCACATGGGGAACGCAGCCGATGGGAGATAAACACCTTCTGCACGGAGCAGCTGAGCCGTCCCTGCCATAATCCACCTTTAAAGAAAGTGTACGTGGAAGCCACAGCCTTCAGAAAGAGCTGATATTTGAAAGAATGTGCTTCATATCCCGATTCTATATTTAGGGGAAAGCAAACGCACTAAAGCTATGTACAGACGGTCCCTGGCATTTGTTGCATAGATTTGAATTTAATCAGCTAAAGATGGCTTAATCCAACATCTGGGGCTGCATCAAGTAGGAAGGCATCACAAAAGGATTTCTTTCATGGTGGACTCAAGCGGCTGCAGCCCAGTGGTGCCGGGCGATGCTACTCAAAGTACAGGGCTGTACCTACACCATCGGAGCCACCCCATCTCCAAGCAAAGAGGGCATTTCCATTTGACACCAGCCACCACAGTGCTCCGCCAAGAGCATTTCTCCTGCGTCTGCCCCCATCAAGTCCCATCAGCTGTAGGTCCCTGCCCTCATCCTCCAGCCTGTGGGTCCCCTCTCCAGGGGGTGGCATGGCCTGTCGGCATCCACCACTGCCCTCCCTGATGCCTTTGAGGACTGGCGCAGCTCATGGTCATCCCTCCAGGACATGCCTGTTTCTGCAGGTGCGCGAAGGAGCTGCACCCACGGCTGCCTGGGGTCTGCCACCGCGTGGGGCCCAACCATGGTGCCCATATGGGGCTCAACCATGATGCCCATATGGGGCTCAACCACAATGCCTGTGTGGGGCTCAGCGACGGTGTCTGCCATGGCTCCAGTGCTCCTCACCCAGGGGCACAAACCCCTCACAAAGCAGTGCAAAAAACAACTTAGTCCAGGAAAAGGCTGAGTGATGGGGCCAGTCCACAAAACACGTTCTGTCTGCTTGGTTTAAAATTCATCATAAACTAGACTTTCTGCCTACTTTAACGTTTCTTCCAACAGAAGCTGAATGTCTGTGCCATCACTTCCAATCTGCCCCTGGAAGAGCTCGTCTCAAGACATTTTCCATGCAGTATTTTAATTAAACTTTCTTTCTTTCAATTTAGTGTTGGGTTCATTACATGATGTTCTGAGCCACTGAAATGAATTGCTTAAAAGTAATTTGTGCAGCAGCTGAAGGAGGAGATTATAGCTATAAATGAGCCCATCTTTTGAACTTTGCATTTTTTGCTGGTATCAGCCTGGTGCGTGTACGTACATCTCTGGAGCTAGCAGCATTCGGCATCATTTGGTGTAATGGTTCAGAAAATGTAACGGGCACCGGCGTCTGCAGAGTCCTGCCCACCACCACCGCGAAGCCCGCAGCCGCTGGCCGAAGGGGGAACCTGCCGTCGTGGTGCTCCGCGGCCACAGCACCACATGGCAAAACCCGAAGCCGTGCTGCCGGGGAAGCAGAAAGCACACAGGCGCTGCCTTCACCCTGGGGACAGCCTATGATCTGTCTGAGTAAGAAAGCTTTGTGTCGCTTGCTAGCAAGCAGCAGAGTGAAAAAATACTCAGTTTATAAATTTCAAGTGTAAATAACAAATATTTCATTTTGAAACCAATCAGGAATTGGTACTGCTCACCTCCTGACTTAGATAAGGATCTAATACATCGCTGGAATACCTCCTCCTGTCTGCCCAAAAAAGAAATAACCTTGCTTACTTCCCCGAGTGATAAATCACTACTCAGTCTGCACCTGAAATGGAGAGGTCACGGTCAGGCTATTTTTAGGATCTGCTGGCTTGTGATAACAAGAATTCATCTTTAACATGGAAGAACTAGTATCTTTAAGCTTAAAGAAGTCCACAGCTGGATCCTAGCTAGGCTGCTGATCACCACCATCACCTGCAAGAAATACACCTAGCAGAACCCAGAAGGACCCTGCAGCAGCGCAGGACAGGAGGTACCTGCTGATCCCTCTCCGCACGGCCTTTGCCGTAGCACAAACCGGTCTGTTAATTTTTACGGTGAGCAAGTGCGCAAACGACCGGGATTTCAGCGCGCTGAGGGAGTAAACGTCCTCTGGAGCAGTTTGGAGAGTTCAGAAAGTTCCCCCGCTTTTTTGCCGACGTGCATCACGGGATCCCACCTGAGGGCTGCGGTGGGGGCAGGTGCTGGTGAACGGTACCATTCCTGCACGGGGACCCCGACTCCCACCGCCTTCGGTGGCTGCGCTCCAGGAGACTGTCCCCAAGGCACCCAACCGACCAGGGGCTGGCTGGGCGCTGAGGACGTCCCAACACGAACACGCTCCTGTCCATTCTCCAGGCGACCAGCTCAGGCCAGCTCCTCCCCGCGTCCTGCCACGCCGGCACCGCAGCGCGCTGGGTCCACCGCCGGTGTAGCCACACAGCCGTGTCCTGCACGCCCACAAATTCAACTACCGTCCCCTCGCTTTTCATTTTGAATTAATCATTCTACCATGGATTTTGTCCTCTTGGAAGGAAAATTTATTCGGATTTATTTTAATCTATCTTCAGCGGAAACTAGCAGACAAACCTTGCTTGTACCAGGGAATAAACTCCGGGATGTAATAAGCTCCCAACTGGAGGCACGGGCATTCATTAGATCAAATGAAAACCCTCTCCCAGTCAGATGGGATTTAATTAAGTTGATTCTGACAGGGAATTAAAGGCCTTTGCTGGGAGCTCTGTTTCTGGTGTCGGGGCTGTATCATTGAAGCTAAACACAGTGCTTCCCCAGGCAGCATTAGTACAAATATTTTGGATGAAATTGTTAGACTGAGATAATCTTGACATTGTTCATCTGCAGGAACCAGCGTCGCAGCTGAACCTGGCTGCTCCTAGTGAGGTCTTATCGTTAACACAGTAACATGGCAAAATTAATTAGAGTGCATGGAAAACTGATTTGTTTATTCTAAAACTAGTGACAAATGCAGAGAGAAATACAGAAAATGATCCTGCAACGCGACAGGGCCGCTCGGTGGCACACAGCTATCGCTCGTCTAGACGCGGCGACCGCTACTTCAGAAGATCCTCATGCAATCAAACAGCAACGCCGATGCGCTTTTAGTAAAACATCCCATTCTCAGGGCCACCGATTTTCTATCAAACTGAGTAATTCTGCTTAAACAGATATTGCCCACTCGGTCTTGCCACGCGGGCCCACAGGGTGCGGGGGCTCTCGGCTCCTGTGCCGCCAGCGCAGCCGCTCCCGGGAGGCGCCGGGCTGGCGGCACGGCCGGCACGGGACAGCACCGGAGCCGACAGCTCCGGCCAAGGCCAAGCACAGCCGAAGCCAGAGCAGGGAGTGGGCCTGTCCTGCCCCAGTGCACCGGTCCCTCTCCCCCACCATCTTGGCCCGGCACGGGGGCAGATCCCCGCGTCGCTCCCCCGGGTCGGCGCTGCTCACGCTGCCCGACGGGCTGCCCAGGGCTGCGGGCTCACACCGGGGCGTCCGGGCATGCAGAACAGAAGGTTTAATTAATAATTTCCAGGGAGGCCAGAGCCTATTACGAGCACGTCCCTTGGTGTTCCCCGCGGTGACCTGTGGCTCGGGGACGCTGCAGACCGTGGCTGGTCACAGGCTCACATCAGTCTCCGATTCACGGCACGGGCTGCGAGGCAAAACCACCCAGATTTAAAGTCTTCTGCAGCACCGCCATTGAAAACACTGGGCTTCATGGATGTCTGGGGTTTTTTGTTGGTTTTTTGTTTGTTTGTTTTGTTGGGGTTTGGTTTTGTTTTTGTTTTTTTTTCTTACAACTATGCACTGTACAGACAATATAAAATGTAATTTCCCAAGAGTTAGGACCCTGTCACAAAAGAACATAGAGAACTATTTTTCTTCTATTGCCCACGCTTTGTTTGCACAAAGCTCTGGTTAATGGTGAAGAGCGTGGCCCCACACATGCCATAGGTGAACAGCGTGGCACCACGAGCATAAAGACCTTGAACACAAGCCAGTTACTGACACGAGCGGAGCAGGACGAGTGTGAAACGTGGCTCTGATCCAGCAGGAGGAGGGCTATTGAGTGTGTCTCAAGCACCCATGGTCAACACCAAACAGACGTAATCACACGACATCCAACAATTTCCACTGAAAACCCACAGCGATAAACAATATCTTCTCTTACAGACCACCTTCTCAAAATGATTTCGAGGCTTTGCAAACATTAATCATCACCACACCTCTGTGAGATAAGAGTTGGGCACCCTGGCTCTACCCCTCCCCATGTCGTCAATGAGAAAGCAGGTTACCAGATGTTACCAGACGTTACCAGACGTTACCAGATGTCAGGCAACGCTGCTTTTGTTCACCAACCGTGAACTGCCCGATGCTGAACGGAAGACAAGGCACTGGGCTTCCCTCTCCTCACCCTGCCGCCCGCTGAGGTCCACCAACAAGTGAATTACACCTTTGGAGTACGGCCACACAGCACATAGGACAGGTTTACACCCCGCTGCAGCCTGAGTCACAGCCAGCTTCAGTTCAGAGCTCCCCACCCAACACCGCAGCGTCACCCACCTCCGGTGACTCCCAGCATCGCTGCCAGCCCCGTCAAGCCTTTTCAAGTCCGGCAGTGCCCTGCAACGCTAACGAACCTGGGACAACCTCTGCGACAAAGAGGGATCGGGACCGTGGAAGCCGCCACCCGCCCACCTCGAGTGGGACGATGCAGTGTCCAAACACGGCACTCGACATCGGTTCATGCCAGGAAGGAGGAAGAGCCGTTCCTAGTGACAGATGACATGCTGTCAACGCAGCATCCTCCTGACGCTGTTTGCTGCCTGCCTGGTACCGCCTGCATCAGGCGTAATTGTTTGTGTGGGCTTCCACTGTGGCAGCGACGGGAGAGCTGGGGAATCAACAAATGTTTTAATATTCCGGAGCAATGCTCCGGGCAGATCAGCAGGATGCCGCCATGGCTGTCAGCGTGCACGGCGAGACAGTGCTTCATCCCAGGGATGGGGGACACTGCCCAGGGCGGGACAAGGAGCGGCGTCACTCCCCCAAAACGGCCATCGCAGCAAAAGCGAGTGCAGGACACCCAAGGGCTGACGCGGTCCCTTCCCACGTGCCCAGGCGCGAGCCGAGGGTAACGATGTGGACTTCAGTGACGGCGCTGGGAAGCCGCTCCCCACTCTAATGAAAATCTGGGGATTACTTAATTCAAAATGGAAAATGCAAACTGCGCTGTGGGTTGGGAGCACGTGTTTGGGCTTCTTTCAGAAGGGGAAAAAGTGAAAATACTAATTAACCTCAGTTGTTGGAAGAGCGCCCTGCAGAAACGTGACTCAGAATGGGTCACAAATCATAAAATAATAATAAAAAAAAAAGCCACAACGCTCTGGGGACATTAAGCGATTACAGAGAGTTGTTATTTGGCTGATTTTCACACTTCATTAGCATATGCATAATTTAACAAGTGAACGTGCTGAGGGCTGGCAAGACATAAGAGCCACTTTCTTGAAACACGAACTGTAAATTGGGACGGCCACAGTTAGATTTTTTTTGTTGTTGTTTTTAAATCACGATGGAAAATCAACAGACATCAATTCTGGGCCTTCTCCAGAAGGAATTGGTTTTCAGGGCCCGAGGCAGCCCTCCTCCGGGCCCACAGCGTCCGGTTTGACACGGCCGGGAGCTACTTCAAAGCAGTTTCATGCAGAATTAGATAAATCTAGGTGGAAACAACACAGTGAATCAGCGACTTTCTACCAAAAAAAGGTGTACACGTTCTGCCAGTTAACGCGGGATGTAGTGTTTACGGGCTGTGCCAAACCAGCCCGTGCCGGGGGGTCTGTTTGCTCCAACGCTCAGCTCCTCGTCCCTCCAACTGCAGCACGGACTGCGGCACTGACTGCCCAGGCTTCCCCCATGGATTAATTGCGACTAGTAATTAATGGCCCGCCAGTCCCCGGGAGGGCTCCCGCCATCGGCTGTGACGCTGGGGGAGCAACGTCGCACCGAAGGCCACGCAGCCATCGGCCGCACACAGCGGCCCCCGGGACTGGCGGCCCTGCGCGCGCTGCCCGTCGCAGGGTGCTCGGGCTCCCGCAGCGCCCGAGAGAGGGAGTCCAGCGGGAGACGCAGCAGAAGGAGACCCGCAACCTAAAGGCGAAAGGGCGGTTCAAATGGTGGAGAGATGAGCCTTTTGCAAAAAAAATAAATCTATCGCTCCTTTTCCCCCGCAATCTGCGGCAGCCACATTTCTAACAACCGTTCCAGACTGCAATTTCTCCATATTTTAACAGATGTTCTGTTTATGAAACTGAAAGAGGATTTAGGACTTATGAATAATGCCAGGAGGTCTGGGAGATGTTTCTTGATATGATTAACTGACCACAGGCCATTTGTTTTACAGCAAAGATGCTCAACGATCCATGCACACGGATTTATTCAGACCCTGTCTATCGTAATGGTTGACGTCTCCCTGGTACCCTTCATTATCATCCACACAGTGATGGAGGGATGCAGATCATGAGAGCAAGTCCCCATTGCTCTCCACGACGGTCCGTTAGCCAGGGCACAATCGATGGGCGGGAAACCCAAGACCACGATGAGGGGAACCCAACAACGGGCAAACCAGATCTCACAAGTAAAGCTGGTCTGGTGAAGTCCTGCTTTCAGGGCATCCCTAGCACTCTGCTTACTGGGGCATTTTTGCACATTTCACCTACATTCCTGATGGGAGATACTGCCAAGAGGACAGGGCAATGCCTCTACTCCCCCACCGCTTGCTCCGTGGGACCATTCCCGGCTGCACTGCCAGCACAGCCGGTCCCGCGCGTCAGGAGCCCCTCGCCGCTGCCCCACACGCCCGGCCTGGCTTCGGCTTTCCTAACGAGCCACAGGAGCAACGAGGATCCCAGAGTGATGGGCAGTCTCCCAAACCTAAAGTGAGGAAAAAGCTGACCCTTTTCTCTGAGTCTCTGAAGGTGAATAGTACCTTTCCAGCGCGGCAGTGCACGTACACCGGGGGAAGCGAATAACACTCTTGCCGTACCCGAGCGCTCCCCAACGTTCTTTGCAGCTGAGGTACGGCTGCACGGAGGCAGCGCGTGGGAACTGGCAAGCGCACCTCACCCTAAATCAAAGTGGAACTGACAAATATACCTTAATTGTCCAAATGAAGCAGCTGCTGGTGAGTACCTGCCATCATCCAGGTAACACATTTGCTTTCCGTAAGCACTTGGTTTTGGCCGGTCTAAGTTCCAGGAACGGCAAATGTTAATGGCTGCGGGAAAGGGTATTTTTATTCTGACTTTGGCTCTTAATAAACGAACAAGAAATTATATGACTATGAAAGAACTTTGAGTTTCTCCATCAAATGAAACACAGCAATGCTTGGATGGCACTTAATGTTGTTTGGCTTTGTTTTGCTGCACATAAATAATTACGAGTGAGGATGCAGTACTTTGAAGTTGAACTTATGAGTATGAGCAAAGCTACAGTGAGAGTAATAAATTATGCAAAACTATTTGTGCTTGGAATGTCAATGTTTCAAGATGATGCAAATAGGCACTTTTTGAACCTCTTCTAAAAACCCAAAGAAGCCTTGGGACCAAACCATATGGTTCAAGTCAGCTACCCATAGCAAGCCTAATGCTTCCGCCAGCCAGCAAGGATTTGGTCAATTAGCTTATTAATGTGTTTATGCAAACACAGAGAAAAAGAGTTGGGGAAAGTCTCCTCGATTTCTCTCTGCCAAACTTACTGACCACCATAGGGCCGAGAAAATGTTATTCTAAAAAAATTAAAAAAAAAACCCCACAACCAAAACCCCGACATCAGTCTGAAGCTACTCTGACAGGCAGAACTGATGACCCCATCCGATGGACGGGGCTTGAGCAGAGCTGTGTCTTCCCAGAGGTCAAAGTGAACAGGCAAAACGGTCCCTTCCAACCTTGAAAAATCTATGAAATCTTCAGCAGAAAGCTGTCGTAGCAGTTACAGTTTATTATTATATATCTTTGGCTCAGGAGGAGGAATATCTAATTATACTAATTGCTTCTGGTTTGGGAACGGACCCTTTACACTTGGATAAAGGTGCCTATAAACAACAGCGTTCCTGCCTGCCCAGGCTGCGGGTCAGGTTTTACATGCTCTGAGAAGATTAACTTTATTCCTAGTGAAGAATTTAATTACAGGAAGTGATTAGCCAAGTGCTCCCAGTCAATACAGCCGCAGTACGAGCGCTCAGGAGTGTGCGCCTTTTCTATTACGTGGGAAGCCCAAGAATGGCGAAATTCTTGCGAAGCCGTTCGGGTTTTAAGCGATACCAGCAAGACCTGGATCTCCACAGGCCAATTACAGCGTGCTGACTCAAGCAACATTCAGCAGGGCTGGAAAGGGGGGAAACCAATAAAAAGACAGCAGGAGACTGAAACTCCATTTTAAAATACAGGAATAACATCATTTTATAGGCTTCTTGTTTTCTAATTGCAACGTGGCAAAAATCAATGGCTTTTGGAAAGTGAAAGAAACACACACAGCAAACTGCTTGCAAACCCTGCTCACCAGAAAACAACGCTTGTCAATAAATATAAATATTGGTTTCCCCATCTTTTGGAGGGGGATGTGACAAAAGAACGCCTCGAATATTTCCCATCTGCTTTAACATTTTTCACTACAGGTTAATAACTGTACCAGCAGCTATTCGCTAAGCAAGAAAAAACTGTAATTAAATATACCTAAAATAGCCTTCCAGCCTCCAAATAGCACTGCCGAGAGCGTAACAAAAGCTAAATCTGACAATCTAGCCAAGCTGTCTATTAGCACTCTCACACTGGAGGTAACCAAGAGCGATGGTTAAAAGCAGCTTCTATTTTAACGTACTGTCGTGCAGAGAGACTGTTTAATCGGCACGGGGAAAGGGCAGCCCCTGATCCCACCGAGAAGACCTGGAGAAGGAGCCGCCTCCGCAGTCCCGGCCGGGCTGGGGGACCCGCAGCCCCCGGAGCCCGCAGAGCGACCGGGCACCTCGGCCCTGGCTGGCGGGAGGGCAGCTCCGCAGGGACAGCTGAAGGCAACAGAGCACCACGAATAAATGCCACCTAAAACCAAACATTAACTTTGCAGAGTTGAAGTCTCTCCAAGCACTCTGCCGAGACAGGATTTTTCCCAACAAACTTTTCCCATCTGGATGAGTTAGTGTCATCATCCACTGGGAGCATCTTCCCATTTAATGCATCTGACCACACCCGTATCCTCTCATGCCGACCGCACTGAAGACGTCGAGTCCATCAGTGGATGGTGAAGCATTTGCGGAGTCCACCTCAGGACGAACTCCTGTGGCAGCGTTACCATCCCCGAACACCGCAGTGCCCGTACCACCTACCACGACAGACAGCTCCTGGACGCCAGGCTGATATAAACCAGATGCGACTGAGACCGACTTTGTAAAACAGCACTGAAAATCACCACTCTTTCCAGGTGATAAAATCGCTGCAGGTTTGTCCTACCCAGGCCAGGGTGTGGTGGGTGGTATCCAACACCCGATGGAGGAGAACTCACAAGGACGGTATCACAGTGTATTTTTCTTGTGCTAAATATCACTCCCGTCTCTGCATGGGCACTATGAAGGTACCACTGGGCCCACGGGCCACAAAACCACCAGCCCAGCAGCCACTGCCTGCAGCCACTGCTCTGAGCCCGACACACTGCGCGTCGGCACACGGGGTTTATGGGGGGATGGTTTCATTTGATGGCCTGAGACGGCATATGCAGAGGAAAAAATCCTTCTTTTTCTGGCAAATCCTAGTCCACCAGATTTCATCACCTTGTCAATAACTTCGCACGTTGTCAGAAACAGATTGCAAGGAAAGAAAGAGGTTTGGTGAGGCAGTAGCTCTCGAAAGATAGAGAACAAAGTGCCACAAAAGTCAGGAATTCAGCTGCACAATGGCACTTCAAACCAGGGCACGTCTCCTGCCTGGAGTCACGACGATCATCGCTAGCCAGCCAAGTGAACAGCGACGTGTTCTCCAGCCGCGCCGCGTTATTACCCTGCAAAGGGAAAAGCCATGGAGCAGAGCAGGCAGCCGCGGTGCCCGTGTTCGGGGAGGAACGCTGGCGCTGGCCACGTTCACTGCGGCGATCACTGCCTGTGACCAAGCCACGGTACGTGAAAACACCAAAGGCTTTGGGCAGGATGCTTCACCCCCTCCAGCAACTGTGGAGACGGGGAAGGACCCCGGCCCCGATGGGGACGGACGCCTCCAGCGCACGGGGACATGAGCATCCCTAAGGAGACGCCTCCCTCCAGAAAGTGCAAGGAGAGGTAAAATGAATCTAAAAACAGCCTCGCAGTTTTAACAGCAGGTTTCTCTCTTAAGGGCAAGCAGAGCTCTCTCTTAATTAAAGAAACAAAGCCTTTAAGAATAAAACTCCGAAGCCTCGCTGGTTCCCAGGGCTGCGTGGGTCCCTGGCAATGGGAAGCACACCAGACGTGAGCACAGTTTGGAGTGATTTCTGGCAGTTTCTCTCTAAATACAGCTCTGCACAGTCCCTCCTCCTGCCTCTGAAGGAGGTCTCCACCTCGCCCTGCACCACTCTGCTGTCGCCCCGGCCCTCGGCAGGTCCATCGCTGGATGCCCATGCGGAGCTGGAACACAGGAAAGGGCGGGTTTGGCTGAAGGCAAAGGGCAAGAGTAAGGTTTGGTGCAGAAGCCCCCAGCAACAGAAACTGCCCCCAGCTTTCTGCCGGGGACAGGACTCGGCCCCTCGGAGAAGGTCGGATACGTGACGCGGGAGGGAGCAGCCCAGTCTCAGCAAGCCTGGAGAGCTGCAGCCGCTGGGTCTGCTGCCCCGCGGGACGGCGGGCTCTCGGAGAGGCACAGCCAGCACCGGCAGCCACCGCCCCACCATGCTGGCCAGCACCAAGCCCCTGCCACTTGGGTGCCATCACACCTCCCGCCTCCTCTGTACAACTGTAGGGCTGGAAAGTTAATTTCATTATTTAAACCCCCCGGTCTGCGCTGCGCCGCCCGCAGAGCCAGCACCGCGGGGTCACCGTGGGCCGCAGCCCCCGCACCAGCCGGCACAGCCGCGACGGCAGGGGCAGGGTCTGGCGCTGGCGGATGCGGCGAGGCCAGCGGTGGGACAGAGCCCCCTGTGCAGGGGCTCCCAGTGCCCCAACGACGGCCCCATGCGGGCGGCCGGCGCACCGGGACCCCGGGGCTTGGCACAATCGCGGCGGCCGCAGGCGAGCTCCGCGCTGGGAGGTTCTGCCAAACCCAACGCAGGCGCTGGGCCCGGCCAGCCCGCTGCCAGGCACTTCCAATCGGGATTCATTTTGGTTTACAGCGCTCTCAGATCTACAGATTTTATTCTAACACATGGCAGAAGACAGGCGTGCTATTTTGGTTGGGAAAGTAGTAAAATATACAGGTTGCCATTTGGGAAGACAGCAGAAATTTTAGCAAAATTCTCAGTGCTCAGTCTGGGATCAGACACACCAGCCCCTGCAGGACAGCTGCCCAACCCACAAACCGGCTTTATTTCTTCTGCCCCGATCACACTTGGGTTTTGAGCTATTCCTGTTTGCAATGAGTATTACACCACAGAAACTCTGTGAAGCTCACAGGCCCAGCAGGTGAAATCCCGTTGAAATGCACATTATCAGTTAGTTTGCAAAGTTTCTGACTCCCCTTCTGGAAGGAATTCCATAGGTTTCATAGATTTTTCCACATTTTCATAGAATAACTTCAAGGATCACGTTCATGAGAGCCCCACCTCTCCTGCGTTTACAACTCAGGACTGCTGTAGGGGAACCTTGAACTTGTCCCACGCCAGGCAGCAAAATGCCATTTCTTCTGTTTCACAAACGAACAAAGGAGGAGGAGGAGGGTTGGGATTCTGCCTGGCAGCTGATGTGAGGACAGGCCCTAGCCATAGACATTGAGGACAGTCACGTCATTGTTCACTCCACTTGCCGGTGCCGTGGAGGCAAGTAGCATAACCCTGCCGTCAGGTCCGTTGGGAGATGTTCGGCGCTGCCTTGGGTGGGCCAGAGCCCCCTGAGAAGGGACAAGTGACGGACATGACTTTGCGAGCGGGCGAGGATGCCCACCAGGCTCCTGAGCAGCTCAGGGAGGCGTGACATTCAAGTGATGGATCTATGAATGATCTACAGAATAACGTCACGGGTTTGTAGCTTCAGCAACAGATTGACACAGTTATGGAAAGACGCAGCAAAATGCAATTTGGGAAATAAAATTAACTAGAGTTCCCGAGACTCCAAGCAGAGCAAAGATAAATGCAGAAGCCCACAGCTTTGGATTTGTCACATTAGCAGCCTCCAGCATTTGAAATGTCCTGCTGCTGCCGCGCCGTGCCCTCCGCACACCCCGCACTGCCCGCGAATGCCCACCCACCCGCAGGACGGTCTCACACAAGCCAAGCACACGGGTACGCGAGGTGCCAAGTGACCACACAACCAACTGCCTTTAGCTGGACGGGCTGTTGGATTCGCAGCTGCTTGTCCCTTAAGAAAGGGGGTCCCAGAAGCAGTTGTGAATGTTCCTCTGTCCTTCTGCCGCCTCCCGCGGGTAAAATACCCCTGGTCAGAAAAGGAGAGATGGCTTCTACCTGCCACATAGAAAACCCTCACGCAAAGAGGGCAATTTGCACTTTGACTGACTTTATCTGTTCAAGGAGATGGTAGGAAAGGCAACAAGTCAAATACCTCAACAGCCAACCTCCTTGAGCAACACAGACAAGCTGTAGAGCAACAATTCTCCTGTCCTGGTGCCGTAAACGACACGGGACATGAGGACTGCACAGTCAGAGATGTCGGGACCAGATCTCACATCTGTATCTGACAGACAGACAGTGATGGTGACAAAGCACTGTGGCTGCATCCGCACCATCAGCCACATGAATGATGAGGGATGTGCTGACTGGGATCTGCAGGTCAGGATGCTAATGGGCAACCTTCACAGAATCAGAATGGTTTGGGTCGGAAGGGACATTTAAAGACCATTTAGTCCACCCCCCGCCATGAGCAGGGACATCTTCAATCAGGTCTGGTTGCTCCAAGCCCCGTCCAACCTGGCCTGGAATGTTCCCAGGGATGGGGCAGCCACCACCTCTTTGGGCAACCTGGGCCAGGGGCTCACCACCCTCACAGGAAAGAATTTCTTCCTAAAATCTCATCTAAATCTCCCTCTTTCAGTGTAAAACCGTTCCCCCTTGTCCCATGGCTCCCCTCCCTGATCCAGAGTCCCTCCCCAGCTCTCCTGGAGCCCCTTTAGGCACTGGAAGGGGCTCTGAGGTCTCCCCGGAGCCTTCTCTTCTCCAGGCTGAACCCCCACAACTCTCCCAGCCTGTCCTCCCAGCAGAGGGGCTCCAGCCCTCAGATCCATGCAGAAACTGAGGGCAGCATTTGGCCCCGAGAACCTAACTTATAGCAAGCCTAATTGTATTAAGGACCACACAGCGTATTGCTTTATTTGTAATGAGTTTTAGGCTTCAGAAGCTGAGAATCCCATCTGCAAGAGCAGACTGTTGCAGGATTCAGCTATTAATAGCCACTGGTACACACTTACTTCCAGCTGAGGGACATGAGGGGGGAGGAGACAACCAGATGGAGATAATGCATTAGGGCGACACAAAGCCAAAACAAGGATGATCCACTTCCCCACATCCTCACACACATCTCAGGCTTGCAGCAGGGAGCAAACAAAGTGCCACATGCGATTAACTCATAAACATCCTAATTAGAAAGTTCTTACATTAGATCAACTGCCCAAATATGACAAGACTTCATTGTCTCCTCCCACGAGCCCCGTACAGACAAGGTAACACTGCGAACTACAGCTCTAGCTTCAAAGCGGCATCGCCAGGGTCAGTGCCCAGCCTGGAAGTGCACTAACGGGTAAGAATCAGTAAATACATCCGTAACGTAGGAGCAAGAAGCCTCATCTCGTTTATGAAGTGCTCTGGGACCTGATGGTGAAGGAGTGCTGGGTGAGAACCAGGAATCCTATTCTCTGGTTGACAGATGCGGATTCCCAGTGCCCGACGCGGGCTGTGCGCAGGTACCAGGGAGCATTGCCACCCGAGGGGCACCGCACCGACCGCGAACACTGAACGCTGACCATCTCGAGACCTGCGGGGACAAACAGATCTGGCCCCACTGACACCAGGGACAGCCCCAGCTACGAGGTGATCTCTGTGTGGCATCGCAAACACAATCTTGGGCAAACTACATCAGTTAGTGCCACCAGTATTGACCTTTGACTTTGTTTTTATGCCTGATGACTAATAAAGGATGCTTCTTCATTACTTCCATTGCTGAAAAAAGCTTAATAACCTGCTATTAGCTGGAGGCGCTTCATCAGTAACACCAAGCTGCTGTATTTTGCAGGACTCCTAATGAAAATATTACATCAAGGTGTCAAACAACAGTATGAAACAGGCCAGAACCAAAACTCTCTGGCTGCAGGGAGACTCAGACCTGGCTGGTACGGGGGGAGAGGGGCTTCCAGCTGCACTTTGCTGGATGTCACCATCCAGTAGATACCTTCAAGGTGCCAGCAGCACGACAGCCTGCCCGGCGCTGGGCCAGGCCGGCCGAGAGATGGCTTCTCCCCAGCTTTCTCACCCGCGCACAGCCTGACACACTGGCTAGCAACAGCCCAGAGACTCCTCACGGTGCCTCCAACGCCCTCCCGCTGCCCCGTCCCCGGGCTGCTTTCCACTCTGACACAAAGAGCACAGCGGATGCAAAAATCACAGGCTCAGAGCATCGCTCGGTGCGTTCTCCAGCCCAGCAAAACTCCCGGGATGCACAGGCATTGCTGGGGCGCTCAGGACCCCACCGCTGCACGACTTCGGCCGCGCTCTGCCGGTGGCCATGTCTCAGAAGGCTGAAATCGCACTGGTCCGGTGGCTGCATGAACCCGCAGCCCAGAGATCACAACTAAGGCTGGGGTGGAGGGACACCTACTCCAGAACTTAGCCAAAATTCAGCAGTACATCACTGTTTGGAGCTGTGCAGATCCCCATCCACTCCAGTGTCTTCTAACATAACGACTTTTTGCGGAAGGTAATTGCTGCAGAGATGCTTGCAAAGATTTTGATGGGCCTATGCAGTGGGACTCTGGCTTCTGCCAAGAAACCAGACAAACAAACCAAGCCACCCCTGGACACCTGCATGATTTGTACCCTCCAGCCGAGAGCGCTACCCCCGAACTGATCGTCACAACCAGAGGCAATCACAAGCAGACATCTGGCATACCACTCCTGCTAGCCAGAAATTTTCAGTGGGGAACCAGTTACAAAGCAGCACTGCTCATGCTGTTATCATAATTAAGGGTCTGTCAGCCCACTGCAACCAAGGCCAAGTTTATTTAGGGATTGTGAGGGAGGGCTCTCAGAAACCACCTCTCTAATTCTCCCTCTTCCGTTCCCCCAACCCCACCCAGACGCACATTTCCACGGACAGCTTGTCAGCCGAGGTCGGGGCAGCCTCCACCTCTGCTGGTGTCTAACCTCCAGCACCAAACCGCATCTCCTGCTCCGAAACAGCAAGCGCAAGGGTCCCGAGTCAGGAGTCACGAAATCATCTGCTCACGATGGAGGCTTCCTCCACCTCCAGACAGGTGGAAATCAGTTGATATGCACAGGTTCAGAAAGGAATTAATTTTATATGTATCTACCTAGAAGGGTTCAGAAATTTCAGATTAAGCTAAATGCTTAGCTCCCTTTTGCAACATCTCTCGTGAATTAAGCACCCCACTAAAACACTCTGCAGAAGATCACCTCCTGCTGCAGGCAGCTGGGGGACGACTTTCCCCCTCCCCTGGACAACCCGGTTGTCTCAGTGGAACAAAGACCAACAACAGCCACGAGAGCCATTTCGCTGGCGCAGGAAACATCAGGTGTGCTTCATTTTCCCAGTGCCGAGCTCTGATGCTGACGTTCAGAGAGCTCCTCGGAGCGGTACCGCACGGCCATCTGCACCTGGGACTGACCCACAACGGCATTTTATGACAGAGCATCATGAAGCACTTCCCTTAAAATGAAGCAGCTAAAGAGAATGGAATTCTCTGAGCCCCTCACAGGAGACGTGGGGAGATGCACAAAGGGCTGAAGGGGCATCTGGGTTGTTCACAGCTCTATCACAGTTTTATTATGATTTTTAAACCAGAGTAATAGCCAAAGGCGGATTCCAGCAGCGGGACCTCTCAATAGCCTCCTAAGCACCCGGAAAGCAGGATGGCAACAAAACCGGGTAAAGAGGGCGCTGGGCTCTCCCCGTAGCCCCCAGCCATCGCAGAGGATTCCGGGGGGCCTGGGCGCAGCAGACACATGCCCCATCTGGAGGCCGGTGTGGGGTGGGACAGCCACCACCAGTGCTGCCCTCCTGCCTCGGGGGCCACACTGCACACCCGACCTCAGAGCACCCCACCAGGCAGCAACGGAGCAGGAGCCCCAGGGAAGCAAAGCTCTTCTCTTGGGGGCAGTTTCGCGCTGGCTGAATGGCCCCACACCTGCACACTGCCGCTCTCGAGGCATTTTCTGTAGGGCTGCCGTGCCCCCGAAACGCCGTGCTTAGGGATGGACGCTCTTCCTGGCAGGAGGTTTTTGCAGGAGCTGCACCAGGAACACCAGAACACAAGCACTCAGTGTTCTGCACTGTGCATCTGAGCAAGTTTAATGGGTGGGAGCCAGGTGTTAAACAAGCCACAGCCTCCCCCACCGCCGGTCGGCATCTGGCGCCCATCAGTCTGAGCTCTGCGGCGAGACAGATTCATCAGCGTGCGCTGTAAACAGCGCAAGGTGGAAGGACTGGCTGCCCTGCACTCCCCTGACCTCCCTCCCCTGCTCACTGGGTAAAATTTACTCAGCCTGCAAGTGAAGCAATCTGTCATCCCGGCTAATGTTGCTCATCGGCTGCTAACTGCTACGGGACTGGCGGCAGAGAGGAATTGCCCGTAGCCAGTACTCGGCGCTTGGTCAAACGCCCGCGTTCGTCAGACAGGTTGCTTTCCATCAGTCAGATTGCTTTTCCTTTACTCACGGAGCTAACAAAGGGAGCGCAAGGCAATGCCGAATGACTCACCGCCACGGCTGCGCTGCTCATGTCGGGACTGCCCGGTGACGCAGCGGCAGGCGGGCAGGTCCCGAGCGCTGCCCTCGCTCCGCCGAGGCCACCGCAGCTGGCAGCACCGCGCCGTAACGCGGCCGGGCGCGCACCCAGAGACTCCCGGAGCACCCGGCACTGGGCACCAAGCACCAGTCCGAAGGCGGCTGTCGCCGCGCGCTGCTGCAGCGGAGCACCGCTCCATCCCCGCGGGAGGTGAGCACCAGGGCTTTACCCAAAGAGGCGCTGACTGCAGGTCACGCGTTAAATAACAACTGAAATGTGTTTATCCTGCTATCAGTGTGTATGTCACTGAGGACTTTTATATCAAGAATGAAAACGCCAAGATGAAGCTTAAAAAAACCCAGTGGTCTTCTGAAGTCTACAAAACCTTGGAAAAGAGCATCCCGGGGCAGCCGCACGCGTGGGGTTGGGCGCACAGAAGCGGCAGCTGAAGCAGCGGCTGTTTCGGGACCCGGAGCTTCTCCCATTGCTGTACTTCTTGGGGAGCTTGTTATCAGCATTTTGGGTAGTTTCCTCTTTGATACCCCTGCACTCAAATGAGTTGCAGATCAAACCAGGCAGCCAACAGAATTTTTAAATTAAACTACAAAATAATTTAAAATCCCCTTTGAGGATGTTATCACCGGGTTAACACCCACTCTGGCTTCAGATAATATAGCGGCAATAAATGGTAATGTGCACTATGGAACATGATTTATTTTTGCTGAGCAGGCTTGGCATCTATAAATCGCAGCACTCTTAACATTTAAAGTTGTTATTCCAATGACAAAATAGACATGAGGGAGATAACGGTCTTTATCTCCATTAACGTTTTATTGTTATTCAGAGAATATGGATACGGGCTGATCCGAGGGTAGGAAAATCACAGCAATTTGTTTGCATACTCGGGAAGCTGAGATAATGGTCGTGTTTTGTGACTGCACTGGGAATCAACTGAAATGCAGGACAGAGGAGATTGAAACGGGAGATTAGTAGTCTATTTTGGTTTCTGGTTTCTATTTCGGTTACCTTTCCATTGACGGGATCTGCTTTAGCACGGCATTAGGAGAGATGGTCCACCGGGCGCTGTCGAGCAGCTGACTCGCAGCATGCGAGCAAGCGAGGAAACAGTTTTTAAAGGAAACAAAAAGGCTGCAGAACAATTCCGTGCAATGCAGACACACAGCGTTGCAATGGAGGCAGATCCTTCTGGATGCGCCAGCCGCCTGCAAACGACTCCCCGCTCTCTCCCGCAGCCCGGCTGCCCCGACTCCCGCAGCTCCCACCAGGCTGCAATACAAAGCTCCAAACCTGTCCGGGATTTTTCTTCCTTCCCGAGGTACACATCACACCTCGAAGCACCACACCATCCTTTGTACGCTGGCCCCAACACAAAGTGAGCTGAAGCTGCCGTGAGAGCTTGATCGCAGGAGGCTTAAGCAGTTAATGAAAACCAAACCAAACCAGAAACCCCGCACAGATCGCACAGCGCCTGCCTGGTGCGGGACCCGCTGTGCCGGGGGGGCTACGCTTCTGCTCCCGCACAGAACAGCCCGGGGGCCGCAGCCCCGTCCGTCCCTCCTGCCAACTCTCGCTCGCGTTCCCGCACACAACAAGCGACAGAAGTACCGTGGGCCGCCCCGCAGTGGGCAGCCGTACTCCCGCTCGAGGGCTGCCCCACCTCCGACCCCCCCGGCCCCGCACTGCTCGGGACGTCTCGCGCTGTCCCAGCGCGGGTATGACACTGAGGAGGAGTGGCCACTTTGGGGTTCCCTCACACGCGCCCGGCTCAGCTCCGGGCAGGGACCAAGCGTCTCCTCTCACCAATTCGGCAGAGCCTCCATCCCCGAGGTGAGGCACGGGCACTCTCCGGGGCATCCTCCAGCACAGGCAGGGACAGGCAGGGACAGGCAGGGACAGGCAGCCAGCATGAGCACACACGACAGAAACCCGGCTCTGAGACAGGCCAGCCCTGCCCGGGCAACACCGCACCGCTGGATGGATTCAGAGGACCGAAGAGCTTAGGACAAGCTTGAACTTGACTCAAGGAAGGAGTAAAGTCTGCCTTGCTTGCGGAAAACGCCCAGGTTACAGAAAAGGCTCAACAAAAAGGCAAGGCTATGACAAAGGGTGCTGCCTCAGACTGCTTCACCCGCCTGTCACCCTCCTCTGCTCGCCCGCGCTGTGCCCAGCGGGCAGAGGGGCTATGGCTCCTGCAGGTCAGGAACCGTCCACCCTTTTCGGTTGTCGAGGGCAAAGTGAAAAATCATCCCAACTCAGTTAACCGCTGGATGCAACTGCAAACCTGATGGGGACCGACACAGGGATGTCAGGGACGACAAGAGCACCCAGGACTCCCTCCGGTCACCGCCACGCCGAGCGAGGTCCCACTGATCTGTGCCTGCGCTTCCGGAGCGGCTCAAAGGCCAGCGGCACGGTGCAGGAGGAGCAGTACCATTCCCCGCGCCGTCCGTCACCGCAGCTGCTACGGGAGAACAAAACCGCTCAATCAAAGACCCTTCAACTGTTTCCCCTCAAGAAATCAGACTCACAATGCATCAGGAGAAAAATAACAACCGGTGCCGGAACAACTGCTCTGAATGGAGACATTGACTCTAACGGCTCAATCACGCCTTTATCGGGGAGGGCGGCAGGGACACGAGCTGTGCACAGTGTTTCTGACAGCACACGAACAACACACCGAGTGTCCCCACACGTGGGCCCGGTGCCCGGGCGCTGGGGCAGGATGGTCGTGGTTGCACCTCACCCTCTGCAGGAGCGCTGGGGCCCGGCGCGGTGTGCCCAGGCCAGTGCTGGGTTTGCTCTGCCCCAGCCCCAGAGCAGGGCAGCCACCCGTCCCCGACCTCACGGGGACTTCAGGAGGGCTGCGAGGAGCTCAGGTGCCACTGCGCAGGGCTGACGGGTATCCGGGAGCCGCGGCAGCACTACGCAGAGGTGCCGAGATTGGCAGTCAGTGGGTGTTCTGGTGTTTACCCGTCAGCTCCAGACAGACCTGCGGAGCAGCAGCACCGCCGTCGCTGTGCACCCCGCATCCCCGCTCCAGCCCCGCGGCGGGGGCACCTGCACGGCCCTGCCCGGCACGCTCCCTGCGGTACCCGAGCTCTGCGCCAGCCCCGACTGCAGCTGGGCTTTGTGCCTGCTCAGCACATCGGCGTAAGCGCTCCCGGTCGCAGCGGCACAGCCGCGATCGGGAGGAGCAGGGAGGCAGCAGCTGCTATTTTTAACCTGCCTGATCAGCATCCTGCCACGTCAACACGCCTCAGCGCTGCGCCGTGCGCGCTGCGGGCCTCACCTCTGCGCCAGCCGGCACACACCTCTCTCAGCGGTGACGGGAGTCACCACCCCGCAGCGGTGGCATTTCCAGCAACGCAACGCCAGCAGCTGCGACTTACACTCTCAAAGGATCTCTGCCACGAACCTCTATTCCCACAGCCGACCACCACCAGGCGCCCCGGCAGGGGTACGCCCCCGCTCTGACTCCCAGAGTTTAGGGTAGCTGATGGTTACATGGTCTGCCACGGTGTTTGCCATTAAGCCCAACCGCCTACCACCTTTCCAGGCACAGGATCTCGCCAGCGATTTGGGAAGGAGGTGTCATGGCTTTGGCAGAGCCCTGCAGGCTCTTGTTCACGCAAGCGACCACAAGAACCTTGCCCAGCAGCAAGGCCATACTGGGTCAAACCAAAAGCACATCCAGCCCAGTATCCCATCTCCAGCAGACAACAGGAGACGCACACAAACAGGGCAACCACGTAACGTGTTTCCACTAATATTTTTTCACCCTCTAACAACATTCAGCTCAGGGGCCCCCTGAGCCAGAGGTGGTCCCTCTGTTCAGTAAACATCTGCAGCTTTCATGACCTTGTCCAGTCTCTTCTTGCAGATGCTGAAAGACCCCAAGGGTTGACTACCCCATGGGAGTTTCCCAAGTCTGCTCCCCTTCACATGACTGCTGCTCCACTGGACCTTCAGAAGTTTCCCCACCAGAGCTCCCCGTGCCTCTGCCCGGCATGGCCCAAGGGAGACCACGACCCGCAGCCCCATGCACACACCGACGGCTGCAGGACAGAGCGGGAGCACAAAACACTTCGCATCACCTGCCAGCCTCCTCACTGGTTGAGTGACCTCAACAAGGTCACTCTGACCCACAAACATCACCCCGAGTGCCCAACCCAACGAGCCCTCTGATGAGACACCAGCTGTCTACAGAGACCAGGCACCACCGCAGGCGCTGGCTGAGGAGCAGGCACGGCTGGGGAGGCACAAACCAGAGGAAGGCACAGAGGGGATGGGACGGAAGGGGCACGGCGAAAGCTGCTGTGTCACCCCCGAGACCTCCACCACCACTTCACCGTGTCCCACAATCCCATTTGGAAACCTGCTGTCCTGTGCCAGCACCCCGAGGCTCGCTGTGCGAGCACCTGCGGCGTGCCCCAGGGCCGGGGCTCGAGGGAAAGACCGATGGGTTCCGACCTGACGCAGCGGCACCCCAGAGCAGACAGACCACTACAGCAACAGGGACTGCGGCACCACCAGGTTTTAAGGCCAAACCGCTCCACGTTGCTGTCGGTGCCTGCTGGGAGCGACCCGGCTTTCCCCAGCGTCACAGTGGAAGCAGATCCTGACCTGGTCCTCGCATGGAGACGGGGAGGGGGACATGTCGAGTCCCGTCCCCTGCCAAGGGGTGCGAGCCCCACAGATGCCATCACCAGGGACCGGGCGCTCTCACGGCCCATCTGCAATGGGTCAGAGTTGCATCATTACCTGGTCCTGGTCCTCTCGGTAATCCCCAGATTACAGAGTCCCCAGGCACATCTATTCTGTCATTAATCTGTGGATTAAAGTATCCCCAAGTCGGCTTTGACGCAGTGCACTACAAACAGCTGAGTTCCACCGCTCTCCTCGCAGTGATCCCCGGATTAGACAGAAGGAGACGTGTCCGTGGGTCCTGCCGACCCGGCTGGAGCACAGGCTCAGGGAGAGGAAGGGAGGTCTAAACATAGTACATGTATATAAATAAAAAGCATAAAGGACGGGACTGGGTTTCGCAATCAAAGTACTTATGTGATAAAACAACAACTTCAAGGAGGTTCCCGGATTAACTAAATCCCAATCCAGATGATCCCCAAACAGCAACTCACATCATTTGCAACAACAAAAACACCCAGCAGCTCTCACGCTGAACCCAGCGCAGGGGGAAAACACCTCACTTTGTGCTTTTCTGGGGACTACACATAGATTTTTTAAAAAGTCACAAAGAGAGCTCTTAGCAAACTGACCCGGAACGTGAAAAAGCTTTTAGGGAGCACAGCACAACCCAGGCTGCGGGTCCGGCACAGCCCCAGGCTTCTTCGGAAACTCTGCCCGTGTAAGGTACTCCCGGGTGCCCGAGGGCCCTGTTGAGGTGCGGGGGGGGACTCGCCTGGCCATGTCCCTGGTGCCGGGGCAGAGGGGGACCGGCATGAGAGCTCCTTCCCGCAGCGCGACGGTGGGCCAGGGGTAAAGGCGGATGGGAATGACAGAGAGGAACAGGGGCTACAGCGGGAAGTAACAAGATTAGACTAGGAAAAGGAAATGAAGGCTTAATGACAGATTTCTTAACAGCAAAAATCTATTCAGTTTGGGAAATGCTCCTCAAGGAGATTAAAGACGCGTTGGGGCATCAGCCAATGCCCCGGGAAAAGCGGCACACGGGGAGCAGCCGAGCGGTGGCCAGGGAGCGGCTGCAGGGCATCATGGCCTTCCCGACCAGCGGCAGCCGGCGCGTCCCCGAGGCCACGCAGCCCCAGTGGGGTTGGCCCCATGCTCCATGGGGGAGATGCTCCCTTGGTAGAGATGGCAGGACATGCTGCTGGGGGCACCAGGATGGCCACAGTGGGCCCACACCATGGCCATGGGTCCTCCCAAGGGTCCTCCTTCAACAGCACAACCGCCTGCCCATGGGCCACCCCCCCGAGCAGCCCCAGGCCAGGCCACCTCTCCTCCTGCAAGTGCGCTGCTGGGAACCGCAGGCGCCAGGGAAGCACCCACGCCTGTATCACCTACCGCCATCGCCGGCCCTGGGGGCACGTGCGCTGTGATGCCTACAGCCGAAGCGCACACCCCGAAACGCACACCCCACCCCGAGACTCCTCCTGGTGCCACCGCAGGGCGGGAGCCGCCCTCCCCGGAGCAGCTCCACAGCGCCTGGGGCGCAGGACACCCATCACGCCCCGTCAGATTTTCCTGTGCGTTGGACCAAACCAGCGGGAAGGGACATGTCTCCATGCAAAAGGGTCACCCAGCCATGGCTGCTGCGGGGCCAAGCTCGGCAGGGTCTCCACGCGGAGCCCAGGACATCCCGCAGCATCAGAAGGGGGCAGGGACAGAGCCGGAGAGGAGAATCCCGTCCCCACCAAGGGGGAACGTGCAAGGTGGCCATGCTCCCGGCCATGCTTGCAGGTGGTGAACGGGCAGCATCAGCCGGCCCCAAGCCAGCCCTGCCGCCATACCCACCTGCCCCAGGAGGGACCCGCACAGCGCTCAGCACCCCTCCTCTCCCAAAGACCCTGCCCTGCAGTGGAGCGGGTGTCTACGGACATGGAACACTCTTGTTCATCAGGCGTTGTCCCGCTGGGCTGAGCCGTGACAGCCACCGCTCCTGTCCCACCCCAACCCGCTGAGCGCATGGGCTCAGTCATGACTGTGGCTCACCAGGGCAGGGAGCGCAGGAAGGGGCGTTCATGCCATTCCTCCTTTGTTTGGAGGTATTTACCCAACTATAAGCCACCAGGAGGGCTCAGCCGGGTGGACAGCAATGCTACGTAAAAAAGGTCACACCCCCAAGCTTGAAGACTTCAGGAGATGGGCATTTTGGGGCAAGCTACTGGAAATGGGCCAACTTTGGGGGGGTGAAGGCCCCTTCAACATCTCCAGCAAGCGCATCTGAAAGTGGAATCCACTCAAACGGTTTGTTTGTATTCAAATAGTCTCAATTTGTCCTACTTTTGACTGGGCGCTCAGCAGAAATGTGAATGCATTTAGGCAGCAGAATAAACCGAGCGTGCTTTCTGAACATTCTTCACGGGAGACCCACCGCTCCGGGGCCTTGTGGTGGGGTCTGAGCCAGGGGACAACCTCGCCGGCATCACCCCGAACCAGCTCACCCGGCGGGGGGACCCTGCGACCACCCCGGGGACGGGCACTGCAGCTCAGCAACTCCCCACTCCTGGCAACTACAGCCCAATTAGCACAATGGCTGCACTTCCTTCATTAGCAGTACTTCTGAGCAGCACCGAGAGCAAGGCATTCAAGTGTGTGCTTTTGAAATACCATCCTCACCCCGCATTTGCATAAAAATACCGGCCCCATTTAAGCGACACCACCATCACTTCACTAAACCACATTGCCAAACCCCGTTTGTTCCCGCAGCCGACACACCAGAGACACCTTCGTTTCCAAAGCAAGTCTTCACCTCCCGGGCAGGCTCTGGAAGGATTTTTCTTTAAGCAGAAGACAGGTTACCAACCACAGCGTTTTACACATATGCTGCTTTCACACGTAGAAAAAATAAAACTGAATTATCTTCCCTAATTATTTTCCAGACTAGCAAGTTCTACCATTTCAAAGTTCCTTCAGCCTTCCTCTAGCAGAACAACTGCACGGAGCATCACAACTCCTAAACAGCAGGAGGCAAAGGGAGACTCCCAGCTGACACACAGCTCGTGTACCTCCTCCTGCCCCACCGCCGCACAGGGACGGCCCGGGCTCAGCGGGTCACCTACCGCACCAACGCTCCCACCTCTTTCACTTCCATGGAGAGCTTTGCTGCAGCTTTCTAGTAGGCAGCACAAGGCTCTTCTGCAAAAGCCACCTTACAGCTGGGGGAAATTCACCACAGACCACCAGACTGGATCTCACCGCTGAGATCTCGGGCTGGAATACCCCCAGACCTCCCGGTGCCCTGTCACCCGCTGAAATCACTGCAGGCTCGGCTCAACCCTCCGTCCTTCCCCTTCAGGAAAACCCAGTTCTCAGCGGGTCACGACAGGGCAGCCACCTTCCCATTTTTTATTTGCAGGGTGCTGCAGCTGCCTTTATAGTGCAGCAACAGCGAATTCATCCTCCTGCAGACCACAGCACAAGGCGACGCGAGCCAGGGGACCGGGCAGTGGGAGCTCAGCCCCGTCCTGGCCACAGCACCCTCTGGGAAGCACCTCATGCCATCCCTCCCAGCAGAAACATCCCTCCGCCCCTGTGCTGGCTAACTGGCGGTGAGGAGGCCAGCGTGGCCTCCGTGTGTCCCCCTGCCGCCCAGCCCCATGGCCTGAGACAGGGGGAGAGAGCAGTGGAGCCAGGGGTGCACCGGGGCATCACCTCCCCGGCCTCTGGGGGCTGTCAACACCAAACACTTACATTTCAGCTACACACAAGCAACCCGAACTCACATATGATCATTTTCTGTGGCTCACCAGGTACCCAGAGCTTTCCATTATCATATTAACCCCGTTAGACAAACCCTCCTTCAGCCACATGCTGGAGTCATAAAATTCCCAAAGTCTGGTCCTGTATTGGCTTCCTCTAGAGCCTTAAGGAAAATGAAACAGTAAGGGAAACCCTCTTCAGCTACTAATTAAGCTATTAATAAGCCTCTTCAGACTCTCTGGTGTGGAGTCAGGTTTTTGAAGTTTCGTGCAAGGGGTCAGTGCCACAGGGAGGGATGGGGGGGGGCGGGGGGTTGGTTTTGCTTTACAGCAGCTGCATCCTCCTCCCGAGGTGAGGGAGCAAAAGGGGTTTGTGACGGAGCCGACGGGGAGTCAGGAGCTCTCCGGCTGTCGGGAAAGAGAGCAGAGGCAGCGCTGCTCCATCCCCGTCCCTCCATCCCCACCTCCGCCGGTGGGGCCTGTCTCTTTGTGGCAGGCTGCAGCGTCATGTGCGGCTGCAGCTCACCTTCCCGTGCTCAGCCGAACATGGCCACAGCGGCTCCTCCGCCCCGGAGCCGTCACGGGAAAACCTCTTCAAACGCACCCATACGCTTCGCCGGGGGACCACGCCGTGCCTGCCCGGCAGTCTGCGCACCCCCTCGCCTCCGCAACGCACGAGTCAGGATGCGCATTTCTCCCCGCAGAGGCTCGTAGGGGAAACGGCCCCGAGATAACTATTCCATCTCCGTAACAAGAATCGCACCCGTACGTGCCGTATTTCCCGACCCCGCGCACGCAGCTGTGCCCGCAGACCGCCCGCGGGGCGCACCGATGCAGTCACACGCCGATGAACCACATTTTGCGACCGCGGCCGCCCGCATCCCCCCGGCTCCCGGCGAG
>VUYV01000251.1:840902-859909 GCA_008711295.1 Anarhynchus alexandrinus
GGGGCCGCGGGTCGGATGCGGGCGGGGACGGGGGGCTGTGGCGGGGCCGCCCCCACCTGCGCGGGCGGGCAGGGGCCGCCGCCGCGCCCGCTCACCTTCCGTGGCATAGCTGTGGTCTCGCAGGAAACTGCTGCTGATCTTGCGGGTCTCAACGTCCTCCTCCATTGACGGCGGGCTGGCGGGCGCGGGGCGTCAGCAGCCGCAGCCGCGGATCCATCATCCCCCCCCGCGCCCTGCTCCGCGGCGGCCGGCCGCGAAATGCGGCGGCGGTGGGGGGGCGCAGGGGCGGCGGAGCCCGCTGGCTCCTCCCATACGGCACGGCTGGGCTCGGCTCGGCTCGGCACGGCACCGAGCTCCGCCCGCCCCGTCGGGCACGGCGCGTCCCGGGCGGGCGGAGCGCGGCGCGGCCCCGGGGATGACTCCTGCCCCGGGGATGCTCCTGCCCGGGGGATGCTCCTGCCGGGGGGATGCTCCTGCCGGGGGGATGCTCGGGCCCCGGGATGCTCCTGCCGGGGGGTGCTCCTGCCCCGGGGATGCTCCTGCCCGGGGGATGCTCCTGCCGGGGGGTGCTCCTGTCTGAAGGAGTGCTGCTCCCTGACCTGCGCGCCCCAAACACAAAAACATAGCTGGGGCCCGATATTGAGCCCTTTTTTTCGGCAGAAAAAGAGCTGCAGCACGTAAACGCCGGGTGTCCTGAGACAGGGGATAGAGCAAGGGCCATGGGGGTAGCCATGCCTGCAGTGATGAGGAGGTGCGTGCCCATGGGTGCCTCACCCAGGCTCGCCCCGTCTCGGCTGTGGAAGGGGACAGGGATGCTCAGTGGTTTATGGCTGCGAAGGTCAGTGCAAGTAGGGTGACCGCTGACATCTGGGGGAGAGCATGAGCACTGGGGCTATGGGGAAAGGGAGGGCTCCCCTTTTTGGGACACATCTCTGAAAGGACAAGCTGTATTCTGGAGGTGTCACCTGGTGCACGCCAAAGGGAAACAATTACTCTTTGGGAGGGTTTTGTGCCTTGATATAGTCCAGGGAGAAATAAGCCCTGGCACTGACTGAGCCCCTGATGGATACAGGGAAGAAACTCATGGGGGCAAGTTCCCCCAACTCTGTCTGTGAGCTCTACCACCTGAGGTTGGAGGTAAAGCCCAACAGTAGTGTCAGGACACAACACGTCCCCAGCCAGGCAGCCATGTGCGCCCTGGGCAGCCAGGGGGGACAGACGGACAGACGGGCACAACTCTGTGCTCTCACTCCAGTGCCACAACTGACCCACAGTGTCCCCTCTGCCCCCCGCTCTCCTCGGCCCAGATGGCTGCTGAAGGGAAACACGCAGATGGACACAGCCTGGGGTCTGACCCGAGCCTGCACCCACGGGCACAGGCGTTGTGCTGCATGCCCACCCGCCAGCACAGTGAGCCCAGTGTCCCCGAGCCCCCCGGGGCGCAGGGCTGGGGTCAGCCACAGAAACCGCGCAGCTCGACAGGAGCTGTCTTGACAGCCCAGTGCCACATCCACGGGGAGTGTTATTGTTACTGGGACCAGAGGGGAAATAAGGGATGCAGAGGGAATGGACAAAGGTGCTGGAAAACACTGTAAATACAGTGGCACGCTGCAGCTCAATTTCCTCTCCTACCTGTAGTATCATAATTAAAATCTCACTGGGAAAGTGCAAGATTTTAGAGCCTACGTTATTATTCTGCTGAGATCGCACTGCCTTCCTGGGAGCCACTTTTCTCAGGGGAAGCGCGGGAGATAGTGTCCCTCAGCGAGAAGGCTCAAGGGCTCCAGTACGGCCAGTATGGACGTCTTGTGGACAGGGCGCTCCACACCACTGCTGCACCGCAGCACCGCCGCACCACCGCACGCCTTTTGGAGGAGCCTGTGGATCCTCTCAGGCGAGAGGCAGAGAGGGAAAGCTCTTTCTGCCCTGTGTCGTGACCTTGCGAGGAAAGGTGAATTCCCGGCTCCCAGCTGCCTGCCTGCCCGGGACGCCTTCTGACATGCTGTCACGTGGAGGTTGATGTAAGGCATTGTAAAGCTGCACCTTGGAGAACTCCGGCACTTACTCACATGCACAGATAACTTCAAGGATGTCAGTCAACCACATCACAGGCCATTCATTAATATGGGGATTACTGATGTGACAAGCCAGAAGCATTCGTCAGCTAGATGTCAGCCTGAAGTCTCCATGCCCAAAGCCTTCACTCAGTTATTCTGGAATGCGAGTTCCTTCCTACAATCACCAGGCACATGTTTGAGTTAAGCCAACACATTGTGTTTGGGGCTGACGCTGCTCTCGGTTGCAGTGGGTAAATCCACAGGTTAGTCTGAATTCACTCACTGTGACACGGCACAAGACCCGGCCGTGGTTTCACGGCCAAGTGCAGCGATCTATTTACCAAAGCTCTCCTGCAGGCCAGAAAGAGTCACAGCAGTAACATCGTGCTTTAAAAATAACTTTTGTGCTGCTGGTTGCTCCTTGTCCACGCTACAGTGTGGGGGACGGGACCTGAACACAGCACAGCAGGACTTGGAACCGCTGCCAGCTCTGGGCGAGTGCCTGTGATCTCCTGGCTCCAACGGGAAGGGAGGGCACGGACGTCCCACAGCAAAAGAAAGGTGAAAACCAAACCACTACCCCCAGGAACCACATTACCTCCGCCTGTGGTGTGCGTTTGCCTCCAGGTGTGCACTTGTGTACGCCGCATAGGACACCGGAGCTTAAACAATCCCAACTCCGGGGAAGAAAAATAAAGACAGGTATTTAATAAGCAAACGTTACTGTGTCGCATCCTCCCTTCAGATCTCAGGCAGCAAGCCTCAGTCCAACTGCAACGCCCAGCTGAATAACAGCCCTCGCAATGCTCACCAATGCCATTTAAGAAACACAAACACAGATCAGCAACCTCCTTCCCTTTCCTTTCAGCAGGCTCCGTCTTCAGTGTATTTCCATTTTAACAAGTGCCAAGTCCTTTCTCCTTTATTAACTAGAAAAATTATTCTCCCCACTGTGCATGAATTATAATTATGTATTCATAAGTCCTGCAAAGTTTTTCAATACACCGTATCATTTAAATACATCCACAAGCCACATGTTTGTTATGCAACGCGCATAGGAGCTGCATCATGAAATCCATTTATTCTCAGCTTTTTAAAATCCAGGAACGAGCCTTTACAATAACTAAAAGCATTAGCTGTCCTAAGCAGGAATCCATTTGCAGATTAAATTCGCCAAAGGTCAGCTTGTAGCTGTCACTGTTTCCCATACCCCCAGGTGTCTACCACGTTATGTACTTTGACATCTCCTGAAGAGCCAGGACACTTTCCACTCCACTGATTTTTGCTTCAATTAGAATAGGTTTAAGAACTCCCGTGCACAGGTTTCTGTGGGACCTGAGCAGTGTGTTAAGAATAATTGAATCAAACCTCCGATTTTATGCTCAGCACAAAACTTCCTTCACCTCATTTATTTTACCTTCACAGCCATGAGCATTATATCTATTTTCCTAATTACTGGTCCGGGTTAGAACACTAGCCTCATTTTTTTTAACTGTTAAATATATTAGATAACAAAACTTCTTTTAAATTTGTAAGAATTATTTCTTTTGATTAACAGATCGTTAGTGCAGTGCCATCACCGAGGCACTCCCTTGGGGGACCATGCCGGGAGGTCAGCCTGTGCGGAGAAGCTCTGGTGACAGCACATGCACCCACGACGCGGGGGATGGGCTGGCAGTGGCGTCCCCGTGCCCCCCCGCTCTGCCCCCGCCGCGGGGCCTGCGGGCAGCACGGCTGCTCCGGGGCCGGACGGGGAAACGCTCCCTGGGAGCGGGACGAGCTCTCACCCTGCGGCACCTTCGTCCGACCTCACCACGTGGAGGAAGATGGCTCTTTGGAGACCGGGCTGCTGAGCGGCTTCCCCGCGTGCCGTGATCTGGGGTTTATGGAAACGGACAGGCGAGAGGGCACAGCGAGATGGGCTGTTTCTCCGCACTGCTCCTGCTGAGCACCGGAGCTGACGCCGCTTTGGAGTGTTGCAGACGGTCCCCGAGGAACCCGGCACGTGGTGGGAGCAGGGCTGCTGCAAGAGGCACTAACTGTGCCCAGAGGAGATTGCAACGGGGATAAATATTTAATTGCATATGTTTGAAAGAGAAATAACATCTTTCTCGACAGTGCACTATAATGCATATGTAAATTAATTAGAATTCATGACATTCATTGTGCAATCATTACTTCACAAAGTGATGCGATCCCTTAGACCAGAATTGGCTTTTGAAAGGCCACTCTCACTCTGAAAAGAGCGGACTCCACATGGGAAAGTTTTCTCTGGAGGAGTGCTTGAGGACTTACCAAACTGAGGACACAAGACAATCGGTGGCCACCACTGCCTGCACTACTGCACAACTCCCGAGTACGAGAGCACGCCGTCACTGAAAGCCCGTCTCCCCGCGGGGGGGGAAACCAGTGCTAGCGCGGCACTGCTCTGCGGCTCCCACCAAAGTCGGCACCTCGTTTTTGATCTGGGTGAAGGTCATGTCATAAAATTAATATTCTGAGAGGGAGAGCACTGAAAGCTCTTGTACAATTTCTCTCATCATGTCCAGTTCCCAACACATTTATAAATGTGCTCCGAGTCCTTCGGCTCGCAGATTCCAGATTCCAGTAGACAGAGCGCTTCAAATCTGAGAAGCTAATTAAGCAGCAAAAATGGGGTAATTACACTCCTATTATCCCACATGTAATTGGTGTCAGCCGATTGGCTTGGTGGCTGGCTCGCCCGTATTTAAGGGATGGCCCCAAAGGGAAAGGGGCTGTCCCAGGGCAGAGCCCCCCGTGCTGCGCACGCTGGAAGAGCCGCGTGAACAGAACCCAGAGCCTCTTGTGATCCCAGTGCTGAACACACCGAACGCCGTAGGTGAGGTGTCCCTGGGGCGGCCACAGCCGCAGGGAGCAGCACCCTAAGGGACCACAGCAGACGTTCAGGGATCCAGGTCCTGCCGAAACCAGGGCTGTGGGTGCGGTGACTCTCTCCTCCGAGCCAGAGCTGAGCTGCAAGCCAGGCTTCGCTCCGGCGCTGAAAACGTGGGACTGCCTGTGGTGACCAGCACGGGACTGGCGACATTCATCGCCCAGCGGTGCCTTGGGAAGAAGGGACTGTGCGTGGTCCCGCCTCAGACACGGCCCCGAACCCGTGGGCATCACTCGGTCCTTGCACTCGCCGCGCGCGCCCAGCTGGAGGGCTCGGGCAGCACGTACCCGGTACGGGAACACACGCTGCTCCCAGCAGCACAAGGGGAGAGCAAGCTGGCAGGGCAAGTCCTGGTCGGGCACCAGTGGGAAACCAGAAGCGAACCAGGAATTAAGGCCTTCCGCTGGAAATGCGTTGCCAACAGTAACTGGACGACTACACCAGTCACCCTGCAGCTGGGCACACTGCACGGCCTCCGGAGAAACAGCCTCCGTCAGCGGCATCGGGGGCTCTGTCCCTCGCTCAGCGCCTCCCACCCCGCTCCCAAGCACAGCCCAGAGCCCCGTGCTGGTCCCCGATGCACCGGGAGCCGCTCTGCCCCACGCTCCCAAAGCCTTCTCCGAGCAGCGCCCGGTCCAGCACGCGGGTGGTCCAATCCAGAACCAGAGACACAGACACCAGCTCAGGGACCTCTCCTTCCCGAGGACCGCGGGCACCCACGCACTTCACAGTGCCGCATGGCTGAGCACCCCGAGAGACCGAGGCTGCCTCTTTACTGCCCGGGGAGCGTGGGGAAGGCTCGAGGGCACCAGCCTGCGCCGCCCGATAAAGACCATTCCCATCCAGCCATCAAGGGACACGCAGTGCGGGTGAACGTGCCCCGGGTGAAGATCCTCCCGATGGACAGCTCATGGGGGGCCACCTCCTCATCCGCGGAGGGCTGGGCTGCTGCGCGGTCACCAGAGAACCTCTGCGAATGCCACCACACGCTAACGCGCTCACTGAGCCCCCTGCGCACCCCCAGCCCCGGCTCTGGAACCGTGCCCTTGTGTTTCCCATGGAGCCCACCAAAACATCGGCTGTGATTTCTCTACACTAAGTCAGTTTGTTTCTCATGTTTTCAACTATAAGTCACGTAAGAAAGCTGGAGAAGCTGTAACCTATATGCGGGATGACGTCCCAATCACACGAACCTTAATTAGCATGACTTCAGGAAGACCAATAATTTACTGGATTAAACCAAGATCAAGAAAATCGGGAAGTCAGGTCACACGCAGAGGGCGAGCTGCAGCCCTCTCCTGCACGAATGACGGAGAACAAGGGTCAGGACCTCGGGGCAGGAAAGGGAAGAATCAGTTCATCGAATGCAAAGCAGGCAAAGACTTCTGCCTCCCAAAGGTCGTATGATAAATTGATCTACTTGGCCTTCACCCCCGCTACGCGCTGTTACTGGTACTGGTACAAGCTGTACATGATTAACAGCACACCAGTAACGAGCACTGCCACACACGCAGCCCGGCTCGGGGAATAGCTGCTCCCCAAGTGCTTTCCCTCGTATCTTCAATCAGACTGACCAGCTTCTGTGGCATTTTAGCAGGCCTTCCTTAATTTTTACTCTTTGCCTACTAAGCATTTTATGCCAGGGTCCGAAAACCATCTCCCTTTGCCTATTTACTGCTTCTGCCCCTTTTTCGAGCAGCCCCATCCAGTGCCTATTATCAGTGCTTCTCACTCGTTTCCTTCTGAGCCAAACCTCCGCTCTCCCTTCGTACACACCCAAATAGCTACAACTGAGCTTGCAGGACACATTTTTTCAGTGCAAAACTACACGTTTTTTGCTCAGGTAGTGTCAGATTTTGTGTGTGTCTGTGTAGATGCTGCAGGTGGAGCACGGAAAGGTCGTGGCAGCACAGCGCTCTCTGCGCCGGACGGGGCCGGGCACTTCCGCGGCATCACATGCAACCGACAAACCGCGGCATCTTTGACCGCGGCAGAACCACTTGGAAGAAGAAACTTTTTTGTGCTAAATGATCAAGGTTTCACAATTTGTTCTCTGCTCTCCTGAGAGCAGTGATAACTGACGACCATTGCAATTATCAGGGCTAATAATCACTAGGAACTCTTCCCACAAGAGTGGGAAGACTCAGACTGCGATATATAGATATCGGATAAGAACTTTTCTCAACCATGTTTTCAGGTATTTCTTTTGTATTATCTCATCATGTACTTTGGATATACTGTTTACTGGTACTTTGATATATAGCAGAACTTCATATATATAAGAAAATACATATTTATCTTATGGACTGCAAAGGTGACATGACAAATGAGGGAGAAATAACAATGGCCTACATTGAAATCAGAAAGAGAAGAGTCTTATTTCTCTGTCTCTTAAGCAGCAGACCTGGATTATCTACTGGCTATTCCTCAGCAAGTTGACTTTATTCCGCAGTTCATCACCCTGCCGTTCTCCTGAGAGCGGGGCGATGCCGCCCAGCACGGCAGTAACCCCACCACCACCGTCAGCACCAGCTCCAGCGGCATTCGCGGGCACCATGGACGCAGCGACCCGCTGTGAGCCCAGCGCGGCCGTCATCCCCAGCAACCTGTCTGCTGGGCAGCCCGTGGGCGCCACGCTCCTTCCCCCGCCGGGCTCTGAGGGCAGCGATGAACCCACCAGGAAGAGCGTGCGCTTTTCAGTAGGATCACCCATCCAGGCGGATGCTGCTCGGTACTCGGAGCCACTCGGGGTACCAGCGCCCATCCAGTTCCCTGAACACAAACCTTCCCCTTACCAGTTGTGGCTTTGACCAAAACCAGTATGGAGATAAGGGGCCGGGCTTTGATCTCGTCTGTGCCCGTGAAGGCCTCCAGAGATGCTCCCAAAGCCTCCCAAAGTGTCTGACGGCAATTGGGCGTCCCGCTCTCTGCGGTCATGCCTGACCGGCGGGATCCTGCCCCAGCGCCAGAGAGCTGAACAGCGAGGCCGAGGGCAGCGTTCCTGCGGGAGGCTGAGGGCCCAGCGCCGCACAGAGCTCCCACTGCTCCCGGGAAGCCTCGGGGACGCATCGATGCCAGCGAAGAGCCGCCCGTGCTTTTGCTTCCCGTGCCGGCGGAGCGTCCCCACGACGGCCCGGCCAGCTCGTCCTGCGCCGCTGCAGCAGGAGGCAGCTCACAACCGCCGCCGGTGCTGATGCCGGCCCGCGCCGCACTCCCCGCCGCAGGAACAGGCCCCGCTGCCGGCACGCCGATCCCCCGCGGCGGCCGACCGCTCCTCCGGGGACAGGAGCCTCCTCGTCTCCCGGCGCCTCTGCAGCTCCTGCAAAGCCTGCTTGGGCCTCCATACCGCACTCTCGCCGAGAAACAGTATTGTTCTTATTTAAGGCACCAGCACAGGAGTTTGATTTCAAATGTACCTTTTCTAAAGCCAAACCACCTTTCTGTTTACCAAACCGCTCCTGTAACACAACAGAGACCCCCGACTGTGCCACCGCAACGCAAACACGGCGCTTCCAGGGAAAACTTGTTATGAATTATTTCTTCCTTTACTCTACGGACGATCTAGCCATAATGTACTCACTTTCTCTATATTATTACTAAATCACATCATTGCTAAATACACTGCAGAACACACACAACACCCCAAACGTGTAATGAGGTACAGAGTATTTCATGAGGGTCGGGGACTCCAATGTCCTTCCAAGGATACAGTGTGAACCACTTGTCACATGTTCTTCACATCAGAGATATAATTAGCTTAAATACTTACACAGTAAATAGGATTTGCCAGTTCTGAAGATTAAGGCCACATGTTACAGCACCAGTGCATCTGAACCAGTTCAGCACAGTCCATGCTAAGGAGTAAGTTTTTGCTTGAAAACAGCTCCTCTGAGCAGTGCTGCAAATGAGGTCATCGGCCGGTGCTGGGGTTTGTCTGTTCCTTTGGGTTTGGTTTTTAACTGTAGGAACAAACTCCACCACACCTGACTGGGAAGCCAAAACCCGACTGGTGTTGGCTGGGAACCCAGGTCTGAAACACCTTCAGGAGACCAGTGCAGAAGGTCTCCCGGGGACTTGGCGCACTATAGATAGAGCACACGGCCCATGTAGGCAGCACTGCGCAATACGTCAATACGGGCTCCTTGCCCCAAAGCGCTTACGGTCTGCTGCAGGGAAATGTCATACGAGGGATAAAGAGGATGCAAGATGATGCTGGACGTTGGTATAGGAAGTCTAAGGCTGAATATCTAAATCTAGCGAGCACAGAATGGAAAAATAAAGGCAGTGTTTTGTTTCTTGGTTTTCCCTGTTGATTAATTTTCTGTTGGTGAAGAAAATCACCATGTTAATTTCTCTATTTCACACAGAGATACCACTCCCAAACTGTTTTGTATTAGGTCAGGTCACCATATAGGAGGGGAACATGTGAACTCGCATGTGCATTTGAGCGGAACAGATATTTAAAATTATACTGAAGGTCATCTGCACATCTTCGACTGACGGCACGCCCCAGCCGCACGCACCCCTGTGCATCTGCTGCTCACGAAACACCGTGCTCAGGGACTGGCTGCCGCTGCCGTGTACGTGCGTGAGAACTGGCTTCCAAAAACCACTTCTCAGTCACCACTCTCCTGCTTAAAAAATGTCAGTCATCAAGCCAAAGACAAAAAACAATTCCACGGAGCAAAGATGACAATCACACACCACAGTAAGAAAAAAAACCCCAACAAACAAACAAAAAAAACCCCACCAAAACCCAAAAAACCTGGAAAGCTATCAAAGGACCAATAGTCTGTAAACTGTTTATCCATCAGCTGCATGATCAGAATAAGCAACAAAAGGAAAAACTGGGATCAGTTTGAGTGCAGAAAAAAGCCAGGTTTGTCATGGAATAAATTTATAGTGAGCACTCAGATGCTTCCCCATGTATCCTGGGATGAGATATTATTTGTAAGAATTACTATTTAGCATTTATTTCTGTTAAACTAGCATTAAATATGCAAAATTTTGTTTGGCCCCAAAGGTGGATTTTATTTGAAAGGATATATGCCAATACGAGACACTGACACATCTCGGTCATTTTGAATTGTATATCCTAAACTGCAATCACTCCACTGCCTTCATTTAATTTGATCATGGACTACATCACAAAGTAATGACATCATGGTATAAATTAAACCAGGGCTGCCCACACCGTGTAACACAAGCACGGTAAGCTGTACAGCATTGCGAACTTGGCGCTGGGATTACTACTTCATAAAAATCATTCTGCTCGTCCTCAACTGTCATCTAGCAGCAGAAGGGGGAACACCCAGATGCAGCTCGGCCATCCCTGTAAAATGGAAAGCACAAAGGCTAATCAGACAGGATTAATTCCCCAAAGAAAAGGAGACTGCATGTCTGGCAGAGCAGCGATCTCAGCCTGTATCGGGATTAGCTGAAGTTTCGCAGCCGTCGGAAGGATGGACGGGGACTCAGCACCAGGCTGGGGTGTACCGCAAAACTGGGTAAGGCAAAACTAAGCAGTTGTTGGCTGCAATACTGAAAGCTGGAGGACCGAGAGAGCCTGTGAGTCGGGATCTACTTGCCAACTGTTTCAACATTCACAGGAGTTTGCAAATTTTTAGTGATACTTCACAAAACGACAACCAATGCAGGCGAAGGGCCTGAGCACTGATAGCCGCGATTCTTCCCCGGCCGCCCCGGCAGAAGGATACGGTCCGTTGGCAACGCATCCGATAAACCAAGTCTGAAATTCAGCCGAGCGCTGGAAAGCCGGCCCAGCCTCACGCGCGCTCGCGTTAACGCGGAACGTATTTTAAGCATGAAACTACTTTGGTATGAGAAAAACCACAAGCAGTCATCACAACATGCTCTGATTCACCCGCCTCGGTGGCACTGTACGGCCACGCGTCCCACCAGCACGGCGGAGCTGCCCCAAGGGACGGCAGCCGTGGCTCGCAGGGTGCCCGTGATCCCCCGCCGGCGCCCGGCTGGGTCCGGAGAGCGCAACGGGAGTGCTCGGCGGCAGGAGGCTGTGCACCCCGGGGCTGCACGCCGGAGGGGTGACACTGCACGGTGCTCATGTCACGCCTGCGTTTGCATACCATCATTACATGATGTTACGGTATGTTATACTCTATCATCCTATGAAACGAAGCCCCTTAGAAGGGAACCTTTCAGCTTAAATCATGTTTGTGTTCAAAGCACCCAAGCATTAATGGAGGTTCAGGGAGTGTTATGCTTTTCACGTTCAACATTTGGAACATAGGAGGTTCCATTCAAATACACGGAAGAACTCCTTTGGGGTTGGGGTGGCAGAGCAGTGGCACAGGCTGCCCAGGGGGGTGGGGGAGTCCCCTTCTCTGGAGGTTTTCAAGCCCCGCCTGGATGCAGTGCTGAGTGCTGTGCTCTGGGCAGTCCTGCTTTGGCAGGGGAGTTGGGCGAGATCATCTCTAGAGGTCCCTTCCAACTCTGAAAATTCCGTGATTCCGTGATTTCTTACATGCCCACGGTCCCAAATTCAGCCCTAATGCTGCTTCTCCGCCACTCAGAGCCACAAACAGGGAGCGGCAAACAACAGCAGATGGAGCGTCTGCGGCTCCGTTGCTGCGCGCAGGCACTGCGCTCAGTACAGCCCTTCCCGCCCACGTCACTCCCGTTTCATTCACTCTCCCCGAACGCCTGAAATTCAGCATTCAAATTTGACCGATCGCTCCCAGGGCGATGCCTCCGGAACACATGGCCGCCTGGGGACCCGCGGCGCTGGCGCTGGCGGGGGTCCCCGTCCTCGTGCCTGCCCCGGCCCCCGCCTGGGGAACAGAAGCGGCTCCTCGTCATAAAACAAAAATAACGGCCCTGTTTTCGGAGTCCCGGCGCGAGGGCCAGGCATGACTGCGGTCTCACCGGTGACAGCGAGCCCTGCGGTGCCGTGCCCCGCTGTGGCAGCCTCTCGCCGTTCCCCAGGACAACGGAGCTCGTCGCTCCATTCCTCTCTTCAACCCTCGCACAGCAATAGCTCCCCGGAACGGCTGCACCCCAGCGGGGGGGGAAGTTTTCTCTCCTGTGTGGTACGCGGTTTTCATACTCATTTACACTGATTTCCACTTTTGGAAATCTCCATGAGGAAAGATGGGATGTGAGTGTCACACACGGATATAGATGGGATGGAAGAACACCCCATAGGCAGGATAAATACAGAGGATGGCTTAGGACATCGGCCAGGTCTGCGCTCTCCTTACACTAAGGAAAGACCAACCTTCGACAAAACATACACCCAGTTGTGCTGCTGCTACAAGTGTAGCTTAGGGGAGGGAAAAAAACACCACAGGGAGCCTTAAAAGTTGGCACAACTTCTCAAGATGCTAACATTGTAAAACTAATATTTGTATGTCACTAATATTTACATATAATCCACCTCATGTCATTTAGAAAAACAAACCTGGAAAACTGTTAATTAATAAAAGATATCACGTCTTATTAACGTTCATATAGTAATTACGAAAACCACAAATCCATCTGTTAAGTAGTCAGCAAACAAGACAAATGACTGTGTTATGTTAAACAGATTACAAAATGCCTGAGGGAAGGAAATCTAATAGTCCCGACCGAATCGTGAATGAAGCAGCAGCCCAGCCCCGCACACGGGCTACACGCGAACGGGAACGGGGCAAGTGCTCACACACGCACCTGCCTTTGCCAAAGCCCCTTCCTGAATTACACGTAATAACAATATAAGCAGTGAGGTCAGTATTACATTATGTATAAAAGTCTACATTGAAACATCACGACGTGATCATTAAGATTTTATTGTCCGTTAAAAAAAAATAAAATTGCTTCCTAAACCAGACGACTCTCTCCACCAAGATGAGACCGGAACAATATGCAAAGTAACATTAAATCCAATTGCCCCAGTCCATATGGGAATCCAGTTGCTTTAATCCAATTTAATAAACAAAACTGATTTCATTCTTGTCATGTTTTTGAATGATTTCTGAACATTTAAAGGAAGAAACATTCACGCATGGAGAGTAATTGATTCATTAGCATGAGCATCATCAATCCATCAGCATGTTCTCTGGACATTCAGCGTAGTACTGAGGCATGAAACACTGAACGCCCCATTCTTCATGCAATATATATGCAAAATTGGATGCCAACTTGTATGCGGTCTTACTGTGATTACTCACCTAAAACAAGTAATTGTGCTAATTAAAAAAAAGGTATATTTCACATGATTATCCTGAGTTCACACGCATTAACAACTCACTCCACCTACTCCGCAGCAACACCCCCCGCAGTGCCGCAGGACACGTCCTGGGACAAGAGACGGCACCGCCGCTCCTCCCCAACGGCACCGCAGACATCGGCACCGGCAGCGCTCGGTCCCCACCAGCTCTCAGCCCTTCCTCTCCGTTTGCCACATCCGACCAGAAAGAGAGTCAGCGATAACCCTGCTGACTGCAGAGTCTATTTTAGAGCCATCCACACACCATCGTACGTAACTTCTGCCAACAGGTTATGGCAAAGAGGCGGCGGTGCTCCATTTTCCTGAGACCCAAATTTATGGGAACAAAATGTCAAGGGTATGACAGCAATGTTCCCCTCACTCCTGCCCTCAAATAATCTGTGTCAGAAAAATACGGCCATGACATTCTATCAAAAACATTCTCCGTGGTCTTCCCAGTCGCAGACACATGAAATTTCATCAGTGTGGATTTTATGGCTTTTAAGTTTAGACAACACAGAGAGCAATGTCAAGCACAGCAGACCTGCAACGCCTTTCCTCTCAAGGACAACTACCCTTGAAAAATTGCAAAGTCAGCACAAACAGGAGAAGATAAAGACTTGAGGGCAGCCGGAGCAGCGGGGGATTGTAAACGGACTCATCTGCAGTCGCTGTGTTTGCCGCGTACCTGTGCGTGCGCTCCCGTTCAGGACGCAGCACCCCCAGAAGACGTCAGGATGCTGTTTGCCTCCCCGGGGAGAGGGGGACGGGGNATGTGTTTGCCGCATACCTGTGCGTGCGCACCCCCAGAAGACGTCAGGGCGCCGTTTGCCTCCCCGGGGAGAGGGGGACGGGGCAGGCACGGGAGCGCCCGGGGCCGGGCAGCGGGTGCGGGCAGCCCCTGCTCCCCCCTCGCTGGCCAAGCCTCGCTCCTCGCTCTGCACCCAGCGCCCTTGGGTCCGGACCTGCCCGTGCACCAGGAGCTGTCACCGCGGTCCCGCATCTCTCCTGAAAACGAGCATTTCTCAGGGACTCTGGACCCTCTCTCCTTGCAAACTGCAGGTTCCACGGACCCCGTGCCGGGAGCCCTCCGGGAGCATCCTGTGCTCAGGACACGGGCTGCCCTGGCCACGGGGAGCAATGGCCCGTGGTGGTTCCCACGCGTACAGGGACACTATGGACAAGAACCATACAGAGAACACGACTGCCTCTTGTTTCCCCGAGCGACAAACACTTTTGCCTCTTGCTCTTAGGCTGCTCCTGTTTTTAATCAATTGGATTATTTGTTTTCTTCTCCAATTATTTTGTCACCTAAGACTTCAGATTAACAGTGTGGATGGAGAGAACCCTAAGCTGCTATTAGGTCAAACAGTCAAGTCAATTAGCCTCTTTCAATAGAATAACATCTAATGATGTGGCAGCGGGTGAAAAAATGCACCTTGATGGTTTTTTCTTCACGGGTTAGCGTGGTGGGTTTGTTGCCATCTGCTTGTGAGTTGCTCACTCTTTCATTTCAGCTGAGAAACGTTGAATTAAAAGGCAGAATCAAGGCAAAAATAAAAGGGAGGTCTTCTCATCAGCTCCTGCTTTTGAATGCAGGAGATGGCTTTGCTGTGAAATTTCCACTTCAGGCAGGTTACTAAGAAACCAGATTAAAGAGAAGTAACACCAGCGCACGAGCCCGTATTGACAGGGTCCACACACGTGAGTCTGCCCATCGGCGTGGGCGTGCGCGGACATCCCACCGCTCGCACAAGGAGCATCCGACGAAAGAAACCAGTGCGGTGAGCTCTGCCTGCGACGGACACTGACATCTCTCTTGGACCAAGGTGCTTCCCCCCACTGCCTCCCAATGCCCAGGAACACCGCTGTGCAGAGCGTACTCAGCGGCCACCGCGGGGGGACCCTGCACAGCCCATGCATGGTCTATGCGCCCACCGGCACTGCCACCGCTGTGGCCCTGGGGATCTGCACTGTGACAGCTGCCAGGGACAAAAGGCGACACAAATGGCCCCAGATTTAGAGCCAGCTGTGACCCGATCCAGCCCAGACTGCGGGATGGAATCCCCAGGAACACCCACGGCAATAAATCCTCCCTCAGTGGATAGTTGGGGTGTTTAACGCCAGACTCTGAAAGCCACGGGAGCACCAAGGTCCTCCTGATTTCACAGCCTCAGGAGCCCGTTGGCCTCTGAGCAAGAGGTGAACTCAAGCGCAGAAGCGAGAGACTGTTAAAGGCGTTTTTACAGGCATGAACTGAATGTTTTATTCTGGGTTTATTTCATGTGGCTGCCTTAAGAGGTGACCAACATCCCTACGCACCTCCTGCAGAGGAGACCCCCGTCCCACTGGACCAGGACCTCCTGCTGAAGCGTCAGCAGACACAACCAGGGGACGAGGGCTCGGCAGCAAGGGCCATCTTCAGCCTCCCCCTCCTGCTCGCACGTGGCCAATACAGCAGCACGCACCGGCACAGGCGGTGGAGTACGCACAGCACACGGGCTCCAGCAGCAGCAGAGGGCACGACCCAGCAGGGTGCCCTGGGCAGGTCTTGGGGATCCTCTTTCTCTTGCAGGATCCTGTGGTAGGGAACACATTCCCAAGAGCTCCAAAGTCCACTTGAGGCTTCACTGCCCAAGAAGCGGCTTACCGGCACGGGGAGATGCACGTATGAAAGGGCGCAAGACTGCACGAGGGTAAACATGTACACAGACGTGGGACTGATCTGCTGTGCTGCATGTGCAGTCATGGAAGTTTTCACATGTCTGTGCTTCACAGAAATACCTAAAAACCACTGCCCTGGTCCCTGAACCACTGCCAGCCCGACGGCAATCCAGTGTGCTGTGCTCCAGGGCAGAAGGAGCGTTAAAAGACAGAACAAGGAGCTTTTGAGCCCAATAAAGGGCTCACCCAGTCACAAAGGAGTAAACTCGCATTCTCTGGTTAGTGAGAGCAGAGATTAAGAACGGGTAAGCCTCTTGCTTATGTCTTAGAAAGCTGGGATTTTATAATGCATTATTATGAAAATAAATATTGCATTCCAGACGAAGACAACAAAAGGAACAAAGGCAGATAGGGCAGCTCAGCGTTTCGGCACAAAGCATCCCCACGCCAGAGGCACCAAGCCCTGAACTCAGCCCCACGTGCAGTCCCTTCTCTGTTCTCTCCCGGAGTTCCTTAAATAATGCACAGCTCCTTCACAAAGATGTGCAGATTCATTACTGAATGTTTAAAAGGCCTTTATGAAGCTGTTTAGTGCTAAGTGCCGCCGTTATACAGGTGGGCAGAGCAGCTGGAATAGGCACAGGGGAAAGATTTGTGGCCGAGAGCAGCCACCGCGCAGCAAGAGGAGGCGGTGGGATCTGCTGAGCTCCGAGACGCGGAGACGATGCCGAGGGGACACGCAGGCAAAGACTGAGTGCCGTGAGGAAGAGGAGCTGTGCACAGCCAGTGGGGTCGCAGGCGTTCACCAGGGGCACTCGTGGTTCTCAGCACCCAGAAGGACGCAGCGCGGAGACCAGAGCAGCCGCGGCAGAAGTCACCTGTGGGTGTCAGTAGTGACTTACACCGGGAGAACATCGGATGAGGAGGAGACCCGGGAGTCACATCTCGGGTCCATCCGTCTCTGACCAGCACTGCACCCCGCTGCTCGCGGCCACGCGCACTCACCCCCTCTCCCCAAACCCACCAGGTCCGTGATGGGGACTGACCGCACCTCGGCCGGGTGCTGAGCACACCTCTGCCCGCGCACGGACCCGCTGGGCAGCGCCAGCGCTCCAGCGCCAGCGTCCCTGGCACCGGCTCTGCACACAGAGTCCCCTCCCTCGGGACAAGACCACCGCCCCTCCGAAGGGACGAAGAGGCTCTCCCTCTGCCCACAATCCCACAGGGATGGTACCTCCAAGACCCCCAGCCAGGTCTGGGGGAGGAGGAGCGAGTGCCAGAGGTAAGGGGGGAGAGCGGGTCTGACGGCCACGCAGACACACGCTCCAAGCGTGGTCCTACAAGCCCCATTTCCACAGGAAACTGAGCCAAAAAGTCACACTGTTGTGCAACACTGCACAAAAAGGGAAAAAAAGCAGCCAGCAGCACTGGGAACGAACCTGTGCAGGGACAAAAACCGATGATGAAGTGCACAGGAGTTTGTAAGAACTCACTAATGTAAGTGATTAATTTTATTGCTGAACACGCGTTGCCCAAACAAGGGGTGGCCTACAGCCGCAGCCAGCTGACCGCTCTCAAATCATGTGCTGGAAAAGGGAAAAGAAAAAAAAGAGTGCTGAGCTGTATACTGGAAAATGTAATACTAAATGCCACGAACTTGCATTTGAAAGGAACTGCTGATTGTGAATAAATCCACCATATGGCTTTACAAAGCTGATAGTGCGTTTATTTCCCAAATATAGCAAGATCGGCCTATGACAGCCTGTTTTTCTTTTATAAGCCACATTAGAAAATTATTTAGAGTACGGTATCAAAACCAATTTGTTGGGTTGCTGTCAAACAGCCAGTGGTGTAATAGAAGGCTTTCGCGGCAAGAACAGGGGGTTGTGCACAGCAATTACACCTGCACAGCTCCACCACAATACCAAAACATTCAATGAATTCCTGAGGCTTTTTTGGTGACCTTGTTTTAGCAAAGCTGTCTGCAGAGAAGGGAAAGGTGAAACCTCACACTATTGCTTTTATGAACATTTTCCTTGAGTCGGCACACGTGGACTCGTGGCCCCTTGGTGCCCTCTGCCAGCGCAGTAATTTGTGACATTCCTGGATGGCTTCAGCGGAGAGAGCACACAAAAATCAAGGAGCTGCGGGCTCTCACTGGGTGTTTACCATCTGGTGTGCCAACCCCGGAGAGCAGCTAAGCGTGTCCCTAGGTCTGATGGGAGTCACGGAGCTGTGCCCGTGGTTTGTGCCGAACACAGCCCGCTGCGCTGGGGGAAACGCGCGCCCTCGCCACGGGTGGGAGAACGGATTCGGCAATCCCACCAACACACAGGGGAAGCTGTCCGTGGTGGGGAGAATAGAGAGAGACAATTTCCCTGGCTTTTCTTACAGGTAGGTCACTCTGACTGTACTTGCCATCCCGCCTTCCCCAAAAGTGCTTAAAATAACTCAATTTCAAGCCAGCTGCAGAACACGGGGTCTGCTCTGAAGCTCAGCTCCCCGCCAGCTGCTCTCCCTCTCCCCACCCCGAGGTGTCCCTCCCCGCGTGTCCCTGCAGCCGCAGTCGGGTCTCCTCAGAGGGGGAGGGATGGCAGAAGGTACCTTTGTGCTGATTTAAGCACTAACTAAATATAGATGACACGGGAACGCTGGGAAGCTACAGCTGAACCCGTCTGTAGCGAGTGAAACACAGTCACACAACGGAACTCTCTCTAGAGCCCTGGAAAGATGCTCTTAATTCTCCTCTCTCTTTCGCTGGCGCTGCTCTGATGTGCCAAATTGCGGGCAGCCGCGGCACCAGGCGGCCTGGAGACCCTCGGTCGCGCTGGGATTGCCATCGGCGCACGAGCGGGATGAGGAGCAGCTTCCCAACACCAACCGGGGGGAACAAAAGACATTTTCAGACCCTCTGATGACGGGACGGCACATCCACAATTAAAAGTATTTTTGATTAATAAAACCAACCCTCGGCAGCATACTTTGTTACCAAAGAAGAAGGGGGTTTCAGCCGCGGCTGCGGCGGTCCCGGGGAGAGGCGGCACAGAGGGGCCCCAGCGCGGGGCACAGCGCTCCGCCCGGGCGGGACCCACCACCGACGGCCGCATCCCCCGCGGGCGGCGGGGGGAGCCCCGGGGCCGCGCTC
>VUYV01000251.1:859933-879294 GCA_008711295.1 Anarhynchus alexandrinus
ACTCGGGGGGGAAAATCCTTATCTGTCTCCAGCAAACCGGTAATAGCTTTTTTTTTTTTTTAAGAGAAAATACGCATCCTCAAAGCCTGGAAACAAAGCGTCAGAAGACACCATACGCAACACCCTTAATGAGCTGCTTAAGTAAGCGGCATGCAGCTCTAACGACCACCTCGCCCATCAGGGATAATCTACATCCACCATTTCAATTGCATTTTAATTAAAACTTTAAAAACTCCAAACTCGGCACAATCATCTCCTGCTTGCAATAAGTAACAAAGGATAATTTGCTGATCCAACCAGTTGCTCAAGGATCATCTGGACGTGGGTTATCTCAAGCCAAGGCTGAACGTTAGAATTGCTTACATAATAACAAAAGCTCCATCGCAATGTAATGATTCTATGGCTTATGCATTGTTATAATCAAGCACAAGCGTTATTTCTATGTAAACTATAAAAAGCTAATAGTGTGAATGGCATGTAATTGTTAGTCAAACTAGGATGCTAGCTCTGTATAAGATGTAATTTCTAGAAACTGGGATAACTGAACCACAATATCCGGCTAAGTAGACAAAGTGGTCTTGTTCGCCTTATAAGGAAATAATTTAGGTTAAGCAAGTATGTATGGTGTGTAAACAATGAGCGGGCTCTGCGGGGGGGAAAGGAAGGGGGAGGTCACGTCTCACCACAAGAAGGGAGAGTATTGCCTTCCTCCTAGCAACAAGGGACCGAACCCGTGAAGAGACCGGAGAAGACCACGACAACCCGGAACTAAAAAGACTCTCAGAAGAGGGCTCTGGCGGGGGTGAAGCGCGCGCCGTTGGTGGAGCAGAGACTCCCCGGCCGCCCGGCGCTGGTTTGCCTGTTTACTGCTTGCTCAATACATTCTACTTGGATAATCCTGATTGGCGTGGAAAATTTGTCACCGCCGCTTATAACAGTTTTGGTGCCATGACTCGGATACAGGTTAACTTGGTTCGGGATCCAAACTCTGGGGAGGCGCCCCATCTTCAGATGGCCCCTGAGTAAACACCTGTACCCCCTTCCAACACCTGTACCTCCGAACCCTAAATTGAGTAAGCAGGCAAAAGAAAACTGCAGTACCCCGTAATTTTTGTGCACGAAGACCCGAACGAAGACTCCAGGTTAAGTGAGTATTGTTCAGTGAATCCGTTCGGTCGGGGTGGGTTATCCCGGGGTGTGCCTGAACGAGACACTCCCGAGAGGGGCGAAGTGAGAGCGGACCCTCCTGTAGTGCGGTTATCATTGCCCACGAGGGCGTGAGCCACAAACGAGGGGCGCCCGCGTGTGTGTGTGTGTGTGAAGGCACTCCGGATGATGGGGCAGGAGAACTGCAAGCCTTCTGATCCCATGGGGGGGGAACCTCAGGGTGAGGTTCCCCGGCAGTTCCCTTCAGAGTTAATAGGACTAGCTGCTAAAGCTAAAGGAAGGTGTCCTTGAAACACAGTGTTGCTGTTAAGCGAGCGAGAGTCCAGACCTGTGGTCTGTCTGAAACATTTCTAAGAGTGGTAAACGTTCTGATATGTGTCATCTGCTATCTTGGTGTGGACCTGTGGCAAACGGTTAATGGTTTAAGAATTAAGTTACACGTGTATTTGGCTATTGTTCTAATTGGAAAATTTTGTGGTGTGAGTGAGAAGTGTAACGGGCCCTTTTGCATGACTGAGTGAGTGTATGAGCGAGTGAGAGGCAGAGTTTATGTGTTTGCCCTAAGCGAAAAGAATTCTTATAATGGAAAAGAGAAAAATGATTTGCAGGGCAGGAATAAGATTTTGGGACCAGTAATATTGACATGGTCCGAGTGCAGACATAGAATTCATGTGGTGGATCTGAGCACCGTAATTGTTCGAGGAATTAAAGAATCTGTTCCTTGAGGACAGAATATAAATAAAGCTCTTAGTGAACATCAAGGAAAAGATGAAACCCCCACTGAATGGCTGCAAAGATTGCGAAAGAATCTGCAACTCTATTCGGGGCTAGATCCCGCCACTCCCGTGGGACAACTTCTGTTGAGAACTCAGTTTGTGGTAAAGGCACGGACAGACATCAAAAAGAAATTGATGAAGTTAGAAGACTGGCAAGAGCGAGGATTAGACGAGTTGTTGAGAGAGGCCCAGAAGATATATGTGAGAGAAGAGGGAACCCAGAAAGAGCGAGCAAGGATTTTAATAGTAACAGCTATTCGAGAAGGACAGAAAGCAGCGCCATCCCGTACAGGGGGATGTGGTGCTCAGATGCCTAGAGAGAGACCCCAAGAGACCCGAGTGATAGAAGAGACTTAAAGCAAGTCGAGTGTTTTTATTGTCGAAGGAAAGGACATCTTAAGAGAAGCTGCAGGAAGCATATACGGGACGAACAAATGTTTAAAGAAGATTAGGGGGGGTCAGGGGCTCTATTTGCTGGGGATCTCTAAGAAAACGGAGCCCTTGATAAAATTAAAATTAGGTCCCCAGCATCAAGAAGTAGCGTTCCTTGTGGCCTCTGGGGCAGAAAAATCTACTGTCCAGACAGTACCCCGGGGATGCTCACCATCCTCGGAGAAATTGCAAGTAATTGGTGCAAAGGGGGAACCTTTCAAGGTGCCCCTGATAAAAAGTGTAACAAAAGAAGCTCCAAATAAATATGGAGTGGGAACATTTGTATTAGTTCCAGAAGCTGAGTATAACCTTTTGGGACAAGACCTGATGGTGGAATTAGGAATTAATTTGGAAGTAGATCAGGAGAAACTAAAAGTAAGACTATGCTTATTAACTGCGGAAGATGAAACCAAAATTAATCCAGAAACCTGGTATAGCCCAGGATCGGTGGGAAAATTAAATATCAAACCAATCACGGTCTCCATAAGAGACTCAAACCAGCCAATTAGAATAAAACAATATCCCATCTCCAGAGAAGGGAGAGAAGGGTTGCAGCCAGTAATTGAGAGACTTTTGGCCCAAGGACTCCTAGAACCCCGTATGTCTCCTCCCAATACTCCTATCCTACCCGTAAAGAAGCCAGACGGGTCCTATCGTTTGGTACAAGATTTGAGGGCTATAAATGAACGGACCATCACCCGGTTCCCCGTGGTGGCAAACCCCCACACCATACTTAATCAACTAAGCCCAGATTACAAGTGGTATAGTGTTACAGATTTAAAGGATGCCTTTTGGGCCTGCCCCTTAGAAGAAAATTGTAGGGATTATTTCGCCTTCGAGTGGGAAGATCCCAAAACACATAGAAGACAACAATTACGGTGGACCGTTTTGCCCCAGGGGTTTACAGAATCCCCAAACCTGTTTGGACAAGCTTTAGAACAATTATTAGAATCTTATGAATTAAATCAAGAACTGATTCTGATACAATATGTAGATGATTTACTAATTGCTGGAAAACCTCAAGAAGACGTTAGAAATGAAAGTATTAAATTACTTAATTTTCTAGGTCTCCAGGGACTAAAAGTCTCAAAAATCTAAGTTACGGTTTATGGAAGAAGAGGTAAAATATCTAGGGCACTGGCTTACAAAGGGGCACAAGAAATTAGATCCCGAAAGAGTAAAGGGAATCTTGTCTCTAACAACACCTACTAATAAAAGGACCTTTTGTTGTTTTGCTTACCACAGATACAGCAGTACGGACAGCAGAGAAAGGATGGACCCACGCTAGCAGAATAAAAGGACCTGTCTTCCCAGAAAAGTGGACTGTGACGTCGAAACCGGGAGATCTTCAATTAAAATTAAAGAAAAGCGGGACTGGTAAATGCACTTCTCCAGAAGAGAAGTGAGGGATAGTTTATATCAGTGGTTCCAAATACCACCAGAATATACTTGACGAAAGGTATATTTTGCCCCTTGGAGTGAAGAAAGGATACCTGATCAGACAGGAGGGAGTGGGTTATATAAACTGACAGGAACTCCCCAGGTCTTCCCCTTCTGTTGTGAGGCAGACGGGATTACCCGAAGTACCCCGAATAGAAAACCGAGCAAAAATACCATGTATAAAACACCCTACTTCTAGACACCTATGTTGGGTTGTTTGCAAATGTGCAAAGTGTGGTGAGAAATAGTCATGTGTCTCGTTTAACAGGCAATCTTGCTGTATGAAATGTCGCAAAAATCTGACATATCAGGAATCAGAAAGTCAAGCAAAAATCTGTAAATTTTTTTGTGGAGTCGGAACTATCAACACCTGAACTCTGGGAGGTATATGAAACAGACTGGTATAAAATCTTAAGACAGTGCGCTGTAAGATTCGCCTGAAAACAGGCCCAGCAACAAAATAAGTGGAAATATATTTGAGAATTACTGATAAATTAACAGCGGATTTACTCAAGTGAGAAAGGCGTGGTAAAAGGAAGACCAGAAAATTCCCCTGAAGACTACCTGCTGCTGCCGAGAAGATATTGATATCCCGTTGCTCTCTGCAAAAGAGTAGACGAGGACAGGCAGAGAGGTATTAAACAGTGGGGAAATGAAGGCTGGTATTCTGTTAATAATATTAATTACCACGACCTCAGAAAATGAGCACCAACCCTTCAGTTGGACTTTAAGTAGATGGGATGACTCTAAAATTCTTAAAACCAATATTACAGCGGGCTCTCCTTCCTTTATTTTGACTAATTGTGAGTTAATGGGTCATGAGGACTGTAGTCCTCAAAACCTACTCCGCTGGGGATGGAATTCTAAAGCTACCTATTGGTGCCCCAGTTCGAACCCAGGACTTGGATATTGTAACTCCCCTTATGATTATTATTGTGCTTATTGGGGATGTGAGACTATCGCGATGGCCTGGGAACCTGGGAAGAAGGATAAGTATCTCAGTGTTACCTGGGAACCGCATGGATGCGACCAACCCGGTTATGCCCAATATGGTAATGTATGGAAGAGAGGAACCTGTACATCTCTAAAAGTCTCAATCTTGCAACCCCAAGATCGCGGATGGTTAATAGGGCGAACCTGGGGTGTAAGATATTGGCAACCTGGGACTGATACAGGAGTTTTAATAGTAATTCAAAAGCGAGAAGTTGGAATACCACAAGCAGTTGGGCCCAATTAGGTTATCGCAAAACAAAAAGGCTGGTCGCCCTAGGAACACATCAAACCCCAATAAATAAGGTAGAAGAAACACCTAAAGATATTGACTCCTTATGGGCAGTAATGCAGGCAGCCTATTGAGCTCTGAATGCAACAAATCCCAATTTTACGTTTTCCTGTTGGTTATGTTATGATATAAAACCCCCTTTCTATGAAGGGATAGTGGTGTCATCTCCATTTAATACCTCTACGGAGGATAATCCCTCCGGATGTAACTGGAAAGAGCGAAGAACAGGAATAACTCTCCAACAGGTTAGAGGGAGTGGGTGGTGTATAGGAAAAGTGACCAATGAGAAAAGAGCTCTGTGTGCTAACCAGACTCGGAACTTTACACCGAACATCAGGTGGGTCCTGCCTAGCCCTGGGGCATGGTGGGTTTGTTCCATGACTGGATTAACACCATGCCTTTCCACTGTTGTTCTTAAGAAAAATGTCTCAGAATGTTGTGTACAAGTTACAGTGGTGCCTAGAATACTCTTACTCGGAGAAGAAACTATGTATTTACACTGGAACAATTTAGGACATAAAATTAGCAAAAGAGAACCAATATCCGCTATCACTATAGCTACTCTGCTCGGTTTAGGAGCAGCTGGGACTGCAACCGGTGTAACCTCCTTAATGCAACAACGGCAAAGTTTAACCTCTCTAAGAGCCGCAGTAGACGAAGATCTGACTCGAATAGAGAAATCCATCTCTTATTTAGAAAAATCCTTAACTTCATTGTCAGAAGTAGTATTACAAAATCGGAGAGGATTGGACTTGTTCTTGCAAAGCGGAGGATTGTGTGCTGCCCTAGGTGAGGAATGTTGCTTTTATGCTGACCATACAGGAGCTGTAAGAGATTCACTGGCCAAATTGAGAGAGGGGCTAGAGAAGAGAAAAAAAGAATGAGAGGCTCAATCCTCCTGGTATGAATCATGGTTTAACCAGTCACCATGGTTAACTACCCTAATTTCCACCTTGGCAGGGCCCCTCATAATGCTATTGTCAGCCCTGACCTTCGGGCCTTGTGTTATTAACAAATTTGTAGCTTTTGTTAAGAACAGATTGGAAACAGTGCAACTAATGGTAATGAAGCAATCAGAAATGGAAATGAAGATTATACCAGATGAAAACTCTGAATTAGATGCAGCTTGCGAAGTATTGTCCAGGTTCAATCAGCAAATTTCTTATAAATAAAAGAAAAAGGGGAGAATTGTAATAAGTAACAAAGGGTAATTTGCTGATCCAACCAGTTGCTCAAGGATCATCTGGACGTGGGTTATCTCAAGCCAAGGCTGAACGTTAGAATTGCTTACATAATAACAAAAGCTCCATCGCAATGTAATGATTCTATGGCTTATGCATTGTTATAATCAAGCACAAGCGTTATTTCTATGTAAACTATAAAAAGCTAATAGTGTGAATGGCATGTAATTGTTAGTCAAACTAGGATGCTAGCTCTGTATAAGATGTAATTTCTAGAAACTGGGATAACTGAACCACAATATCCGGCTAAGTAGACAAAGTGGTCTTGTTCGCCTTATAAGGAAATAATTTAGGTTAAGCAAGTATGTATGGTGTGTAAACAATGAGCGGGCTCTGCGGGGGGGAAAGGAAGGGGGAGGTCACGTCTCACCACAAGAAGGGAGAGTATTGCCTTCCTCCTAGCAACAAGGGACCGAACCCGTGAAGAGACCGGAGAAGACCACGACAACCCGGAACTAAAAAGACTCTCAGAAGAGGGCTCTGGCGGGGGTGAAGCGCGCGCCGTTGGTGGAGCAGAGACTCCCCGGCCGCCCGGCGCTGGTTTGCCTGTTTACTGCTTGCTCAATACATTCTACTTGGATAATCCTGATTGGCGTGGAAAATTTGTCACCGCCGCTTATAACATGCTCAACCTCCGCTCCCACTCACTATAACGAGCCCGTGGTCACTTACTATAACGAGCCCCATGCTGAGGCATTTTCCCATTCTTGGCTTTCCCCTGTGGAGAGGGCGTTGCTAAAAAGCAAAACTTAAAAGGACAGACTGGTCCCAGTTCACTTCACGCAGGATGTACAGCCCCACGAGCCAGCCCACACAGCACCCTCATTCCGGGTCGATAATCACCAAAGTCGGGTCAAAGGCAACCCCAGGGTCTCGCCTCGAGTCCCACGGGACTGCCCGCAGCCAAGGGGAGCCAAAGGCAAAACCTGAACAACCTCCTCCACTGTAATAGGATATGAGGATTAATTCCTCTCAAATAGCAGCTCAGTGTCATGCCCATGAGAATTTAAAACCAAACTCAATCCCACTCTCTACCCAATAGCTTTGAGAGAATACAAATGAGGTCATGTTTTAGCCTGGGAAATTAGTGCAAATACATACACTTTTGTAATAACAAAAGCTGATCTCCGACTTGGGCCTGCTCTGAGCCCAGGAGCTACGGGGCTTCTTTCTATATTTCTTTTTTTAAAAAAAAACACCACTACTTCAGCATAGTCATGTCACTTATGGCTGTGACCTTACAGTAGCGTAAGATCATGTGAGGGCTCATGGCCTCAGTATAGAAATGTTTATACTATCAGAGCTTATTTGCAGATACAAAGCACTTCTATGTTGCATTAAGAGGTTTAGAAATGCCACCGGCCAGAATTAAAGAATTCCACCCCGAACTGACGAGAGCATCGCGTGCAGCTTAGACCTCTCCTCGTTCATGCGGCTTTCAGCAGGGCCCGACACGAGCTGCCGGCGCAGAGCCCAGCCTGGGCACAGACGGGGACCGGTGTGACCCGCGAGCGGCAAACCCGCTCCGCCGCCCGAGGCCGCCCGCGCCCGGCGCAGAGACCGCAGCGCATCGCGAGGGAAGAGGGCAGAGGACCTCTCCCAGCCGAGGTGTAGCTGTCATCTGCAGGACACCACAAGAGGTGCTTACACGGGAGATGCGGCAAGGGCCTGCGGGGTGCTGGAGGAATCCCGGCTGCAGCAGAGCCCAGGCGAGAGCGAGGACCGGCTGCGGGGCAGCGATGCGGCGCGGCCGGGTGCTGCCGGCATGCCTGGAAGGCTCCCTGCCGCCCACCCAACGACCAGCACTGCTCCGCCGGCTGGCCGCCCTCCCAGTCTGCCCAAACTGGCCGCGGCCAAAGCAGCATCCCCGACTCACGGGGTGCGCCCGGGCTCTCCCGCAGCTGACACCACAAAAGGACGTTTTTAGTTTTCTCCAACGTCTGTTTTTTGTTACAGTGCCCTGGGCGCACAGCGCTACATGCCTCGGACAGTGGGGTAGGCACCATTTCGAACGGGAAGACACGAGATCAGCCCCAGCGTGCCCCAAGAGCTCAGCTCCTGCGGCAGAGCCCGGCGCTGCGCCAGCACGCTGCACCGGCACGCTACGAGGAGAGGCTGAGGAAGGACGGCAGCAGCAGAGCGTGACCGCCTGCCGGGGCTGCCGGGTGCCACGCTCCTCCCGACCTCCCCTGCTCGGGCACCCGTCCCCTGCGGGCACCCATCCGCCCGCAGCCCCGGCCAGGCGTCCCCTCGCCGCTCCAGGTGACGGCGTGGGAAGGCTCAGGGGGATCTCGGCTTCCCCCGCTCTGCCATGGGGAAGAGCTGCGGCTGCCCAGAGCCCAGCGCTGGGTGCCAGCGCCCGGCCACCCCTCCTGGGGGCACCGAGAGCTTCAGCACAGGGGCAAATAACAAAGCACAGAGGAATCATCCTGAGCGAGTCATTCCTCTCATCTTTGACTCTCTGCCCCTTAAAAGACAAAATTTAGCATATCATTAAAGACAGAGACTTCAAGCTGAGTTCTTAATGAAACAGTAACATCTTTCAAAGTGGCTTCTGCGCTTTTTCCCCATGAAAGTACCCTGAGAGCATCACCATTCAGGCAAAAACCACGGATCTTACCGTTACTGCATTCTGTGGCAAACAATTACACTGAAAGAGTGTAACTGCAAGAAGAAAGCTCTGTATTTGTGACGGCTGAAACAGCCTTCTTCCTCTTTAATAAATTCCTGAAGCTAGCAGAGAGCAAAATAAACCCCAGTAAGTATATATACTAATAAAGAAAACATTATTTTTTCCTAAAAGGCCTTGAAATGGACAGAGTAGGAAAAAATGCAAAGGAAACGCAATTAGTGCAGCCAAGGAAAGGTATTTCCATCTCCTGAGTTACCACAACCCAAGCGCAGGTGCACTGATCATCCCCGGCCCACGTGCACCCCCGGATGGATGCCTGAACGCCGAACCCCGGCTCCGGCAGCGGCAGAGCTGGCACCTCGCCTTCCGCCAGCCGCGCGCCTGCGATCGCAGCCCCCATCGTACCCAGTCAGGACAACATTTATCGTGTTAAGTAATTCCGGAGATGTGCCTGCGGCTGTCCCTCCCCTGGGGCTGCAGCCCCTCTGCCACCCCTCGCCCCGCACGGGGCAGTGCAGGGACTCACCTCCGCGTAACGGGGGACGAATAAAGAGAAATGGGCATAGCAGAACAAAGCCTTCAGCTCACTGGGAGGGGACATAGTTTTCACACACCGTGCTTCATTTTGACATTATGCCCAGTATTTTGGATAGGGACTCGGCCTCTCTTTTCCCCTAGCAACAGTCCACTTCTTCACGGCTGCAAAAAAATTAACCTCATTTACTGTTATGGAAAGAAGGGACCAGGCGGTTGCATTCCCGCACATGGTGCGAGTTCTGACAAATGTAGGAACCGAGATTAGACAAGTCTGATGTTCTTCACTAAAAAGCAGGGGTTGATACGGCATTCAGACTGAGAAATTAAAGAACAGCTAAATCAGGAAATGCAATTATTGTAGAAAGCTCAATCTCAACTCGGTGTTCTCCTCCATCAGCCTTAAACTAACGGCCTCTCTTCATGTAATTATAGACTATTAGTTACACCAAACCATATTTGCATACTTACACAATGTCACTGTACCTCTAACACACATACCATTCTGTAGTATTAACGCTGCTTCAAATTTAATTTATGTGGGTTTTACTCCAGGGTAATTCAGGACTTCAGTGACGCTCCCGACTGCTGGGGCCTCATTAACTCGGGTCTAAGCCATAGGAATGACTCACCAGAAAAATAAACCCACTCGTGGTCAACACAGCGGGGACAACACCGAGAGGCTGATGTTAAGTATAAGGGTCATCATAATAACACAGTTAAAGTCTCCAAAAAAGAATGGACAGAAAATCGGCTATTTTGGGTTCAGTCCAGGCCGAGGATCTTGGCTGCGGGGTCCCGCGGTCTCTGCAGCATCCCGACCCGGGTTCGCTCTGCGAAGCGCGGAGCAGAGAGGGAGACAGCCGGAGGAGCGGGTCAGCCACTGCCAGCCGGGCGCCGTGGCTGCTCCGTCCCGCTGGCGGCTCAGCCTCGGGGATCGGGAGCTTCAACACACGTTCCGAACGGTTCCCAGGCAGACTCACCTTCGCTTTGTTAATCGGCCCATCCCACTGATCCAAACACGACAAGAGGCAAAACCTGAACTTACTTTCTGTGGTCACCCACAGAGGAATCCGCTCTCTGGAGCATATGAGGAAATCATTATTATTATTTTTTACATGCATCACTCAAAAATATTCCAAAGGCCAACAGCTCAGCCTGGAGGTGCCCCTAAGGTAAAGAGCGTAGTTTTAAGGTGCCTCTGGCTGAGCTTTCATGTTAAAGACCTCCAAAAAGCTAACCCTCTCGCTTAAGGGCACCTCTGAGCTAAGCTTTAACAGCGGCTCAAACACGAGTGATTAAAGATCCGGCCGTCGTGTCACCCCCGCTGGAACCTCCAAAAATGTTACTGCAAAGCCTGGGCACAAACTGAGAAATGCAGAAAACCAGAGAACCGTTAAAGGCTTCAGAGAACACAAAATGATCGTTACCTTGGGGACACTTAAAGACAGGAATTGCTCCACTCTCTGGTAGCCTTTTGGAGCCAGGGCACTATTCATACAAATACTCTGGGAATTACTGTACCTTCAAACCCCTTGATTTTAAAGGAAAGTCACATTTTGGGTCTTTCAAGGACCCTTAATCTTGTGAGTGTCAAGATATTCTGGAAATAACCACTCTACTTAAAGACAGGTTTCATTATTTAGTTTATTTTCTCACTAAAACAGTACTTCATTTTGAGCTAAAAGTCCATTTCACTAACAGCACCTGAGCGGTGTTTGTTGCTCACCTCACCATCGAGAAATTTATAAACCAGGCACTGGACAGGCTGAACACTTCGTATTAATAAACTAAAGGTGAAGGTATTCCTAAAGCAACAGACTGACTTCCTTAAAGTAATCACATTAAATGAACCCAGTTAGCTCCAGACCTCAGGTACCAAAGCAGATGCTGTATGACCTTTTCCAGCTTAGTCTTTGCCAAAATACTGGTACCGAACAGTGAGCTCAGGATACGCGTTTGTAAAACGTATTCGCATATGTTTGTACACACTTGAAGGAAGAGCAGAGCCCAGCACACTCCAGTACTGGAGGTTTACAAGGACACGCGAGGACTTGCCGTGTCCTCCAGGCAAGTCCGGCAGTCTCCCGCAGCATCGCAGTGCCAATGTGTTCAGCAACAGCCTCGTAATGGGCAGTTGTGCTTTCCGCACGACTCCCACTGCCCACAGAGGCGATGGAGCCCAATCTGGGATGCCCCCGGGTCAGGCAGACACAGGAGCTGCTTAACAGAAGAGCTGCTGTGACCTATCAAGCAGCAGAGACCAGAATTCGTCCATGCCCTCCCTCCCTCGCTCTCTGCACGCGCAGTCTGTAATTTGGAAGTACACGTAATTTCTGAAGGTCAAATGTAGATACACTTTCTGTTTAAACTCCCTGAGGGACAGACCTGAACTGCTGGTGGGGGAGAGCTGGGGGCTTCTGGCCCAGCTCCCCGCAGGCTCATGTCTGCCACGGCAGCGGGCACCGCGCTGGGACGGGGCTGACAGCCACGGGTCGGTCCCGGCGTCCCCTCGGGATAACGCCGGCAGGCTCTGCCCTCTCTCGGGGGATGACGGGGACGGGGGACAAGGGCTTTCTGTACGCGGCGGCAGAGTGGAGCGGGGCCGCACCGCGGGCTGGTGCCCACCATCGCCGAGGACAGTCACTGCCCTGTGCCTCCGCTGCAGCTGCAGCTCAGGCAGAGAGCCCGGCACAGGCACCATCCACCCTTCAGAGGCCTTGAAAGAAACATTCATTTTCACACACGTAATATTTACCCCATTGATTTTTTTTAAATCTATTTATTAAACTGCCTTTCATTTCATTCCTTTCCCTCTGCTCAGCGATACGGCTGCTCTGCGCCCAACGCCGCTCCCCGGGGCGGCCGTTTGGGACACGCGGCGTACGCCCCGTCCGGCGGGTTGGAGCGGGAAGGGGTGGGCAGTGTCACCAGGACGGCGCCGACCGCAGAATACATGGGGTCCCTTCGATGGCAGCCAGCCTGCCGCCCTGCCAGCGGCCCTGCGGAGGACGCAGGAGGGTCGCAGCGTGCCGGCCGGCGCAAAGGCTGCCCTGAGCCCTCCTGCCCGCCCCGTCGGCAGCCCGGAGCGCATCCCCGGCAGCCCCGCCGGCACAGCCACCACCGCGCTCAGCACCGCTCCCATCGGGAAACCCCGACCGGCTCCGCTGACTGCCTGCGCCTGCAGCGCGTGGACGTACCCACGGGGCCGACCCGGCCACAGCAGAGAGAATTCCTGGTCCTTGTAATCCACCTTACCCTACGTGTTAACACTAAAAAGGCATACTAGGGATTGAAGGTTCTCCCCAGAGGAAAAAAAAGTAGGGAAAACAACTACAGGTTGGCTTTAAAATAAAGTTTTCAGGAGCGTGGAGGTGAAGGCGGCCGACAGCCTAACCCTTAACAGACCTTCACTTTCCACGGTGTGGGGTGTTACCCCACACAGCCATGAGCAACTCTCTTCAGCAATACGGAAACTCACGACTTCAGCCAGAATTCCCCTTCTGTGCACAGAAAACCCACCAAAGTGAGGGGGACGGACGCACTGAAGAGCACAAACTGAATTTAAGGCACCAGCACCGTTGCTCCAAAGGTCACGCGGACTCCAACAGATCAGCAGGATGCCAAACAGCAAATATATTAAAACACGTTCTCTACTAAGAATGGATGACTTCCTTAGCTACAGTACCAGGTCCCTTCCTGGCCAGCCCACACTAAGGGAAAATAAAAGGGCCCAACAAGAGTAGTAAGAGGTTCAGAAAGCTTCATTTGTAAGGACAGGCTCAGACAGGGCACTGAACGGGACGAGACTGGATACACCACCACGATAAAGCCAACGCTGCACAGTTCTTCTGGAGGCTACAGAGTGGAGAGTGAGAACCATTTTAACTTGCAGATGGTTTTGTTAGAGACAAATGAACACAAACCATGAAGACAGCTCAACACTAGAACTGGTTACCAGCAAAGACAGCAATTTGTCAGCCTTTGAGGATTGAGACGTGTTTGACAAGAACCTCTTAAGTATCTGCTTTATTAGAGGCTATTGCAAACAGAAAGGTGAACTAAGGGACCTCCCTCGCCCTTACCAGCCCTCCAGTCACTCATCGCTTCTCTGACTGTATGTTTCCATTTAACTTCCATGCTAATTATCACTTAAAATCACTTAAATGTCACTTAAATCTTGGGAGAAGCAATACGGCATGATGGTTTTCTCCTGTATATCTCCTCCCACTCAAAAATCTCAAGTCGATACATTAATTCATTTATTGCTAAATTAGAAGAGCCTAGAGATATGCTGTATGGGAGTAAGATTCCAGACCAAATCTGGCATGGATGAAGATCTTTTATAAGAATCTCTGTACTCTGTCAATACTACCAATAAGTACTCTTAATCCCGCTAGATGGCTCCCAACGGACTTTTCAATGCTATTTTTTTGATTCCTTCCAAAATGCTGCTAAGAAATCTACCCATGTTTTCTTCCAGCCTTGACCAGAAATGCGCAAATACCCCAGACTGCTGTGTCAGCAGTGCCGCTCGGCACGGATCGGAATAGGTGCAATACCAACAGTACCGTCTCCCAGAAAAAAACAGAGTTTCCAGCAAAAGGGCCAGATGCGCAGCCAGGAGGGCAGCGAGTGCAGCCACGACGACAACGCAATGAAGACAGTCAAGATGTGAACTAATGAGACTCAGACCCAGATCGTAGCCTGTGGTAACTGCACAGCCAGCCCTTTGTTTTCCATTTCTGCAGCTGCGATCCAAGACCTTCCCGTGCTCCCCCCACCACGTGCTGTTCTCCAGCGTGAGTCACATCTGCACGGTATCGCTCCTCTCCCACCCGCACCCGGCGGCAGCTAGGGCGAAGCACGGAGGGTTTGAAGCCCTTCCTCCCCCGCAGCGGCTGCTCCCCGTTCGTATTGCACACACAGACCTGCTGCACCCGTACTGCACTCTCTCTGTTTCGGCTGTGTTGGACATAGCACGTTTTCTTTTATTTCTATGTTTTCTATTCCCCAAGCAAGTACAAACCTACCCACAGTACAGCGTGAAGCTGTTTTTTCCCCCATGAGAAAGAAAAGCAGCCAGCATCAGAATTCCACAGCAATGACCACAAACCCTGTGCTTGGCGTACCGCTGCTGGTAACGTGCCACCGCCGCAACCTTCTGTAAGCCACTGATGTAGTCGTTTGACATCATTTGCGCGAATAAGGAGTGCGCAGGAATGAGATGCAGAGTAGAATCAAGCTCCTGGTGGACTCTTCAACGCAAGAAATACCGAGACGTGTTGGTGCAGAGCAAACGGTGAGTCTATTGCTCGTGTCACAGCAAGGACTGAACTCCAGACCTTCAGCCTAACGTCACTTGTGCTGAGGGGACACTGTCATTTGGTCCTCCACAAAGGTACATGGGAAATACAAAAAAAAGTGCTGAAGTTTCTTATTACGTTGTTACGGTGATAAGAGTTGATAAAACAGTACAAGACCTACAGCATATATTCCTTTGGAACCTGGCTTGAAAGTAGCACTGCTTCTTTGACATAGACCTCCTACACGTGTTTTCATTGTATCATCTGGATTTTTAGCACTGCAGTATCAAATGTGCATCATTATTTTTCTGTTACAATTAATAAATCGTATCTAGACCTTAGCAGTAAATTCAGATATTGGATAAAGTATTTAATATTAAATAAAGATTAATATTTAAATAATTCCCATCAATTCCTGTACAATGTTAGGGAGTGAACTGAAAGCAGATGCATTTGTATTGTTCGCAGCTTTGTATCTGCACCAAAGTAACATACCATGGCAGAGAGACCCCACAACTGCAGCGATGAACGGCTGCACTTGCATCGTGAAATACAAAGTGATTCAAGACCTTCTGCCTAACTCAATGTCCACCAAATTTGGAAATACTTGGAAGTTACTGAAAATGTATTCAAGTGGTTGGCCTGTCAAATTAATAATGCAGTTAAAGATCTCTGGCGGGGGTTTGGACCAGACGATCTCCAGAGGTCCCTTCCAACCCTGACCATTCTGTGATTCTGTGATCTCCTAAGCACAATAACCAATTTTAAGGATAGGAAATAACTGTTACATGACTAAATATCAATTAAAGTATCCAAAAGAATTACACTTCTGCACAACAGCAAATATTTCAAACCCTGCTCATAGAAGTGCACAAAAATACATTTCTGTTTAAGTTCTGGAAGAAAAACATATGCATGACTCAAAGCGTGGCGACTGTATGACCTCAGAGAACTCACTTCCCACCTTTGTGCTCGCTTCCTCGGCTGCAGGAAACTATATTGTTTTCTTAAGTCAAAGGCTTTTTTCTGAAGGTTACTTAGCTGAGGATTTCAGTGATCTTTGATTCCTGGAGTTGAACATGTTGTAGACATAAAAAAAGGTTGCATTTAAATAAACAGGCAGTTATTTTGATCCGCATATATGTATTCATTCTGAAGTGTTTTATTCTGCAATTTGTACATCCCAAGCCCGCCAGCTGCTGCAGCCTACCCACAGCTCCCAGCAACCCTGATCCTAACGCATACCTGCTGCTGTTAAGGCACCAGTCCCTCTGTCATTTAACCCTTTTTCAGCAAATAATAAACGATAAAAGGCCCACAGTGCACGTTCCACATCAAAAGATACATTTGGATCAATTTTCCGCGCACACACCACTGCCAGAACAAGGCACACCCAAATACCTGTTTTGCATCTTAAGTAATAGATCAAGAAATGCTTTTCTCCAGCAACATTCCTCATTCAAATACAGTTCAGGAGCAGCAATCAGGGTCCAAAGCAGAGTACTGTGGGCTCAGATTCTGTCAAACTGCTCCCATTCAGCCAAGCTATGGGCATGCTTTGAGGTCAGTGGGACACCGGCGTGGGTTCCTACGGGCTGCGGAGCAGGGCTGAACTCAAACACGCAGGACCGACCCCCCGGCTGAACGCGTCACTGAGCTGCGCTATCAAGCCCCGAGTAGTCACTATTCTCAAAAGACCCCCAAACACACGTGCTGTGCTGTACCGCATCCTGATCCACACGCCTTGGCACGAGCAGGACAGGCGTTTCAGGACAACGAGCATCAGGAGTGACGGCAACCACCGGTCATGCAAGTGAGGCCATCATCTCACCGGCTCAGCCACACCACGTCCACCACCTACGGCACTCCCCTTGCACCCTCTCCTTCCCGTTCATTACCACAATCCCGCACCGCCACCGTAACGATAACAACGCTGCATCATCTCCATGGGCACTGCTCATCAAGCACTGTGCCTTCACAGCAAAGTGGAGCAGACAACAAACCGGCCTGCGGGGCAATAAATGAGAGCTCAGCTGCAGCTTTCTAAAACCATCTCATAGGCAGTGCCAGAAGAGGACAAACGCGCACTGGAATCTCAGGTTTATTACAGCTTGGTGCCCAGTCGTCGTTCTGTGTTCCGGGCTCTCTGCTGACCTAGATCTCTCCTTTACAACTCCGGGAATTTGGGCTGAAGGGAAGAGAATTCTTACAGTGAGGTACCAGAGAATACATTGGGACTTCAGGTCTCAGTCTGGACGGAGCCAGGATCAGAAGGGTCTTTGGAGGAACACCGTTGTCGGGAAGGGGCGAGCGCGGAGGGTGGTGCAGGGGCACGAAGGGGTTTCTCCTCTGGTTGAGAGGGACACCTCTGCCAGGCTGGGGGAGGAGAGGAGCCTCTCCTCTTTGACACGCTCAGCCGTCCTGTGCCTTGTCTGTCCACGGAGTAAAGCCTGGCTGAAAGACTGACCAGGGCAGCGTCTGACTGAATGCGGCCCCCGAGACATCGCAGCCTCACCCCATGAATAGTTCTGTCCATTTGTGAGGCTGCACTCCACCGAGAGTCAACCAGAGACACCAAATGGCAACTTCATCACTCAAAACATGGAGATAGGAGCACCAGATCCTGCTCCCGCTGCACATCGTATATCGAGGGTTCTTGTATCCTACATTGGCCTTTTTAGCCACTCAAGAGGACTGAGGCAGGAGCCAGGCTCTTACCTGGGTTCCCTTCTCGGTTTGCTCATGACTTAGCCTGTAACAGACCTATTTAAACTCTCCAGATCTCAGTTTCATCCCAAGTTAATGATATACATCTGATAATTGGTCTGAGAAACAGTTCTATACAAGTTTCCTTCCTTATATATCGTTCACAAGGGAGAACAGAGAGCACACCAGTGTGGCATTCTTTCTTGAATTAACTTTTTTTTCCCTCAGTAGTCTTCTATGACCTCCCCTAAAACAGCGAGGTCTGCTTCTTCATTGAACTATTTATTCCAAGAAAAATCCAGAAGTTACTTATTCAGAATATCTTAAGCAGCTGTGCCTTTAGACAAAGTCAAAATGAAAGCAAAAGAGATCTTCAGAGAAATTTTCAAAGAAAGAACTCCAGAGCTAGTCTGAGTTATCTATTGGGATAATTTTATCTGCTTAGAACTTCAGAGAAAATAAAAAAAGAAAAGTCCAGACTGTCTGCTTGGACTAAAATATAGCAAAGTAGATACAATAATTTAGCTAGGAGTGTCATCATCTACTGCCCAGTCCCCCCTGCTGAACCGTTCCACTCCCAACCTTCGCCATTCTTGGTCACGGCATGAGGAGCCGAGGTGAGGTCCTCCCCAAAGTGCCACTTTTTAGCTGGAGACACACAGTGGGCAGAGACCGCAGCCAACCATCTCAAAACCAGCCGTAAACCCACATCCCTACAGTGCTCCTCTGGATTTTCCCACTGCTCACAGACGAGGTTGGTAATTCCGTCTCTGCACACAGGCTCAAAGGAAATGAATGAGACTGTAAAAGCCGGGTGACAGGAAGGGTGTTTCTCCTCATTAACTAACCATGGTTAAGGCGCAGGAGGAACATTGCTGTGCTTCCACGTAGGGGAGTAGCAGTGGTGTGAAATTTTGATCCAGCTGAGCTACTCGGACAACTGCAGATGATTCACAAAACTGTCTGAGAGTTCACACACCGCAAACGCGCGCAGGACTGTGACTCAGGACTACAGACCCTATGGCAGAAGTCCCAATGGAGTCTCAGTGAACACGGACCTGATACTTTACATTCCTGCCCAGAGAATATAAAGTTCAGATCCTCCTGAGAACATTTCATTCATCCCCAATAGCTGCAGAGTGTTTTGCTGAGCCCTGAAAATAGGTTTTACTGAACGAGGGGAAGGGCACAGGTAACCGAACCCAGGCAGTGCTAGCTATGATTTTTTCATTTTCTTGGGAACATACAGCAGAATTAAAGGACACATTTACAAAGTACACAAACCTGAAAGATGTGCAGCACCGTAACTAGAAAGCCCTCCCCGAGCCGGCGCTGCTATTGCCCGTTTGCACACTTAGCGCAGAGCGGACGGTAAACCACTGACAGGAGTAAACAAAGTCATTTTCTGCTCAGCCTTCAGACCCCCCCGAGCCCCCTTTTCCGCCGTCCCGGACTCCTCCCGCCTCCCAGGGGCGGCCGTCGGGGCCGTCGGGAGCGGTGCGCCCCGCGCCCCCCGCGCACCGCCCGCGCACCTCCCGCGTACCTTCCGCGTGGCAGCTGGAGGAGAGGATGGCGCTGGGCGGCCTGAAGAGGTACGGCAGATAGCGCGAGAAGCATTTCATCTTACAAAACCGCAATTAAAAACAAAAAAAAAAGGGGGGGGAGGGGGAGGGAGAGAGGGAGGGAGGAATAAAACCATACAAAACAAAACCAAAAAACCAACCAAACACTGAAAAAAAATAAAGAAGAAACCGAGGCGGCCCTTCCTCAGCCCATGAGGCCCCCGCGGTGCCCCGGCAGCCGACGCGGCGGGGGCCGCCCGGCCGGGAGAGCCGCCCCGCCGCC
>VUYV01000251.1:879482-900767 GCA_008711295.1 Anarhynchus alexandrinus
TGCGGGCGGACACCGCTCGCGGCGCCGTGCGCCCCGGGCTCGGCCCGCCACCGCCCGTCCGCGGCACCGGACGCCGAGTGCCGCGCTGCGAGGAGGGCCGGTTGGGAGGAGGTGACGCGATGAGCCGCTGATGCGCGCACCCCGTTTTCCTGCCGTTCGGTTACTCCACGGACGGGCGTTTGGTTCGGGACAAAACCACTCACCGTTCCCGCCTGCTGCTGTTGCCTCGCGCGGAGCGCTGGGTCGTTTTGCTGTTTGGTTTCATCATCTGGCTGCAGCCTTGGTAATGTCGCTGTCACGGGCAGATGACAGCACGACTGCATTTATACCAAGGAGATGCAAAGCACCTGTGCCAGTGAAGAGAGAAGCTTTTCATTTCACTCTAATATCTTTCTCTTTATTCAAAATACCCTCTCTGGATGTCAAACAAAAAAAAAAATAAAAATCCAGGTCTGGGCTGCAAGCAATCCAAAGCCTGCCCGCCTAAAGGTGACGGCTCCCTCTGATTGCATCACACAGAAGTGAAGGCTGAAGATTTAGTACCATCGTGTATCTCCAGTCCATCCCAGGAAACAAGATACGAAATAAAGAGATGGTATTTTATAAAGCAGTCTTCATGGAAGGTCACTTTATGTGTTCATACATGACTCACCCAATGAGATTATTTAATACGCTAGCCTGGAAATGGAAACGACCGTCTCCGAAGCAAACACTGCTGTTTAACTGCACCCAGAAACTACATTCACATTTACTTGAGAAAGTGATGAATGTCATCTCCAGTTGAAATTACAGAGGGAAGTTAGGTGCGGTATGCATAATTAAACCACATCACAGACGTGAAAACTGCAATTACACATCTCTAATGATCACAGCGGCTCAGTTACCACTTTCATAACAGTGTACTGCAAAACCTGGAGAAGAATGTAATTTCCACACAGCTGGCTGAACTAACGTCCTGAGCCGGGGTGCCTTTAGGGAAGGCTCCGGCTGCCCCTCAGTCGGGCCAGCTGAGCACAGCTCTGGAGAAACCATTCACCTTCTACACAGGAAAGAAGAGCGTATTACTGCTCCAGTTACGACCTTCCCTTTCTCAGCAGGCAGCCTACGCTCTGCACATCCAGTGCATGTCGTGGGAAGAGGGCAGCGCGCCCTGTGCCGCCCGAGGATGGCATCTTCGCAGCCACGCTGCCGTACCACGGTCACGGGCTGCGCACAGACCAACCTGCTCATTCTCCAGCGTGCATTTCCACACCAAACAACATCGCACTGCAACCCAGATCCTCGATCGCAGCACCGGGCTTGTGTCACTCTCTGGTAGCCGAGAGCTGGAAGTTTATTCCACCCCTGGAACTGAGCAGATGAACTGAACCGAGAGGTGCTGACCTGCCGCCTCTTCCAGGAAGGGAGAGGAAAACTGGCTGCTCCGGGGCCAGTCCAAGTCCCTCAGCTGTCCAGTCAGCTCCCTTTGGTCCCTTCGGTCCTGCACTTAAGAGCCCGGAAAGAGATTTGCCCCAGTTCTGCTTACGAGATGATCACGACGGCTTCAGGAGGACCATATTTCCTCCTAAGTCCGTGTCTCTCCTTCCTTTATGCCTTTTCAACCATTTACTTGGCATCCCTGTAGTTTTTGTGTCTGTCTGTATCACCCGTATGGATGTAGATGTAGATCACAGAGTCAGAGGTTATGTGAGCCTCTGGAATAAATATTACACACACAGAGCTGTGCGGCGACGTGCTTCGGGTTTACCCGGGGAATCAGAGTCAGCTTCCAACAGAAGCCATATCTGAGACCTACTTGTAGGACTGAAATGTGCAAATGCTGTGCCTCTCTTCCACCATGTGTATGGATGTAATAGATTCCATTGTACACGACAGAAAAAATATTTTTTCCGCTTAAAAATAGACATGAGCATTCCCTTAGAAACAGATTAATTCCACCTCATTAAAATCACGTACAAAAAAAATCCCACCAAATTATCTTTATTGTGGCTAGGATCTATTTAAATATTTATACCCAGGGTTTATGTTCCATTAACAAACTGAATTTCACTTTACATGCAAAAATCAGGATATATATTTGAGCTTAATTAGCAAGCAACCCAAAAAGGAAATCGGTATGTACGGACACAGGTGAGGCTCTGAGTCAGCCTGGTGAACCGCAGACTGTCATTCAACACTGAAATCTTTGATTTGGAGTTATTGGTTACACATCTGGATGATGTGGCAAACACAGGCGTGTGCAAGCAGACGTAATAAAAACCTCTCACCCACTGGAAATGGCTGTTGGTCACGCAGCTTGCTAGGATCTGGTGACATCCCGACTGCAAAATATTCCAGACACCGGGCAGAACATCTGATTTCATTAGGACCATTTTGATTTAGCCATTAATATTTATGTGATATTCCTCCATTTGATAACTTTATTATACGTATGCTTTACACCTGCCTAATTTAATATGACCAAGATTTCAATGCTGGGTGCCTGGGTTCCTCGTCTGAAGCACACAGCCCGGTGCACGGCAGCCCCACATCCCCTAAGGCTGCCCTTCCCCTCCGAACCCCTGCAGCCACTGCGTCACTCTCCCGTGTGACATGCCCTTTGGCAAGCGCCGAGGCAGCTTCCCACGGCCATGGTAGTTCTAGACTGTGGATCTTGAGGCTCAAAAGGACTAGAGGAAATTCCATCTCTTAAATTTGCACAAATCTGGTTTCTACACCAGACTGCTAATTATCAATATATCAAAATAAGGCAAGATCTTGCACACAGAAATCAAAGAGGTGATTGGNGATATATCAAAATAAGGCAAGATCTCTAAAACTTGTTTCCTGTTAGTAGTAATGAAATATAGTTCAAAGCACTGTGGCACCACAATGGCAATCAGCAACATCATTTACTTCATATTTAACATTGAAATCGGTGTGTGTTTGAGCAGCTGAAAGATGTCCCAGGCCTCCCATCTGTGCATAAGAGAGCTCATTCATTCGGAGAATGATCCATTACACCACTGGTTTCATCAGGACAAGTACCACACATGACGACACTATATTCCAAGTTAAGGAAAGCAACGAACAAGGAAAGAACAAAATGAGAAAGTCTGTCTATCTGTGTGGCTTTACGTGTGCATGGAAAAGAGCAAGCATATTATCAGAGAATTAATACAGAATTATTCTGGGCAACATATTAAATATCATTTGAAAGCCAGAATGACAATCCATCCTGCTGAAGGAGGCAAGCGCTTCTACATTTAAAGATGCAGAACACTGTTAACATAATAGTAACATCTCCCTTCAACTGACCATACACATCTGCATACATTGCAGTAACTAATGAAATTACATTTTGTAAATTTGGGATGCTTGGATGTTCTGAAGGTCAAAAATGTGCCACAAAGACTAGCATAAAACCAACAAGTTATGGATAAATGTCTCATGAAGGGGAGGAATCTGTGATATAAACACATTTATGACACACAATTCATGGGTACGTACATCTGTATCTACACATGCACACATTCACATACAAACACAAAACCAGCATAACAACCAAAAGCCCAATCCCACACCTAAATACTCTCTGAGCTTTCTGCTCAGTCAGGGTGAGGCCATTTGTACCTGTGGACCATATTCAACAGAGCAGCGACATCACCTTGCTGTTACTGGTTTCACTGGATATAGCCTTTAAGTATTTTCTATCAGCCTTTACTGTTCTGTGAGTCCAGGTTACCCCAAGAAAAAAATCACAGGGGTCTCCCTTCCTGTCATCATGCCTCTGGATTCCTCCAGCACTGAGTCTCAAATGTGAAAAAAAAAAAAGAAAAAGCTTATAGCCTACCGTTGATAACTGGTCAAATTAAGAAAAGGATAGTGAGTAAGAAGAGGTAACCTACCATTTTATTAATCCTGAACTACCAAACAAGTACTCTTGACCATTTAAAATTCTTTTCAGATTCTACTGTAAAAGCGCAAACCACTTGTAAACATTTTTTTTGCCAAAAAAAAAACCACCTCAGAAAAAAAATGTTGTGGCTTTAATCGCAAGGGAGGGGGGGGAGGTCCCTGGAGATTTAACAAACTGTTAAATATTCTCCTGAGTTTTGTGCCCCACGGTATTCTCAAGATGTTACAGACTGAATGAAACCTTCTTCTGCAAAAGCAGCATAACAGAGAACTGCCACTGAAGCGAAACATGACAGTACTGCAGGCGGAACGGCGTTCCCACCGGGGGAAGCCAGAGCTCTGCTGTCAGAAGCTTGGGCTGACTCAGTCCTCCTCTCAGTCTTAGGAGGCTGTGCTTTTAAAGAAAGCATCACACTTCAGGAAATACAACAAAATAGAAGAACTATATCTAATAGGCCAACTCAGCTCCTGCTTTATTATCTTAATATCCACATGAGCAGCTGTGAGGAGCTGCACTTTTAGCAGCACTTCCCCAGGCACTGCTGCATTGTGAGCAAGCTCTTTCCCCGGCATTACTCTCGTGTCCAAAACCATTCAGGTGGAGGGATGAAATGCTACTAGTAGTGTCCGCATTCTGCTTTCAGGCAGAACATTTTAGCGCAGTCCTGCCCGTGCAACTAAGTCCTGATGGGCAGCATCCCCACATGCTATCTGTATTCCAGATATCGGGCTGTCCACCGTGCGGTCAGGGTGATCCCGGAGAACACCGCTCATGTCCTCTGGTGCTCCACACAAAACATGACAGGAATTTACATGCAAACGTAGAGGTCACTGCAGTAACACAGACCAACCTGCTCTGCACACGGGAAGACAGGGTTTCATCCCTGTTTGTTGGGCCTCCCTACAAACCACTGCCTATACTGGGAAGGTTAAGAGAAGAGGGATGTGATACAGGTTTCAGTTATCCTTGAGGGATAGAGAACACATAGGGAATAAAATGTGAAATGGAAAGGGAAAGGAATTAATGGATTAATGGGTAATGCAATAAGAGAAAGGAAAATGAAAGTGTGAAATGAGAATAAGAAAATGTAGGAAAATGCCCAGTAAGAAGTTTAAACCACAACAATCATAGGAGGAACAGAACTGAATGAATAAATTCAACTTTAAAGTCAGGAAAATTGAATGTATTTATTTATTTTCAGCTATCCGTGTTTTTGCAGTCCACATGTTGGCTAAATGCCGAACAGCTGTGCTTGCAGAGAGCGAAGTGCCTAAGTGACCGAGGGGCACAAATCACCCTGAAAGTTACTGAGTGTGAAAGGGGATGTCATGTGCTCCTAAATCCCCCAACTGCCTGCATGACTCCCTCCCACATAGCTATGTATCTGTAGAAGTGTACTCACTGCAATTTATTTTAACTCCAGATTCAAGAATGAGCACAAAATTATATTACCCAGAAACAGAATCCAACTGATTCCAGTAAAGGATATTATAGTGGGAGAGGCTGTCTCATAATTCCCTGGAAAATTCTGTAAATAAAAGCTGAAAACCAAAAGGAAATCTATTTCAAAGACTATTGATACAATTAAGCCATAATGCCTCCAAATGAATTTTCTGGATTGATAGCTAATTTTAGAGACCCATCTCTTTCAAATGCATAAGTACTTAATGAAGGCAGAAACTAAAGGAGTGCAACTTAGCTCTTTGCCAGCAGCTTCCAACGACATGCGAACAACCCCCCCTGCACACTGATTAGGCAAGATGTACAAGACAAACAAGTTCTTTTTGATCACAGCAACAAAAGGAAAAATAAACTTACCTTCTGTCACCCCAATATCTATAGTTCCTTTCACTTGACTGAAGCACCACAGCACATCCTGCATGAGGTTTCCAAATCCTGCCAGGGAAACACATGCAGACAGAAGATAAGATAGGATCACATTTGTATATAGCTTGTCCTTTTGTAAACGAACACACACACACGCACATCCAAACTGGCACACCAGTATCTGCAATCCCTGCATGAAGATAAATATTTGCTCACCTGTTATCATTCTTCCTTACAAAGTGCAAAGCTAACACTGCAAAACTGCAAACATTATGCCCGCGTTATGAATCGCCTGTCTGTTTGTTTTCTCCGTACCATGGCAGGGCTATTTCGAAAACGGTGCAATTGGAGTCAGTCCCCTCTACATCACTGGCAGCATCACAGAAGAGTCAGGAGGCCCTGTAGTCACGGTCTTTGTCACAGCCTCTCTTCATCAGAATACTAATGCCCCCAATCATTTCCAGCACCGTTAAAGAGAGAGCGAAACCGAGACGAGAACTGCTCTTACTACCACAACAGATTTTTTTTCTGATTTGTGGTCAGTGTAGTTGTGAACTGCTTGGCAACGAACCCAGGCAGAATGAAGCCACTTTACAGCACATCGTAATATTACAACCAAAATTTGCCTGGAATCAGAAGTGCACTGTAGTCGCTTTAAAAGAATACTACAGGCATTTCTATTATAAGGCATATTATTAAGCTGTAGCTCTCTCACCTGTGTTTGCTGCTGTAGCAATACTCCGTGTTAAGCCACTCTGAGAGAAATTAGTATTTTATCTACTGCTGCTCCTCATTTTCTTGACAGGTCAGCAGAATTTCCCTTTCTGTAATGCAGTTTTCACTGTAGCACAAAAAATCCACTGCCTCAAAGGACAACTTGCTTCCTTTTATCCTAACACACACTTTATCTCAAAGCAATTTCCAAACATGAAGAAAGCCACACAATGGAGCCATGAGGACAGGAAATATCGTCTTACCTATTTTACACACAGGTGAAACGTAGCACAGAAAACGTGTGTGTTTCGCAGTCGGCAAGCATGACACTGGACCCAGCCAGGGAGTCGAGCTATGGCAGGCTCAAACTTGTTACTTCCCTGCAAAAGAAAAGGAAAACGTGGGGTTGGGAGATAACGTACAGCTATAACCGAGTTAACTGGACTATCTCATGGCCTACCCAAATGTCTTGGTGAGATTTTTGTCTGGTTTTATTTATATCATTGTAAGTTTTTGTATATTAATACAGGTCAATATATATCATGCATATTAAAAGTTATATAATCACCCTCAATACATAATAGATACAAAGTCCAGAATGAGCTTTATTGGATGAGGTTTTAGAGAAATTATGTATAACTCAAGTTTCTCCAGAGCCCTGGAACGCGACACCTTTGACGCTGCATTTGCTGGGCTGCTGCGGGGCCGAGGGCCCTTCTGCCAACGCAGCGGCTGCTGCCACAGCCTCAACCCGGACAAGCGAGGGCTGTGCCGAGCGCGGTCCCGCCTGGGCTCCGTACCCCGGTTTAGGACGTTCCTACTGACAGAAACGCCCCTATTTACAGCAACTGACAATCCTTCCCGCCAGCGGGAGGGTGCGAGGCCCGGCGGCGGGCTGAGGGGTGGCCGCGGGCTGAGGGCTGACCGCGGGCTGAGGGGTGGCCGCGGGCTGAGGCCCGGCGGCGGGCCGAGCCTGAGGGGTGGCCGCGGGCTGACCGCGGGCTGAGGGCGGTCCCCGAGCGCGGCCCCGGCTCCTGCCCGCAGCCCCGACCCGGTGCGGGGGCGCGTCCCCCGGGCAGCCGCGGAGGGCGCAGGCGTTTGCTATTTCAGGAAAACGCCAACATTTCCAGGTGGGGGTTTCTGAAAAACAAAAAAAACCCAACACATTTTTCGCTGGGAACGGCGTCCCGCTGCAGCCCGGCCCCGGGCGCTCCCCGCGGGACCGCTCCCGCCCCGCCGCCGCGGAGCGCTGACCGCGGCCCCGAGGGCCCCGCACCGCCTCGGCCCCGCACCGCTTCGGCCCCGCACCGCTTCAGCCCCGCGCCGCGCATGCGCCGGGGGGGGCGTACCGCGGAGGCGGAGGTGCGGCGCTGCGCTCTCGGCGCGGGAGAAGGAGGCAGCGCCCGGTCCGGCCTTTGGGTGGGCAGGAGCGGGGAGGCCCCGCCGCTCCCCTCGGCTGTCCCGGCGGCTCCTGCACCGGCCCGGGCCCGGCTGCAGCGGCGGTGTGTGTCTGTCTGTGGGGGGTGCGGGGCCTCGGGACATCCCAGCGCCGCGGGAACGGGAACGTCGGCCCGGCCCGTGTCCGGCTACGGTGTTCCCCGCCCCGGTTGCGCGCTGCGAAGGGGGGCTCACAGCCGGGAACCACAGAGTGGTGTGGGTGGGAAGGGACCTTAATGACCATCCAGTGCCACCCCCTGCCCTGGGCCGGGACACCTCCCACCAGCCCAGGTTGCTCCGAGCCCCGTCCAACCTGGCCTTGAACACCTCCAGGGATGGGGCAGCCACAGCTTCTCGGGGCAACCTGCGCCAGGGGCTCACCGCCCGCACAGCCAAGAATTTCTTCTCAATATCTCACCTAAATCTCCCCTCTTTCAGTGTCAAACCCTTCCCCCTCATCCCATGGCTCCCCTCCCTGATCCAGAGTCCCTCCCCAGCTCTCCTGGAGCCCCTTTAGGCACTGGAAGGGGCTCTGAGGTCTCCGCGGAGCCTTCTCTTCTCCAGGCTGAACCCCCCCCAACTCTCCCAGCCTGTCCTCCCAGCAGGGGGGCTCCAGCCCTCGCAGCATCTCCGGGGTCTCCTCTGGCCCCGCTCCAACAGCTCCGTGTCCTTCTGCTGTGGGGACCCCCCGAGCTGGAGGCAGCACTGCAGGGGGGTCTCCCCAGAGCAGAGCGCAGCAGAGGGGCACAATCCCCCCCTCGCCCTGCTGGCCACGCTGCTGGGGATGCAGCCCGGGGTGCCGGGGGCTCTCTGTGCTGCCAGCGCACATTGCCGGCTCATGGGGAGCTTCTCATCCACCAACACCCCCAAGTTCTTCTCCGCAGGGCTGCTCTCCATCCCTCCATCCCCAGCCTGTATGGATACCAGGGATTGCCCTGACCCAGGCGCAGGACTCTGCGCTTCGCCTGGTTGAACCTCAGGATGTTCACACGGGTCCACTTCTCGCAGTCCCTGGGCAGTTTGTTTCACTGGTGTGTTTCAGAGTGCTCACAGAGGGCTGGTCTCATCTTCCCTGCATTAAGAGAATGGAGCCATGGAGCAGCTGGCAGCAGGCACCTGGCTGGCCAGCATCGCCCTGAAGGAGAGTCACGGTGGGGTGAGAGCACTGAGCACCTGCCATGTGTGCCGAGACGACGCTGCATTGTGCCATCTGACTGCAATAACTGAAGCGAGAGAGAGGACGGCTGCTGCAGGCTCTTGCACGCCTGTGAGCTCCTTGTACCCGGGCTCTATAGTGTGCGCACAGAGCAGTGCCTCTATAGGTACCTCACTGAGCTCTATAGGTACCTTACCGAGCTCTGCTTTTCCCGGTGGTCCCAGACCAGGGGCTTCTGGTGCCAGAGTCCCTGCTGCCAGCCCCTGCCCAGCTGGCTGTTCCGGGGGTTTGTCCCTGGTTAGACTGTGGTGTGCTCCGCAGCACTTAACCTTTTGTGTGTGCATATGTTCTGGATGAAAGCTGTTCCCTTTGACCTCCCCGTTAACCGTTCTGTCTGTCTGGAGCCTCTTTTTAACTGCTCCAGCGGTGGTAAATAATGGCAGCCCATTCTTCTTTAAACTTTTACTGTGCAAGGTAGAGGATGGGATCCAGCTGCTGTAGGCTCTGCCACTGGGCTCCTCAGTGTGGTTTTGCTCCATGAGAGTTACTGCGGAAGATGGTCTGGGTTTGAGAGACATCACTAATTATTCACTCTCTGTAATTAAGCATTTCTGTAACTCTCACATGAGACTCACTAGCAGGTGCTGAGCACAGGGCTGACAGAGGTAACTCCGTGCTTTGTGCTTTCCTTTAGGTTTTCTAGGTTTCATCCCAGATCAGTAGACTTCTGTTTATCAGTGGTCAGAAAAATTCGTGAAGCTTAATACGTGGATATGGGACCCTTATAATAAGTACTGCATAACACCGTCATGCTGAGCATAAGGGTCTGCTAGCTCAGTCACTCGGAGCTTTTCAGTATGGAAGAACAGATCGGCAAAAACATTTGGGTTCCCATCTGCTTCACTAGGTGCCCATTAAAATTCTGGTCTTTAGTCACTGTTTATACGGTAGGAATTACATTGGGAGTACTTCAGGGTCAATTCCTCACACTTTCAGGTGGGCAGGATTCTCCTGCCTGGGTTAGAGCTAAGGAAACACCAGGATGTTGCCAGTAGGAAAAAGTGCTGTAATAGAAACAAGGGAACGATTCAAGACCCTTGTGCATTGCTAATGCACTAGAGTAACTCTCTTGCTGAGTAACATCCAATGTAAAGTTTGGGATTTTTTAAATTTTAAATGTAATTAATTTTTAAATTCTCAGTGGAGAAATTCTGCAGTTCGAGGGCGGACTCATTTCCCGGGAGAAACACTGCTTTTTGAATCAGAAGGTGGAAGGTCTGCCAGATGTTTCCACATTTATTGAAACATGAAAGAAAAATTAATTTAAGAACTGCAGAGGTTTTCTTGCCAAAAAATAGGTCTTTCAGCTAGCTGTGGCCTAACTGGAAGGTATTGTGCAGGGCTGAGTGCTAGTGCAGGCGACGGGAGTTGCTGGTCCTGGCTGGGTTGTCCATGAGAAGGGCAAGTCAGAGCGCCGCGGTGCTCAGCAGCCGGGGCCGGGCGAACGGTGGCCCTTCCTTAGCCACGGCGGTGCATGGGCAGCCAGATGCTGGACGTGACCTCGAGGGAGGGGGAGAGTACAGCGCTGGAGTCCTTTCCAGTGGTGTATCTGGTTTCACCATGACTAGATTTACCCATCAGGGAAAAAACTGTAATGCTTAAATTACTTACGTGCGTAAAGGACCAAGTTTTCAGATTGCCAGAAGATGACTTTTTCTAAGGGAATAGATTTCCCTGGCTCATGTTTACTCAGACTTTTCCCTGAAGGATAGGAGGGAGAACATTTATGCAAGTTAGTTCATACAAATCAACAGCTGTTAGAGCAATTTTTTTCCTCAGAGATTTGAAGTGCGAATTATAAAAACTGGAAAGCAAATATGGCAATCAAGCCCATCTGGGACAAGAATATTTTTGTATGTGAGATTTTCTTTATACAGTCAAGACAGTAATAAGAGCTCTGATTCTCTAACCTAAGCAAACCAATGAACAAATGCCTCTTTTTCTGATTGTTGTGGTAAGGTTTTGCTGTTGCTATGACATAGGGTTTGTGCTGTGTTATGTTATTACACAAGGTTTATGCTGTTGTTATTTCCTTATTGTTTATAACATTTTTATTATTTATTGTTTTGGCATTAAAGGGACAAACTATAATGGTATTGTACAGGGTCTGACTGTAAGAGTTAGACCCTCATTTCACTTTGATAATTATTATTTGTTAACATTTGTCTAAAAGACTGAGTGTGGTTTTGTTGAGGGAGGTATTGCTGTGTTCCCAGCTGCTCTAGGTCGCGGTGTCGGGTTCTGTGTGCGCGTGGATACGAGTACGTGCGTGTGTGCTCTGGGAACTGCCGAGCTCTCGGTTAAGTCTGCTGCCTCACCTTGGCTTCTCCTGAGTAACCACCAGAATTATTTGAGCCCTTGATCCTGATTTTTTACGTTTGCTAACCTGTAAATGCCTTACAGTGCAGCTTTATTAATGTCAGTTTGATGCCTGTGTGTGTGATAGATGTCTAATGTTTTCGGTGATGTTCAGTTACTAGCATTTTGCAACGATTTCTATGCGTATAAACACATCTGTCTCCTTTTATATGATTGTTTTGAAGAAACCACAAACAACCATGTGTTTGATGACATTTTCTCCATGTTTTCAAAGCATTTCTCAGAAACAGTTGCTGCTGAAGGCATCGATGAAAAGTTTTTGGCAGTGGGAAAGTGAAGTTGGACATCTGAACTCCTCAAAATACTAAGCACCTACGAAAGAAAAGCCAGTTGTATATAAGGTGGGGTGTGTGTGTATATATATATATATATATATATATATAAGGTCAGGAGCACATGATTACGCACACCGTTTCTACAGCTGAAATGTAACTGTCTCACAGGTGTCCAAGACATTGAGAAAAATTATCTGGAACTCCTGATTTCCATTTTTAATCTCTGATTGCTGTGGCATGGCCTCCTGTCTTCTCTACCAGTTGAGTCCAGACAGATACATGAAAAGTGCCCCGAATAACAGTATGAGCACCTTCTCAGTCTGCATTGAAGCAATCCGTTATGGCTGGGTGTAAGCTTGCTAGGAATTTCACTGTGGGCCTAGAAATAACATTAGGGCTGGTTAAAGATGCGCCAACAAAACCTTGTTAATCACTTCCAAGAACTACTTCCCTTAATCCACAGCAGTGCCTTGGGAAAAAAACAAACATATCCTGTCTTGTCAAAGAGGACCCCTGAAACCTGGTCGTGCCTCGGTAGCCCGTGCTGGAGAGGACGTGGCCATGTCCCACGGCAGGTGCTGTGCCTGCGATGGGTGCACCCATCCGGCTCCCGGGAGCGGTGTCACTGTCGGGGCTTGTGACAGCAGCCTGCTGCAGTTAACGTCTGCTGTGATCCCAGAGGGGGGGTTGTACAGAAGGAAATAAATTCAAGGGAAAGCTGTTTGTGGGGGAAAGGGAGAGGATGAAATATCTCCATACAGGTAGTGGAAGGACTGACATTTTCCGGACGTTCTGTGACGCTTGTTGGAGATCAGACTGAAGATTTGATAAGAGCGACAGTGAGCCTCTTCAACATCTGGGGAGTTTGCAGGGTTCTGCCTCCTATCTTCACTGTCATAAATGTTGTTCAGTACATTTTTTGCCCAACTGTCTTTGACAGGATTTGTTCCTGTCCTCACTACTGTAGTTCTCACATTGACACCAGGGACCATTTATTCCTGCTTTGCGCTGGAAGTGCTGAGAGCAGCAGACAGGGTTTCTTGGCCCTTGGTGCCTCCTGACTCCTAGAGCGTGAATATTGCAATATTACGGAAACCAGGTTGGAAAAAAGCCTTTAGTAACTGAGTCCACATCTGAGATGTTGGAGAGGATTGATTTAAAGAATGCTATTGTGTTTTTTAAGTTTTATTGCCGACTTCACTTCTGCAAATTCTCCATGGACCGTGTAGACATCACCTGTAATTCTTGGACTCGTTTCTTTCAAAACATCAGCTCTTGCTATAAGGATAGGATTTCCCTAACGAAGTACATATCTGGTGATATTGATGTATGAAAAAAGCTTGCCTGCAAGCCTGGTCTCTCTCTTTCCCGCATGCAAATTAAATGCCTTTTTATTCTAAGAGTTTGAAGAACTCTTTTAAAAATCAAATATGCCTAGGGAAAGGCTGCACATGGATATTGATTAGTTTTATGATGTCTGCTGCTAACTGCATTGCATTCAGTTCTGAAACAGAATGAGCCATGAATGCTGTGTGGCAGTGGGAGAGCATCTATTTGAGTTGCATGTGACAGTCTGTTAATATTGATGGGATTGGGTGATGTACGCAGAGAATGTTTCCCGGTGTGTGAGGTTATGACACGTACTAGTTAAAAGGAGTGGGAGTAGGAATACTTTTTACTTCCCAGCCCACCTATTGACACACCGTGTGACCATAAAACAGAGTTAACTTGCACGTGCATCCGTTCTTACTGCTGTGAAACTGAGCTCATTAGTTGTTAGAGTTACTGTTAACATTCCAGCTCCCTGGAGGAGAGCTATTACACACTCCCTATTTATTTTTGTGCACAAAGCTATTCATAAAGCATTAATTTCTGCAGAAACTTACTTAAACTTCACTTAAAACTTTTGGGTTTATACTATGATTTTCCCTCAGTTGTTTTTCACAATGTAAATGTTATGGAAAGGTTTTGAAACAAATCAAGAAAATGAAGATTAGGTGGTCTTATTGTGGCTAAAGAAGAAAAACACATAAGTGAAATGAGGTGGATTTCCTTTTGTATCTGTCTGTGTCAGAAAATAGACTCCCCTTATTCCAGGGGAGGGAGAGCTGGAGGAGGGGAACGCGTGGAGCGTACCCAAATGTGAAAGCAAGGCTGAAGTTAAGGGCGAGCGCCAGGCAGGGCAGCGTGACAGGCAGCGTGAAATTGTTCATATTGTCATCCTCGTCGGGTCCCTTCTCTCTGAGAAAGTACGCAGTGCCTGTCTCAGTGGTCTCGTGTTGTAGGTGTGATGAATGGGGCCTCCTCCAGTTGGGCAGCCTGGGCCATGCTGTCGCTGCAACCACGTTGCATGAGCCCGTTTAGAGATTTGTCAAGTTGTATTTTAAACTACTTAGGTTGTCTTCTTGTTTCTTGTTTTGGAAGGGAGTTTCCAGAACTCCGGTCTTCTGCTGGCAGAGTTCTTTAATGTTGTGAAGTAACGTGTGCAGCAGGAGATGCACATTTTACCCTTATAAATTTAACCTGTAACATAAAATAATTTATTGAACTGTAACTTATTGATAAGGCCTCCATGAAACACTTTTTGTCCTTCGGGTCTGGGTATATTTGTACGTATTTGGGATTCAGTGTTGACCCTTTCAAAGCAAAATGCCGCCTGCTCTGTACACCGTGGGCACGTTAGCGAAAGAGGAATGGGTAACAGAGGGTCTGGTCCATCGCCAGGGGATTCATGCAAAGCGGTGTGATTTGCAGTCTCTTTACCAGGAGTAGTATTATGGAAGGAATATGGAGCTTCAGTTAATCTCACAATTAATATAGAAAAGCTTCTATCCTGTAGTCTTCTCTGTAGAGCATGTCCTCCCTCTGGAGAAACTTTAGAGTCTGAAATCCTCTTCTGCCTTAAATTCTAGTGACCCCTAGCTGAGGAGCCCGAGCACTTCACGTACCGCAGCCAGGAAAAGCTGTTATTCAGTCCGTTTTCCAAACCGGAGCTCAGACTCGAACAGAAACCTTGCAGGGATTGGTGTGTTTAAAAAGTCTCTTTCCGTTCGGGCTCCTGGATACTGTGGTTTGCAGTGTGAAAAAGTTGTCCAAGGTGTTTTCAGAACAAGTCACCTAACGGCAGGTATCAGCGGGTGCAGGTGCCGCTGACGGTGCTGTGCCAAAGGTCTCGGGAGTCTGTGAATTGGGTAAGTCACACACACACGCTTTCTTTTTTTAAGCTGGATCTGTTTGAAAGTAGCAATTTTAAAATCACAGTACTTTTAAAAACAAAATAAACCCATGATGCTGCCAAGGCATCAGCAATTCTGCCTTGCTTTAGATGTTTTGTGTTGTTTAGTGGCTGAAACCTTAACTCAACCCAGGAACGCTTTCTGCTGCATTGATGGATTTGTGTGGGGATGATTCAGTATGACAGAGCTGACTGCTCCCCCCCCTTCTGCCAGTTACTTCATTAGTACAGGCATGATTGTTGCAATTTAACAAACGACAGCAAGGCATGCAATTTGTTGGCTGCACAGTTATATCCCTTCCTGAAAGTGTACCGCTGCATCCTACCGATTCCCTTACGCGTAAGTAGACCGTATCCTTCATTCTGCCGTCTTCGGCAGAGAAAAGCCAGAGATGTGCCACGAATTAAACCCAGTGTGGCCTGAATCTCTAGTTCTTCTCGGGAGGACAGCACTTAAATGACAATATGCAAATGTAATGGGATGTATGTCAGTTAGGAAAACCAGACAAAGCAACTGAATCCCTGGCTGTGGCTTCCTTCCGTGTTGGACTGGTCCACGTGATGACATTTTGGACACCTGAGATGCTGACACTGTGTCCCGCCTGCTCCGGCTGCTTTTCCTGTGCCTCCGAGTGTGCAGTGCAAGAAGGTTTCGGGAGTGGATTTTTTTATTTAATTGATGTTTTGAAAAAGCGTGCCTGAGTTGCTGTCCTGCTTCAGGGAGAAGTCCATCCCTATGCAGAGACCCGATAACGGCCCCATTGTCCGTTACACTTCGCTGCTTAAACCAGTGGAAATGAGTCCGAACTGCTAAGGTGATGTGGGCTGTCCATCCACAGAAGTGGAAGTTCCACCTTCGGCAGCTTTTAACTGACATAATTGTCTTCTGCTCAAAAGAGTTTGCCAGAGCTTTTCTTGTTTTTTTCAGGGGGTTGGGGGGGTGTGTGTGGTGGTGGTTTGTTGTTCTTTTAAGGCAGTTTAACTGAAAAGGGAAAACATGACTGTGCTCCGATGATGATTTAGCAGATGTTTTAGGTTTCTAAAGGTACTGTTAATGGGCTCTAATTGCATTTGTTAACATGATGTCAAAAGCTAAAACCATGCAGGAGGAGATCAGTTTAACCCCAACCATGCCCTCTGCCTTTCAGGCCCGCAGCTGACCACGTCCGCCCAGGGACAGAACCTGCTGCGTGTCAGCCAAATTCTGCTGTCAGGCAGACGTCGCTCAGCTGAGCACGCTCTACGCATGATGCGTAGAGGAGAAGGGTCCACTGAAACAGCGGAGGGTGCCCGAAGCCATCCAGAGCAAACCAGCTCGGGGCTGACACAGCGTGATGGCTGTCGGCACGCAAGCTCGGTTTACTTGGAGCATTATTACAGACACCAGATGCAGGATGAAGGGTGTCACTGAGGATAAAGCCCTGTGCCTGTTTAAGGAGCTCTCCAGAGGTACGCTTTGTTCCCCTACGTAACAGTTATTTGATATTTTATTCAGCTGAACTCTAATATGAACCCGTGCAGCATAAAGTGTTGCATGCTGAAAAGCCCAAGCACGTCTTGGTGGTTCTTCAGCAGCTCCTGATGAAATGCCATGTGGTCCCTTAGTGTTATTCCAACAGCATTTTTGAGGAATCCCTGTTGTGTACAGTGTGCAGGGAGATGGTAGTGGAGACGTCATTGCTGCTTCAAAGTGCAGTTCCTAAAAGCCAGTGAGGAGCCTTTCCTGCTAAAGATTATGGGGAATAATTATGTTGCATTTGTATGAACTCAGGAAGCTGAACAATGGATTAAGGAAAGGAGGAAAAAGATGGAGCTGTAGTGCAAGGTGATTATGCGGGGGGAAAAAAAAAGCCAGAACAGATTGTTTTCTTTTGTGAAGGCAAATGAGAACAACTGACTAGTGTGTGTATTGGCCCCCACTCTTCCAGGGAAGACCCTGCTGCAGTTTGCTTGCTTGGAAAGTGCAGCTTTCTCACCTTAAAGGAAACATCTGAAAATATGAAGTATGCAGAATACTGTCTAACCAGTATCCCCAGCTCTGCGCTGCAGTCAGCAGGGGTTGGTTCAATTCCTTCCATGGCAGGGGAATGCTTGAATGTCTCCTTTCTTATTCTGTGCTGTCTCTCCAAAGGCTGGAAAGAGGCATTTGCACGGGGTTTAGAAGAACCACGAGCGAGCTGTGCGCATGGTGAACAGAAGCCAAATGATTTCCGTTTTTGGCAGTAGCAAGTGGTGATGTGGAAGCCCCTTCCTTCATGGGCTCTGGATTCCTCTGGCGCACCGGTGAGGTAAAGAAGCACTTTGCAACACAGTCCCGGTACATGAATAGAGGTTGGATGACATTCCTGACCCAGGGCCAGAGACACGAGAAGCCCCATGGGATGCAGCTGACGTCCCAGATGCCGTGATGCCAGCAGCAAAACTTCTGCTACATTGACTCCCCCATCTCCCAAATTGTTTAATGGTTTCTTCTTTTCTGGCTAAAGCGAAGAGCCAGAATAGACAGCAAATGCCCACACCAAAGTCCTCTTGGCTGTGGGAGCAATTTGGGCTTTATACCTCCCAGGGGTGGACCATTTTGATTCTTGAGGATAAAGGTAGCAATTATATCTGTCAAATAGAAGCTAAAAACCCCCTCCAAACCCTAACAGGGCTTTTCATTGTCTAGCTTATCCATCGCTGCCTAGAGCTTTCCAAAGCCTTTTATTCAAGCCAACATATGATATTGGCAGTGTTTCACGTGATCTGCTGAAGACAACGATCATTCTGTGCGCTGTCACACTTGAAGTTGTGTCCCCAGAGAAGGATTCTCCTCTTGTGATTTTTCTTAAGCAAATCTCATCTCTCATGACTTCTAAGAGCCCTTCAGAGGCATGGTATCGTTCCTCCCCGCCCCCTGGGAGAGCTTGCCGTCTGTTCATTAATAGGCAGTAGTTTGATCCTCAGCTGGATAAATGAGTCCTTGCTCCCACATGGGTTGGAAGGGTCAACTGACACCGGGGACGGATTTGCCCATCCAGAAGAACCTCTCTCCCTGCTCGTGGGAGAGAGTGCTGCCGGAGGGGAGCGCTGGGTGGGCCGCGCCGCGCTGAGCGCAGCGGAGGGAAGGGGCTGCAGGAGCTGCCGCTGGTGGGGACTGAAGCAGCGTGAGCCATCGCTCCCACGCCTGGCTCCCCAGCAGCAGGCTTCACCTCCCGTGATGGCACCGGGTGGAGGTATCTGAACCAAGGAGATGGTGCGGTCCGCAGTAGCCCTGGAAAGGAGAGCGCCAGCCAGCACTGAGCATCGGTGGCTGGTGGCGGCATTGCCGGCTCTGGCTGCAGCCCTCTCCCCTCCAGCGCCGAGCGGGTACAGGTGGCTGCGGGAGGTTGTGGTGGGCTGACAGCACCGGGGAAACTCAATGAAGTAGATTAAAATATTCAACATAACAGTTTTAAGCTCAATTAAATATGTGTATAGATACCTATACTTTTGAACAAGCATCCACCTGTTAGAAGTGCAAAGCATACAAAATATCTCTAATTCTTTGGGCACCCACGTGAAAGTAAGCCCAGCTTAACCACAAGAGATGCCAGAAATGGATATTAAAATCTGACACATGGAAGACACACCATAATGTTAAAGTTCACCAGAGGGTTACAGCTGAGATACAGCTGCTGTGTATAATTTCACTTCTTTTAGAGCTTAAGGTTCCGGGAAATTTGGTTCCACTGTAAATGTGGCTAAACACCTCTATTTTTGTAAGCCATTGCTAACAATTAGTTTGGTATTTGAAAGAAAAATATAGTTGTCTGACTAGTTAAAGTTGTAAAAGATAAACCAGAAAACGTTATTTTTTTTTAATTCAGCAGCAGCAATTTGGTGGTGTGCTCCCTCAGACCCTGGCAGAGCCTGGGGGTTTGCGCTGTGCGCACGGGCGTGGGTGGGACGGAAGGATTTCAGTGTGCCCGCGGAGGTGCAGAGGGTGTTTGATCTGTCGCAGGAGAGGGCTCAGCCTTGCCTCTTCTCCATTAGAAGGCACCAGAGATCTACCGACCTGCTCCTGTGGCAGCAGCCAGGAAGGCCGGAGGTGCCTGTTCCGCCTGACGGGTGCCGTCGTGACCCCACTCCTCTTCCCTGAGCTTCTGCTTGGCATGTTCCGGTGCAGGGACGTCCCACCACTGCCTCTTCTCCACAGTGCACTCCACTGCACCTGGGAATTCCACCTCTGCTTCCCCACTCCAATGTGTCTCCAGGAGCACACCTTCATCTGTTGCCCAGAGATGTCCTTGTTCAGTGGGGGTCTGCGGTGGGACAGGGTGTCTGCTGCTGCGTGTCTGAATCCTCATCTCCTCCCGCTGCGCTTGGGTCTGCCTGCTAGGAGGTGTTGGTTTTGTTGTAAGAAACCTGAGGAAAATCTACACAAACGGCTCTGATGTAAGCTTTAAAGCACGTTTTGGACATGTAGCTCATAGGTACCGTAGGCCAGGCGGTAGCTTCATTGTGCCTTCGGGCAGGTAGTTCTCTGGATTCAGCTGCGACAGTTCTGGATGCCGTATATTGCATGTAACAGGAAATTTCCAGCACTTTCTCTAAATTTTGGAGAAATGGGTGTCTAGAAACGAAGGAAGGCTGTGAGTATGGCTGCAGGTAGCAGAAAAGAGAACTGCAGCTCATTATTCCCTAACCCATCTGTATACAATGCCCCTGGCTGGTAGCACGTTACACAGGTAAGTTAATTAGTTCAGTTAATGGGTGTCTGCTCTTGGAACAAAGTCCCTTTTTCTATTCCCACTGAAAAAGTTCCTCTACTTGGGTCATGCCTCCTGTTTCTCAGTTGACAGAGTAGGAAAGCTCCATTTCTTAAGAAAACTGGGGGGAAAGTTTTGCTGAATTTTTGTGTGTGTGTGTGCCTTTTTGTTGCAGACCAAACAAAGCCCCGGCTGAAGGAGATGATGCTCTCTGTTTGCCGTGGAAGATGAACCCCACGGCAGCTTTCAGCCGGCACTGAGCCGAGCGGTGTTTTCCCTTTTCCCAGCGCCGCTGCCTGTCTGGGGCATAGGTTGGCTGTTCCTCAGAAGCTGTTGCAGGAGAGTGCCTTCTGCCCTCTCATTCGCTGTTTCTTTGGCGTGCTCTGGAATTCCGCTTTAATATTTTATTTCTGTCAACATACAGAGATATTGAAACTCTCCAGATGACCCACTCTGCGGAGGACAACTCTGAATTAATACTTTTGTAACATTTTCACTTCTGATGCCACAAACTGTACTGGGTTTGTCCCGGGTTCTAGCTTTTGTTGAAAATAAAATCTCAAGAATAATTTTTAGAAAAGAATTCTAATGACTTGTGGTAAAATTTTTCAGATTTCATTTAAATTGCTAATGTGAAAGATCACATAGAAAGGATCCTCAACCCAGCAAATTTTAGTCCATCCAGGAAAAGCTGCTTTGAACATGCCGAAGACCGCAGGTGGATGCTCTGAAAGGTAAAGTCTGACCTTGGGCAGGGACGGGAATCTCAGACGTCTCCTGTTGCTGGAGCTGTAGATAAATCATTAAACATCCCCTGCAGCATGAACTTGTTATCCTACCCACCAGAGATGCTTTTATGTGTGGCTTTGAGCCACTTTGTTATTGTATTTCTGTGCGAGAGCTGCTGGATCCCTGCCCCGGTTGTAGGGGTGTGCAGGTCATCTTCCAGGGAGGAGAGTCGGGGTCCCCCTGCCCACGAGCTCACGTGCCCCCCGAGCTCTGGTACATGTTCCTGCCCCTGGGCCGGGGGGGGATGAGCAGCCCCAGGTCCGGCTCTGCAATGAACCCGGACTCCTTCTTCTCCTGCAGCCTGTGCGTTTATTTTTCAGACAATTTCATTTGGTGCATTTGACTAAAATTCGGAGAGTTTTAGGGGAGGCCAAGCTGCGTTTCAGCTCGTTGGTTCTTCTCCAAGCGATACATGAGTGTGGCTAAAATTGGATGATTACTGCCCGGGGCAGGGACCGCTCTCCCCGGGAGCCCCCAGCGCCCCCGCCTGCTCCGGGCACTCCGGGATGAGCGGAGCAGCCGGTGCCCAAAGGAGGCGGACAATGGGGCGGGAAATGGGGCGTCCGCCGTTCTGCGGGACCCTTTCACACGGGAGCGACGAGACCGGGCGCCCACCGGCACTCCGGCGCCGTTAAGGAGGAGGAATAGGTACCCCCGTCGCGGCGTTAGGGGCGCGGTTGGGGGGCGCGGGGCGGGGCGGCAGAGGGGGTCCCCCGGGGGGCGACCAGAGGGGCTTCGTCCTTCCCCCGCCCGCGGGAGATGTCACAGCGGAGCCCTCAGGAGCG